>PIJE02000311.1:185224-372825 GCA_002895965.2 Coryphaenoides rupestris
AGTATTAAAAGGCACTTCCGGTTTCTACGGGAATCCCGGGATTTCCCGGGAAGGGGCACTATAATCCCGGGATTTAAAAAGGGTCAGATTCGGGAATTTTGTGCAACCCTACTTTATGCCTCAACAACATGACGCAATGGTGATGTGGCAGTCAATGTTGATATTGTGGCGAACAGCCACAAATAAAGCAATGTATAGGAAGCACTGGTAGTCCACTGTAAACAAACGTAAGTATCACAAAGTTAGAGTAGTTGTAAGCAAGGGGACAACAGCTCAGTCTCGATGCCCCCCTCCCCTCCCCCTCGCAAATATGGAATGTTCAGTGCTTTTACAATTTTCCCAGTGTTCTAATTGCAGCTAAAACCGGGGGGTTACTTACTCTTTAAGGAGCATTACTGCCAACTACTGTATGTTGGCGAAAAAAAATGTTTAAACAACTTTAAACAAAACAACTTTAAACAAAAAGATTTACTATCCCAACGTTACATTTTCCTTGCCCCAGGCAATTGTGCAATCATTATTGTTGAGGGCTGAATTTATACATCATACTATGAAACAACAATTGTTCATAGTATGGACCACAACCATACTATGAACAATTGTTCATAGTATGGTTGTTCTCACTAGTGCTAAAAGGCAAAAATTGTCAGCTTAAACGGCATATGATTGGACGGGGGAACGACTGCAATGCTCGATGGATTGATGATCTAAAGCCTCGAAAAGCAACATGTGGGCAGCATGCCTTGCAAGGATGGATATGTGACATTAGGATTTTCTGGCTGCTGGGCATATCACCACAGAGATAAGAGCCATACGACATACAATGCCTGCATATAAAGACAACTCTAAGTGATTCATTGTGATGTATGCCTTATCGCAGAATCACACAATTTCCCACAAAAAGTAATTCTGGAATGTCAAGGCACACAGTTTGTTTATGGCAGGCCTGGCCAACCCGAGGCTCGCGAGCCGCATGCGGCTCTTTGCCTGGTTTCATGCGGCTCTTACGTTCATATCGAATTTTTTTTTTTAAAAGGCTGTCAAAGTTAACGCGTTATTACAGATGTTGCGCCAAGGATGCGCAAGGACATTGATGAACTGCACGAACGCAACTCTGGGAAATGGGATCCGTTGGGCGAATGGTTAGGAAACCTAGGTAGTTCCATTCTGAAGTATGTGCTCTATTTAGTAGTCATGTTACTCCTCTTCATGGTACTCATCACCTGTTTCAAAAGAATTGTCACTTCTTGTTTCAAGACCACAGAGACAATGATGATGAATGTGCTTGTGACTGACCCTTCTGGATATCCACTTTCTGACATAAGAATCGAACGTGAACCATTATGCTAATCTCGATTGTTATTTACGATGCTGATTGTTATTTCTTCTAATTACTTTTTGGTTTTGTGTGTATATTCTGAAATGTTGCTGATGTTAGTGTTATAACGATAAGCTACCTCAATCCACAACTAAATCTCAGGGTTTTAGTTTAAGAGATTGCTGCTGTAAAGTATACTTGAATGTTTTCATGCTCATTATGTAAGACACTGTTTGTAACTCCACTCATTATGCAAGACACTTCCGTCTATGATGTCATTGACAAATAAGTTTTACCCCAAAAACAATTTTTTTCCCAAAAAGGGTTTTTATGGGGAGGGTATGGCATGATCTTTACTCTTTTCCTGTAATTGGGCCATTAGGACAGGAAAGGAGAAGTTTATCAAGTCGTACCCAGTAACAAAGGACTCAGTCTCTGCTAAGAATCACTATGTGGTCAGAGTAACCGACTTCTAAGTTGCACTATATCAGGTATGACGGTGGATTGTGTGATTATAAAATAATCAAATGGGGGAGTGTAATGGGAAATTGCATATCAGGCCTTTCTTCCTGTTGGTATTATGTTCCAAGAGTAGATTGTCTTTACGACAGGCAATCTTGGTAAACTATATGGCAGGAGGAGACCCCTTCCTCCACCAGTCATAAATGAAGGTGACGACTGGTCATGCAGATAAGCAGCTGGGGAAAAGGTTAAGTGAACCGTGAATGTTTATACAGGAGGTCCCTTGGGCAGGAAATCCCATCCCATGTCAACTGGGTATTCGGAGGTCAAAGGGGAGGAGGTTTATTGCTGACCCCAGAACCCCCGGGGGTGTAAAATGGGCTTAAAAGCCACATGGAAATATCTGTTTACGCACTCCGCACTCCTAATTTCTACAAGTATTGTGTGTACTGTGACTACCCATCCGAATATGAACGTAAGAGCCGCATGAAACCAGGCAAAGAGCCGCATGCGGCTCGCGAGCCTCGGGTTGGCCAGGCCTGCCATAAACAAACTGTGTGCCTTGACATTCCAGAATTACTTTTTGTGGGAAATTGTGTGATTCTGCGATAAGGCATACATCACAATGAATCACTTAGAGTTGTCTTTATATGCAGGCATTGTATGTCGTATGGCTCTTATCTCTGTGGTGATATGCCCAGCAGCCAGAAAATCCTAATGTCACATATCCATCCTTGCAAGGCATGCTGCCCACATGTTGCTTTTCGAGGCTTTAGATCATCAATCCATCGAGCATTGCAGTCGTTCCCCCGTCCAATCATATGCCGTTTAAGCTGACAATTTTTGCCTTTTAGCACTAGTGAGAACAACCATACTATGAACAATTGTTCATAGTATGGTTGTGGTCCATACTATGAACAATTGTTGTTTCATAGTATGATGTATAAATTCAGCCCTCAACAATAATGATTGCACAATTGCCTGGGGCAAGGAAAATGTAACGTTGGGATAGTAAATCTTTTTGTTTAAAGTTGTTTTGTTTAAAGTTGTTTAAACATTTTTTTTCGCCAACATACAGTAGTTGGCAGTAATGCTCCTTAAAGAGTAAGTAACCCCCCGGTTTTAGCTGCAATTAGAACACTGGGAAAATTGTAAAAGCACTGAACATTCCATATTTGCGAGGGGGAGGGGAGGGGGGCATCGAGACTGAGCTGTTGTCCCCTTGCTTACAACCTACTCTAACTTTGTGATACTTACGTTTGTTTACAGTGGACTACCAGTGCTTCCTATACATTGCTTTATTTGTGGCTGTTCGCCACAATATCAACATTGACTGCCACATCACCATTGCGTCATGTTGTTGAGGCATAAAGTAGGGTTGCACAAAATTCCCGAATCTGACCCTTTTTAAATCCCGGGATTATAGAGCCCCTTCCCGGGAAATCCCGGGATTCCCGTAGAAACCGGAAGTGCCTTTTAATACTAATTTAATGCTAGGCCTATATAAATAAATGCAACAGAACAACGCTATTTTATCGAATACAAATGTTTTATTTCTATGAAGAACATGCAGCAATTCTGTTGACATTCTCATGAAGAAAAAAAAAACTATCTTCCTTACATTCTGTAGCGGCCAGGGGGGGGCGGGGCCACCACATGGCCGCGCAGATGACGTGGGGGGCCGGAGGGATGATGAGGAATGTTATGTATGGGAAATGTATTATGGGAAAGCACATGGGCGTAGAATGTAGTGGGAACGCTGGGGACATGTCCCCACCAATATCCAGCGATATCCACCCCCCCCCCCCCCTCCCGGATCAGAACCGCGAATTAACGGAGCACCCCCCCAGCCCCCCCCTCATCAGAACCGCAAATTAACGGATTAATGTCCAAAACAACAATCAGTCCTTGTGAAAGCACAATAAAAGGTAGACTCTGGGTGGTGTCTGGGCCACAGAGCAACAATACAACTACACTCCGCGTCTCGTCTCTTCAGCTCCTCCGTGGCGTTCGCGACAATTCATTACATCCGCGCAAGTGATTATTTTTAGACCTTCTACAGGTAGTTCGTATGCCTGCCTATCTAAACAAGAAAATAATAATATTTGCACAATATATTGAGTATGTATTATTAGTTTAGTCAACTATTAATGCAACATAGTTATAAAAAGTTAACAAATACACCTCCAAAAAAAAAAAAAAAAACCGGGACCCGTTGCTAATTCCCGGTACTAAAGGGACTGAAGATTTCCCGGGAATCCCGGGATTCCGGGATCCCGGCGAGCAACCCTAGCATAAAGGTATAAAATAGGTCTATCGGTGTCAAGCTGCTCAAGACATACGGTATGAGTCCAGTATGTCTAGCAGTGTACAGCTGCCAATTTCACAGTATGAGTCCTATATGTCTACTGGTGTATTCCTGCCCAGGAGACGGGGCTTCCAAGCAAAGCCGTCAGGCAGCAGTGCTATATCACTATCGTTTCAATATCGTTCAATAGTTCTGCATGAACGGGGAATGATCAGTGAAAGTACCCATCATAACGTCCCCAATGGATTTAACTTTACAATTGTTGTTTAGAAGTGTATCCTGCTGGCTCTACAATCAGATTGCTGACTGGCCTATACAGTCCAATGATGTGGCGTTATGTTGGAGACGATAGAAGAAGATATACTTTTTCTCCCAAAAAGAACACATTTAGGAATCATAAACAGGTTTATTGCCTTAGTTTTTGCAAACAATGAATAAGCTTTTGTGCAATTGGTGCTTAACATTGAACATTGAACATTAAATAGAGTAAAATGCAAAAAGAAATCAAGAAATATATTATATGTATTATATAATATATATGTTGTTTTACTTAGAAAGATATTTGATATTCAATTTGATATCCCGACAAGCAAAGCCGTCGGGCAGCAACCCTCCTCTCTACTGTTTGGTCAAAAGTACCCTGCCCTAAACTAACCAGCTATGTCTTATGCTTCAAAATGTCTCAAATAGATATAGCATTAAAATAGTAGTGTATCCCCCTAGCTCTGCGACAGTAACAAGCCAGTAGAAACCTGTCTGTTGTACAGTCTATCTGCGTAACATTCACAGTGGATTTTCTACTTTTTACTGTTGCAGAGCTAGTGGGATACACTTCGAAACTTCTAAAGTATTTAATACGATGCAATATGTAGCTGGCTAGGGGATGGTTCTTAGTAATAAGATAAGATAACATAGAACTTTATCTTGTGCCAGGTTGCATAGCAATACAATAAAACAATAGAGAAATAAACAGAATAATACAAATAAAATAACAGATTTACAAATGTACAGTCCTAGTAGAATAAAAATATAGGTGAAATATAAAAATATATATGCAAGATAAGGTATTCAGTCCGCGAAAACAATTTGGCATAATTGAAGTGTAATACAACTGTGATAATAATAATGGTAAGAGGACATATTGCACATGATAGAAAGAATATAATATATATAATCAGAAATGTAATTAGTTATTTAGTGTTACCTATCAAATCAATAACTCAGACATCACTTAGACCATTAGCAAAGTCAGTTAAAATCCCTGGTCAACGATGAATCCATAAACCAAGAAAAGAAGAAATAAACAATTTTGAGAGACAGCGTCAGTGCGACAGCGAGACAGTGAGAGTGAGACAGCGTCAGTGAGACAGCGACAGAAGGTGCTTTTCCATCCAACTCTATCCCAAGTCATAAGGACATTTTCAGAATTACGGCAAAAGAAAATGTGACATGCACATTTCCATTCAGTTGCCATTATAACACAGCAGAAGAAGAAGGCGCAACGAAATTACGACATTAAAAGAGTGCCAGTTGTTCAAACCTGAACCAAGTTAAAAAAGCATTACATGGAACAACGCCGTTGTTTCCCATCTAATAGACATTTATGTTTGCTTCTTCGACTAATTCAAGAAATGTCTCTTCATCGGTTCACATAGGCCTAATGTTGAAGTTGAAGTTTGAGTGTCATACGTGACTTCATCATTAATTCGCATTAATTCAGTCACATTTACCTTTTATCGATACACTAACTGTTCCATCAAAACCTTTTTGTGACAGGTGGAGGTTTCTTTGTAATTGTAGGTGTTTCTACTCAGGGTTTTTTTTCTGAATTGAAATGGTAAATGTGCATTAAAACAGTGGATGGACAGTGACAGAGAGAGATAGAGACAGCGACAGAGACAGAGAGACAACGAAAGAGAGACAGAGACACAGAGAGACAGAGAGACAGAAGAGAGACAGAGAGACAGAGACAGACAGACGAGAGAGACAGAGAGACAGACAGAGAGACGAGAGACAGAGAGACAGACAGACAGAGAGACAGACAGACAGAGAGACAGAGAGACAGAGACAGAGACAGAACAGAGAGACAGAGAGAGACAGAGAGACAGAGAGACAGGAGAGAAGCGGACCCCCACAAATGGGACAGGTCAGGGGTGGTGGTGGAGTCACTAGGCCACGATCAGTATCGGGTTAGGGTTGACGGATCGGGACGTCTGACGTTGCGCAACCGGCGGTTCCTCCGTGCTTACACGCCAGCCACACCCTGCGCCCGTCAACAGTCGGCTGCGCCGTCGCCGCCGCCCACAGCCCTGGGACATCAGCCCCCACCCGTCCACCCGGGCTGGATGATGCCCCAGGGCAGGGGTGGCCAACCAGTCAGAGACGAAGAGCCAATTTTTTTCACTGTGTTACTGCAAAGAGCCACATCATTCATACACACATGAACATCTCTTCCTGTCACACACACCAATAGCATTTCTTACGTTCTTCATATCGAATTTTTTTTTTTAAAAGGCTGTCAAAGTTAACGCGTTATTACAGATGTTGCGCCAAGGATGCGCAATGACAATACTGTGAGGCGCGCGACGGGCACCGAGACAGTGTCTCCCGGGGGGGGGGGGGGTTGCTCGGAGCAACCCCCGGAACTAGATACGGGCTATTGGTGTGTGTGACAGGAAGAGATGTTCATGTGTGTATGAATGATGTGGCTCTTTGCAGTAATACAGTGAAAAAAATTGGCTCTTCGTCTCTGACTGGTTGGCCACCCCTGACCTAGATGATTACTAGATCCGTTTACCTGTCTGTACAGTCCACCGGTCTCTGTTGTGTTTGTGTGTATGTGTGTGTGTGTGTGTGTGTGTGTGTGCGTGTGTGTTCTGGCTTGGAAGTGCCAAACAATGTTGGCCACATTCAGATGGTGGCTAGCCTGTTCCGACTGGGGGGAGGTCGAAGGATGGTTTAGCTCCTGTCCTTGGCCCGCTGTCACACCCACACACATAAACAAACACACACACACACACACACACACAAACACACAGGCTAGCCAACCTGTGGCTGACATCTTCCACCTCTAATTGGTCTTATGGGAGTTGTCAGTGGTCTCAGTGGCTGTCTGCAATGTGGCGACACACACACACACACACACGCACACACAAGCACATGTACTTAGACACATAATCCTGCACTGCACACACAACCAGGAAAGGTGACAGGTAAAGGGGAGCAGAGGCAGGGGGTGGTTAGGAGGATGGTGAGGCAGGAGAGCCACTAAGGGCTTAAGAAAGAGTGGTAATGACGGTCTACTGGTTATGGCCACTTGAGAGTCATTGCTTGGTAATAATCAGACACCAGTTTATTGCCTTATGGAAGAGGAAGCGAAAGTATCAACCTCTGAACACAAGGCAACAAATAGTTTTAAGCCTTCTAAAACTGTCAGTGTGTTTTATTAATAGCCTTCGGAAACAGATCCAAAAAAATTAAACGAAGGAAGAAAGGAAAGGAAATTCCAAATGTTAAAATGTAAGAACTGACTTATTTTAATTGAGGGTATAACAAGCATTCATATCTTAAGATCTATCGATTTCATACTAGTAAAATATAGTATTATTTCCTTGTATTGTTGGACATACATTGCAATAAATAGACAATAATGCAATAATATCTCTACCAAATGTTAGGCATGAGGCCACAGGGGAGAAGATGTCATTGTGCAAGAGGCTAAAATAAAGATGCACTGTGGAAATCTACATGAACAACATTGTCAGAAAAAACCAATAAAGACATTTCATAGCGAATAAAACAAAGAACAACAAAGAAATCTGTAAATGTGCAAAACATGCCTGATGTTTTTTCCCAGCTGTAGCAAGGTGCTGAATGCATCATAGAGGTAGAATGCAAATATTGAACAGTGCTGGCCAGAGCCGGTTTTAAGCATCGGCTACATAGGCAATCACCTAGGGTGCCCGGACCTGGGGGGGGGTGTCGCCGGAATGGCCATATTGCGGAAGAGCGCCCCCCCTCGTGGCAACACGAAATGACTGTGCCTAACGCGTGCTGATGTAGCGACACATTCCACAAGCATAATTGTATTAGTCATGGGTTTTTTATTCGTTTTTTTCATCTATAATATACATACTGCGCCCCCTGACATGATTGAAAACACTGCTGCTCTTCTCATATGAGGGGTGGAAGTAACAAAAATGTATAAATTAATGTGTAGTCGATTAAAATGCAATCAAATTAAATAGTCACTTGATGATTGAGCAAATGATTTAATTAATTCAGAACCAAACTGAATAAAACATCATCAATAAAATGAAATAACAATCAAACACATCATTGAAATAAAGACTGGTTTTATCTAATCACCTTGACATTCAATTCAGTGCCTGCAATTCCATTCGACACCACTTTCAAATCGAGGACACTTTCATCGTTAGAACGGTGTGTGCTGCATGTGTCAATCACATGACCCCGCCCACAGAATTACATCCAGGCTATCCTAATCGACTGGGACCATAGCCTTTTGGATCGTCAGATATGCATGGTGCATCAAACAGTACGGCAAACGGTGAGTAAAACATTTTGACATTATAGGAGGATTATATGCTGTGTGTTTGACTTCAAGGCGATGTCTATGTAACGGATTAGTATTGTCCAGTCGATTAGGATAGCCTGGATGTAAATCTGTGGGCGGGGTCATGTGATTGACACATGCAGCACACACCGTTCTAAACGATGAAAGTGTCCTCGATTTGAAGTGGTGGCGAATGGAATTGCAGGCACTGAATTGAATGTCAAGGTGATTAGATAAACCAGTCTTTATTTCATATGACGTGTTTGATTGTTTATTTTATTGATGATGTTTTATTCAGTTTTGGTTCTGAATTAATTAAATCATTTCTAATTCATCAAGTGATTATTTTATTTGATTGCATTTTAATCAGTTTGCGTTCTGAATTAATTTAAATAATTTGGCTGAATCATCAATGACTATTTAATTTGATTGCATTGTTAATCGATTACAATCCATTTATTACATTTTTGTTACTTCCACCCCTCATATTTCTCATGTGTCCCTGCACTGCACTTTTGTGCAGTCCGGGATGTAAAACCAGCTAGGTTTTCGAAGTCAGTTTTGAGGATATTAGCTACAGGATGAAATGGTCCAAGCCTTTTAAAAAAAGAGGAGGAAAAGAATGCCACAAATAAAGGTATGTCGTCTTATATTATATTAACATTAAAATGCTGTTTTGTGTGTCAACGTAGATGCACTAAGGAAATATTTGCATAAGCCCCTAGCTGCTGGAGAAGGGACACCTGATCTTCCACTTTCTGAAGCATGTTAGTTCAGCCCATTATTTGTGGTATGTGTAATTGATAATACTTGTAATAATAGTCATTATTATTAAGATAAGAGAGAGAAGATAAGATCGAACTTTATTCACCCCGAAGGGAATTCTTTTGGGGTTAGGGGACGTATTGCACCTGATAGAAAGAATATTAAGAATATATATTAAGAATATTGTACATGATGATGAGAGGTAGTATTACAGATAATATTTATAGATAACATGATATTAATAATAATAATATAGCACATGATAGAGCCATATTGCACATGATGTTGGGCAGTAATATTAATATTGCACGTAATACTGAGAAAAATGCACATGATGTTGAAAGGTAATATTGCACATGATATTGCTCAGTGTTCATTGTCTTGTATTTCAACTGTTTGCAGACGTTGAAAGATCTGAGTCTCCGATAGGAAATACAGGCGACTCTGACCTTTCTTATATTTTTGTTATATACAGTATATATATATATATATATATATATATATATTGTTGTTGTTGTTGTTGTTGAATGTGACAGTTACACCTTAATACAAATTAAATGTAGATCTCAGTCAAATACAACGACTTGATGCAGTGGTATAACAGTATGGTTGTATTGTATCTTTGAATACAGCTGCAGGTCAAGCAACATCAATCACCACCACATCCAACCCCCCAGCGACCTCCAGTGACACACAGCCTGCAGGATTGAGTTCTGTTAATTGTATGTTACACCTGCCCTTATGTTACAAATGTCAATCTGGTCAAATCCAGACACATACACATGCAGTCAATATTAGACTGCACCATCTGTAATTATTGAAGTTGTCTACAAGACACATTAAAGATAGAATAACTTATTCCCGTCAACAATTTAATTTCTGGGAATTTAATTGAAGAGTACTGGTCAACCATTACCTATAATTTATGCTTTAAATATGTGTATTGCCTGATGTGTTGAAATAAATGAGTCATTGTATATCCTAAAGGATTAATAACTATATTTCCATGTATGTTTGAATTGCCTGCTGGTGAAGGAACAAACATACGCTGTCACTACTCTACAGCCTGCAGCTGGAGCATTTATTTGAGTATAGACCAAATTATAGACCATTATTTTCTTACCATTATGTCACACAGCATTTGTTAATAATTTATAATTTATTGTCATTCTTGTATTCTTTGATATGTGATTTGTTTGTTTGGGAAGTTATTGTTATCTGTAAAATTAAAGTATATATTTTTTCACGGAAGTCCTGCCTGTCCCCCCTATCCCTCAATCCACTGTCCCTAGGGCACACACATACACACACATACACAATCACAACATCAAAACTATCATGCGGAAGTTGCTTTCAAACAGCAAAATTATTGAACTGGAAGCTAATTTGCAGCTTACTCCGTTAGCTTCAGGGATTTTAGTCTCCTGTGATCTCTGTAATTGGATTGGAGTTCAGACAGGGAGCATATCAAAAATATGTGAAGCTAAGCGACTGTTTGGGAACGATGATGCTCCAGATGTGTGCTTCTCTTACGACATATTCTGAGACATATTTTTAGAGACGTGCACATAAGCTTCCACATTTAAAATACAGACTTGCACACAAACATCTCCTGATCCAAGTGATGCATGTTCAGAACGCCCAGCCCATTCACTCACATGTTTAGCCTCTAGCAGCAGCCTGACTTCCACCAAGCCAAAGTCTCTTCCACGCACACACACACGCGCACATACACACACACACAAACACGCACGCTCACACAAACACACACTCAAGCAGCTTATCTTCATTATGCGTGTGTGTGTGTGTCATCATGGGGGGTAGATAGAGAGGTTACTTACTGCTCTGTTATGGAACCGCAAGGCTCTTTTAAGATGTGAGCAATGGAGACAGCTCGCAATCAATCATTACTGTGTTTTTGTGTGTGTGTGTGTTCTGTGTGTTTTGTGTGAGTGTGTGTTTGGGTATGATTTAATAAATGAACAACAAATTGCACTTTTGTAATTACAATTATTTACGAGAACATTCTGGGATTCCTATTTGGTTTCCAAATTTGTGGCTTGTGCCCTTTGATTCATCACAGCATAGCATTGGGTACCATTCACATTTGGAATTCGGTACCGGTACCCAACAGTACCTTTTGTTGTTACTTTACTCTCTATAACAAAGATGTCATTTCATTGGAATTTTTTAATTATAGATAATATATTATTATTGTTATCAAAATCACATTATTAATTTAGAACATTTTACACACCACTCAAAATGAAACACCAGAACCAAACGTGTTGGTTTGGTGTTTTAGTTGCTCATGAAATTATTTGGACAGAGTCTGGTGTCTGGTAGATACCCACCTGTGGTAAACATAACCAGTAGCAACATGGGTCAAACACAATTCAACTCCATTCACGTATTCGGCAGCATGGTAGAAAGGGAGACAGGAACAAGAATATGGCTTTCCCAGTTGAAGCCCTGTGTAGAAAGATAAAAGCCAATTTCCAAAAGTAATTGCTGTGTAGTGTTCAGTGATGTGATGTGAGCCTGTGCCGTTTCTAAGTGCACAACGGCTGTTTCAGAATGTGGCGTTTTAGCCGCAGCGAGAACCAAATGTGTGGTCAAATCAATAGCTTTTTCTCTGTACCTTTTGATGAACTCATGAACTCATGCATCGATTTGGTACTCTTGGTAGCTTGGTAGTGGTTCTTGTGCAAGTAGCCTGTTGATGTTTGTAAGCACACACACACACACACACATTTGATCGTCACATTTGTCAGTATAATTATAAGCTTTAAAAGCATTGCGGCGATGTGACTTCCATTTTGATATTCACTCAATGATCTTTTTATGATCTTATCTTTTTCTTTTACTTGGTGATGATAGCAAGATACAACCAGACATACACTTCATACTGCTTGGCTTTTAAGAAGAAAGAGTGAAATTATAAAGGTGTCCTTGGCATTAACTGTAGTTGTCTGAACTTGCTAGTTGTCATCATCATATACAGTACATGTTGCTACAGTATGCAAGAAACCCAAACCCCAAACTATGCACCCAATGTCGGGCCGCACATTCGGTGCAAATGTAGCAGTGTTTCTGCCACAATGCTATGTTCCTTGGCTTAGTTCGGTGTTCTTGACCGGGATGCAGAGACGGTAGTCTTGGTTATGCAGTTGTGATTTATTTAACTATAACATACAAAGATCGCCCATTGGCATAACACAATAGGAGAATCAATAAATGTGGATGCAGTCGTTCTTCTTGGGATTACGGCGTCGAGCCCTGGGTCTCCATCCGTCCCCAGCCTCTATATATAGACATCAGACTAATTATGTTCATCCCCTACAGCTGCGTCAATCTCAGGCATTTTGCCACGCCCCTTTTTTCACCTGCCAGCGCTAAACTACGCCTCTCGCATACCACAATGCTATGTCAGCTAGTTGTCATTATCAAATATGCCATACTGTTATTGAAGGAGTTTCATGTCAGTTACAGGTCCTATTTTGGGATGATGAAATAGTTAGATTAGCAAACTGTAAAAGAGGAAGGCAAAGTAGCGCTACAGGACTATGTGAAAGTATCAACTTTGGTATGCATTAAATACATTATGTAAAGGTTTGCGGTTGCGTTACAATCCCAGGGAAGTGTTAATGTGAATTTGTTATCCTGCAGCCTGGTTTAATTACGATTAAGATCTAAAATATTGTGTCGTGAAATGCATAATGGCCAGCATCATTTCCCTGCTCTCATGCTTTTCCCAGTGATTGTTCCAAATATTTATTTATATTTCTCTCTTTCTTTTCCATCCACAGATCCTATCTTCATCCCACATTCAATTCTGCGTGAACCACAACGACAAGAAAAATGAGTTCCGGTGGCCATGTGGCCGCTATGCTGTGGATGTTGCTGTGCCTGTGTCTAAGTGCTGACACCCTGTCTCTGACCAGGGCCAGAGAAATGGATCTTAGAGCAAGCGGAGATGGCACAGAGACAAGGACAGAGAGGAAGCAAGCTGACAACAATGGGGAGAAATGGCTGAATCGTGTGAAAAGAGGATGGAAATGGAACCAGTTTTCCATCCAAGAGGAGTACACAGGAACTGGTTACCTGTACATTGGCAAGGTACGTGCTGTGCTGTGCAGTGTGCATATTGACTAAAGCATCAGCGCGGCCGTTCAGAAGTTGGGCATGACTTTCTTTAGATTGGCCCTATTAAAGTCCCCCACCACCACCACAGCCGCGTCAGGATGTTGGGTCTGGTGCCGACATAGCACATCATAGGGCTGGGCGATATGGCTGAAAACTGTATCACGATATAAGTGTTTCATATCGGTCGATATCGATAATTATCGATAATTTGTATGACCTATTTAAAATAAGGACCAGGAGAAAAATATACTGAATTTAAACATTTTTATTTTAAACTTAACCTTCCTGATTGTAGGCAGACAGGGAAAAGGAATGTCAACACAACCATGGAAAACACTCAAATAAATAAAAATAAACATGAATGAAAATTAAAATCACAATGAAAACTTAACAATTATCAATAATAAAAGGGTGAGAGCGGCTAAGGTGGTAAAACAAGTTGGTTGTATTACCAGTCTTGGTGGACGACGGTCATAATTTGCAGACAACATTGGTCTGACTACGGTCTGACTTATAAAATCCAAAAAGCTGTCATACTGGTGAGCTGATCTTTCCATTTTTGTCGACAATTTCCTCGCTTGTTGCGGCACTCATCTTTCACTTCTCACTCCGCGCTGTTTCTGTTATTCAAGAAACAAACACGAACACGAGACAACGAGGCGGCGCAACCAAACTTGATACTGGTACATGATTGGCTGTTAGCGTGTCACTCCATACGTTGCCAGGTACCGGAGGACGAGTGCCTTTGTTCATGCAACCAACCTTGCTTCGCAACCTCTGGTTCAAAGCGGAGCTAGCTCCGCTTTCTTCCAACGAGGAAAAAAAAATATCGAAACGTTCTATCGAACGCATTTTCTATCGATATTGCATTACGTGTCTATCGCGATACATATCGTTATCGTTTTATCGCCCAGCCCTAGCACATCATCTAGGTCTGATAGTGCCACATAGGTGTCCACTAGTGGGGGGATGTATATGGCTGTAATGATGACCGTGCTGAACTCCCGGGGAATATAGAATGGATGGCAAGAGATCGTCAGATGCTCCAGGTTCAGCGAGCAGGATCGAGAAAGAGTCTTAATATTCTTAGCGTTGCACCACTTGTTGTTGGTCCGGGGATGGCTGTGACCCAGCATTGGGGACCGGAGGCTGCTGCGGTCCAACCGGGAGAGGGGTTGGAGATGGAGGCGAGGGAATGGGTGGAATGAGCCAATCCGAGGAGGCCGGCGGGATCAGGTCCATGGTCATGGCCAACTGGTTGAGCTGGTCAGCTATAGCCGGGTGACTCTCGGTGAGAGCGTGCATGAACTGTCCATGCTGAGGCTTGAAGCTCTGCAGCTGCAGAAGCTTGAAGCTCGGCAACGGCGGCAGCGGCGAAATCCCCAAAACCTGCCAAAAAGTCTGCTGCACCGCTGGGTCCATACTTCTTCATCGGGTCGTACTGTCAAGTCGCGGTAAAGACGAGGACCCAAATGCAGGCAGCAAAGTATTTTAAAAATGCCGGTTCAGGCTACAGGAACAGGCAACAGGTACTCACACATAAGACGTTACTCCGGATACGACATGTAAAGACAACAACCCGACAAACACAAGACAGGGGCAGGTACAGTATAAATAGGGAGACTAACGAGGGAAGTGAAAACAGCTGAGAAAAAAACTCTAGATACGGCTAAGAAATGCTATTGGTGTGTGTGACAGGAAGAGATGTTCATGTGTGTATGAATGATGTGGCTCTTTGCAGTAACGCAGTGAAAAAAATTGGCTCTTCGTCTCTGACTGGTTGGCCACCCCTGGTTTATGGTATGTTCATACTAGGACGTTGAGCTTCACAGTCCAAATAACCGAGGCGCTGTTTGTGTTTGTGTGTATGTGTGTGTGTGTGTGTGTGTGTGTGTGCGTGTGTGTTCTGGCTTGGAAGTGCCAAACAATGTTGGCCACATTCAGATGGTGGCTAGCCTGTTCCGACTGGGGGGAGGTCGAAGGATGGTTTAGCTCCTGTCCTTGGCCCGCTGTCACACCCACACACATAAACAAACACACACACACACACACACACACAAACACACAGGCTAGCCAACCTGTGGCTGACATCTTCCACCTCTAATTGGTCTTATGGGAGTTGTCAGTGGTCTCAGTGGCTGTCTGCAATGTGGCGACACACACACACACACACACGCACACACAAGCACATGTACTTAGACACATAATCCTGCACTGCACACACAACCAGGAAAGGTGACAGGTAAAGGGGAGCAGAGGCAGGGGGTGGTTAGGAGGATGGTGAGGCAGGAGAGCCACTAAGGGCTTAAGAAAGAGTGGTAATGACGGTCTACTGGTTATGGCCACTTGAGAGTCATTGCTTGGTAATAATCAGACACCAGTTTATTGCCTTATGGAAGAGGAAGCGAAAGTATCAACCTCTGAACACAAGGCAACAAATAGTTTTAAGCCTTCTAAAACTGTCAGTGTGTTTTATTAATAGCCTTCGGAAACAGATCCAAAAAAATTAAACGAAGGAAGAAAGGAAAGGAAATTCCAAATGTTAAAATGTAAGAACTGACTTATTTTAATTGAGGGTATAACAAGCATTCATATCTTAAGATCTATCGATTTCATACTAGTAAAATATAGTATTATTTCCTTGTATTGTTGGACATACATTGCAATAAATAGACAATAATGCAATAATATCTCTACCAAATGTTAGGCATGAGGCCACAGGGGAGAAGATGTCATTGTGCAAGAGGCTAAAATAAAGATGCACTGTGGAAATCTACATGAACAACATTGTCAGAAAAAACCAATAAAGACATTTCATAGCGAATAAAACAAAGAACAACAAAGAAATCTGTAAATGTGCAAAACATGCCTGATGTTTTTTCCCAGCTGTAGCAAGGTGCTGAATGCATCATAGAGGTAGAATGCAAATATTGAACAGTGCTGGCCAGAGCCGGTTTTAAGCATCGGCTACATAGGCAATCACCTAGGGTGCCCGGACCTGGGGGGGGGTGTCGCCGGAATGGCCATATTGCGGAAGAGCGCCCCCCCTCGTGGCAACACGAAATGACTGTGCCTAACGCGTGCTGATGTAGCGACACATTCCACAAGCATAATTGTATTAGTCATGGGTTTTTTATTCGTTTTTTTCATCTATAATATACATACTGCGCCCCCTGACATGATTGAAAACACTGCTGCTCTTCTCATATGAGGGGTGGAAGTAACAAAAATGTATAAATTAATGTGTAGTCGATTAAAATGCAATCAAATTAAATAGTCACTTCAGCAAATGATTGAATTAATTCAGAACCAAACTGAATAAAACATCAATAAAATGAAATAACAATCAAACACATCATTGAAATAAAGACTGGTTTTATCTAATCACCTTGACATTCAATTCAGTGCCTGCAATTCCATTCGCCACCACTTTCAAATCGAGGACACTTTCATCGTTAGAACGGTGTGTCAATCACATGACCCCGCCCACAGATTTACATCCAGGCTATCCTAATCGACTGGACATGCCTTTTGGATCGTCAGATATGCATCATCAAACAGTACGGCAAACGGTGAGTAAAACATTTTGACATTATAGGGGTATTATATGCTGTGTGTTTGACTTCAAGGCGATGTCTATGTAACGGATTAGTATTGTCCAGTCGATTAGGATAGCCTGGATGTAAATCTGTGGGCGGGGTCATGTGATTGACACATGCAGCACACACCGTTCTAATGATGAAAGTGTCCTCGATTTGAAAGTGGTGGCGAATGGAATTGCAGGCACTGAATTGAATGTCAAGGTGATTAGATAAAACCAGTCTTTATTTCAATGATGTGTTTGATTGTTATTTTATTGATGATGTTTTATTCAGTTTGGTTCTGAATTAATTAAATCATTTGCTAATTCATCAAGTGATTATTTTATTTGATTGCATTTTAATCAGTTTGGTTCTGAATTAATTAAATCATTTGCTGAATCATCAAGTGACTATTTAATTTGATTGCATTTTAATCGATTACACATTCATTTATACATTTTTGTTACTTCCACCCCTCATATTCTCATGTGTCCTGCACTGCACTTGTGCAGTCCGGGATGTAAACAGCTAGGTTTGATCAGTTTGAGGGATATTAGCTACAGGATGAAATGGTCCAAGCCTTTTAAAAAAAGAGGAGGAAAAGAATGCCACAAATAAAGGTATGTCGTCTTATATTATATTAACATTAAAATGCTGTTTTGTGTGTCAACGTAGATGCACTAAGGAAATATTTGCATAAGCCCCTAGCTGCTGGAGAAGGGACACCTGATCTTCCACTTTCTGAAGCATGTTAGTTCAGCCCATTATTTGTGGTATGTGTAATTGATAATACTTGTAATAATAGTCATTATTATTAAGATAAGAGAGAGAAGATAAGATCGAACTTTATTCACCCCGAAGGGAATTCTTTTGGGGTTAGGGGACGTATTGCACCTGATAGAAAGAATATTAAGAATATATATTAAGAATATTGTACATGATGATGAGAGGTAGTATTACAGATAATATTTATAGATAACATGATATTAATAATAATAATATAGCACATGATAGAGCCATATTACTGCCCAAAATGATGTTGGGCAGTAATATTAATATTGCTCTTAATTCTGAGGAAAAATCCACATGATGTTGAAAGGTAATATTGCACATGATATTGCTCAGTGTTCATTGTCTTGTATTTCAACTGTTTTGCAGACGTTGAAAGATCTGAGTCTCCATAGGAAATACAGGCGACTCTGACCTTTCTTATATTTTTGTTATATACAGTATATATATATATATATATATATATATATATATATTGTTGTTGTTGTTGTTGTTGAATGTGACAGTTACACCTTAATACAAATTAAATGTAGATCTCAGTCAAATACAACGACTTGATGCAGTGGTATAACAGTATGGTTGTATTGTATCTTTGAATACAGCTGCAGGTCAAGCATCATCAATCACCACCACATCCAACCCCCCAGCGACCTCCAGTGACACACAGCCTGCAGGATTGAGTTCTGTTAATTGTATGTTACACCTGCCCTTATGTTACAAATGTCAATCTGGTCAAATCCAGACATATACACATGTAGTCAATATTAGACTGCACCATCTATATTTATTCAAGTTGTCTACAAAAGACACATGAAAGCTATAGAATAACTTATTCCCGTCAACAATTTAATTTCTGGGAATTTAATTGAAGAGTACTGGTCAACCATTACCTATAATTTATGCTTTAAATATGTGTATTGCCTGATGTGTTGAAATAAATGAGTCATTGTATATCCTAAAGGATTAATAACTATATTTCCATGTATGTTTGAATTGCCTGCTGGTGAAGGAACAAACATACGCTGTCACTACTCTACAGCCTGCAGCTGGAGCATTTATTTGAGTATAGACCAAATTATAGACCATTATTTTCTTACCATTATGTCACACAGCATTTGTTAATAATTTATAATTTATTGTCATTCTTGTATTCTTTGATATGTGATTTGTTTGTTTGGGAAGTTATTGTTATCTGTAAAATTAAAGTATATATTTTTTCACGGAAGTCCTGCCTGTCCCCCCTATCCCTCAATCCACTGTCCCTAGGGCACACACATACACACACATACACAATCACAACATCAAAACTATCATGCGGAAGTTGCTTTCAAACAGCAAAATTATTGAACTGGAAGCTAATTTGCAGCTTACTCCGTTAGCTTCAGGGATTTTAGTCTCCTGTGATCTCTGTAATTGGATTGGAGTTCAGACAGGGAGCATATCAAAAATATGTGAAGCTAAGCGACTGTTTGGGAACGATGATGCTCCAGATGTGTGCTTCTCTTACGACATATTCTGAGACATATTTTTAGAGACGTGCACATAAGCTTCCACATTTAAAATACAGACTTGCACACAAACATCTCCTGATCCAAGTGATGCATGTTCAGAACGCCCAGCCCATTCACTCACATGTTTAGCCTCTAGCAGCAGCCTGACTTCCACCAAGCCAAAGTCTCTTCCACGCACACACACACGCGCACATACACACACACACAAACACGCACGCTCACACAAACACACACTCAAGCAGCTTATCTTCATTATGCGTGTGTGTGTGTGTCATCATGGGGGGTAGATAGAGAGGTTACTTACTGCTCTGTTATGGAACCGCAAGGCTCTTTTAAGATGTGAGCAATGGAGACAGCTCGCAATCAATCATTACTGTGTTTTTGTGTGTGTGTGTGTTCTGTGTGTTTTGTGTGAGTGTGTGTTTGGGTATGATTTAATAAATGAACAACAAATTGCACTTTTGTAATTACAATTATTTACGAGAACATTCTGGGATTCCTATTTGGTTTCCAAATTTGTGGCTTGTGCCCTTTGATTCATCACAGCATAGCATTGGGTACCATTCACATTTGGAATTCGGTACCGGTACCCAACAGTACCTTTTGTTGTTACTTTACTCTCTATAACAAAGATGTCATTTCATTGGAATTTTTTAATTATAGATAATATATTATTATTGTTATCAAAATCACATTATTAATTTAGAACATTTTACACACCACTCAAAATGAAACACCAGAACCAAACGTGTTGGTTTGGTGTTTTAGTTGCTCATGAAATTATTTGGACAGAGTCTGGTGTCTGGTAGATACCCACCTGTGGTAAACATAACCAGTAGCAACATGGGTCAAACACAATTCAACTCCATTCACGTATTCGGCAGCATGGTAGAAAGGGAGACAGGAACAAGAATATGGCTTTCCCAGTTGAAGCCCTGTGTAGAAAGATAAAAGCCAATTTCCAAAAGTAATTGCTGTGTAGTGTTCAGTGATGTGATGTGAGCCTGTGCCGTTTCTAAGTGCACAACGGCTGTTTCAGAATGTGGCGTTTTAGCCGCAGCGAGAACCAAATGTGTGGTCAAATCAATAGCTTTTTCTCTGTACCTTTTGATGAACTCATGAACTCATGCATCGATTTGGTACTCTTGGTAGCTTGGTAGTGGTTCTTGTGCAAGTAGCCTGTTGATGTTTGTAAGCACACACACACACACACATTTGATCGTCACATTTGTCAGTATAATTATAAGCTTTAAAAGCATTGCGGCGATGTGACTTCCATTTTGATATTCACTCAATGATCTTTTTATGATCTTATCTTTTTCTTTTACTTGGTGATGATAGCAAGATACAACCAGACATACACTTCATACTGCTTGGCTTTTAAGAAGAAAGAGTGAAATTATAAAGGTGTCCTTGGCATTAACTGTAGTTGTCTGAACTTGCTAGTTGTCATCATCATATACAGTACATGTTGCTACAGTATGCAAGAAACCCAAACCCCAAACTATGCACCCAATGTCGGGCCGCACATTCGGTGCAAATGTAGCAGTGTTTCTGCCACAATGCTATGTTCCTTGGCTTAGTTCGGTGTTCTTGACCGGGATGCAGAGACGGTAGTCTTGGTTATGCAGTTGTGATTTATTTAACTATAACATACAAAGATCGCCCATTGGCATAACACAATAGGAGAATCAATAAATGTGGATGCAGTCGTTCTTCTTGGGATTACGGCGTCGAGCCCTGGGTCTCCATCCGTCCCCAGCCTCTATATATAGACATCAGACTAATTATGTTCATCCCCTACAGCTGCGTCAATCTCAGGCATTTTGCCACGCCCCTTTTTTCACCTGCCAGCGCTAAACTACGCCTCTCGCATACCACAATGCTATGTCAGCTAGTTGTCATTATCAAATATGCCATACTGTTATTGAAGGAGTTTCATGTCAGTTACAGGTCCTATTTTGGGATGATGAAATAGTTAGATTAGCAAACTGTAAAAGAGGAAGGCAAAGTAGCGCTACAGGACTATGTGAAAGTATCAACTTTGGTATGCATTAAATACATTATGTAAAGGTTTGCGGTTGCGTTACAATCCCAGGGAAGTGTTAATGTGAATTTGTTATCCTGCAGCCTGGTTTAATTACGATTAAGATCTAAAATATTGTGTCGTGAAATGCATAATGGCCAGCATCATTTCCCTGCTCTCATGCTTTTCCCAGTGATTGTTCCAAATATTTATTTATATTTCTCTCTTTCTTTTCCATCCACAGATCCTATCTTCATCCCACATTCAATTCTGCGTGAACCACAACGACAAGAAAAATGAGTTCCGGTGGCCATGTGGCCGCTATGCTGTGGATGTTGCTGTGCCTGTGTCTAAGTGCTGACACCCTGTCTCTGACCAGGGCCAGAGAAATGGATCTTAGAGCAAGCGGAGATGGCACAGAGACAAGGACAGAGAGGAAGCAAGCTGACAACAATGGGGAGAAATGGCTGAATCGTGTGAAAAGAGGATGGAAATGGAACCAGTTTTCCATCCAAGAGGAGTACACAGGAACTGGTTACCTGTACATTGGCAAGGTACGTGCTGTGCTGTGCAGTGTGCATATTGACTAAAGCATCAGCGCGGCCGTTCAGAAGTTGGGCATGACTTTCTTTAGATTGGCCCTATTAAAGTCCCCCACCACCACCACAGCCGCGTCAGGATGTTGGGTCTGGTGCCGACATAGCACATCATCTAGGTCTGATAGTGCCACATAGGTGTCCACTAGTGGGGGGATGTATATGGCTGTAATGATGACCGTGCTGAACTCCCGGGGAATATAGAATGGATGGCAAGAGATCGTCAGATGCTCCAGGTTCAGCGAGCAGGATCGAGAAAGAGTCTTAATATTCTTAGCGTTGCACCACTTGTTGTTGGTCCGGGGATGGCTGTGACCCAGCATTGGGGACCGGAGGCTGCTGCGGTCCAACCGGGAGAGGGGTTGGAGATGGAGGCGAGGGAATGGGTGGAATGAGCCAATCCGAGGAGGCCGGCGGGATCAGGTCCATGGTCATGGCCAACTGGTTGAGCTGGTCAGCTATAGCCGGGTGACTCTCGGTGAGAGCGTGCATGAACTGTCCATGCTGAGGCTTGAAGCTCTGCAGCTGCAGAAGCTTGAAGCTCGGCAACGGCGGCAGCGGCGAAATCCCCAAAACCTGCCAAAAAGTCTGCTGCACCGCTGGGTCCATACTTCTTCATCGGGTCGTACTGTCAAGTCGCGGTAAAGACGAGGACCCAAATGCAGGCAGCAAAGTATTTTAAAAATGCCGGTTCAGGCTACAGGAACAGGCAACAGGTACTCACACATAAGACGTTACTCCGGATACGACATGTAAAGACAACAACCCGACAAACACAAGACAGGGGCAGGTACAGTATAAATAGGGAGACTAACGAGGGAAGTGAAAACAGCTGAGAAAAAAACTCAGACGAAAAAAATCAATGAACATATACAATAAAACACCGGAACCATCCATTCAGTCTGTCTGAGGTGTTTTCATAGTATTGCTCACCCTCAAAAACCATTCAATAATGTGTAATGAATATTCAATAAACAGTCAAATGGTGCAATGGTTAGTATACACATTTGAATCTTCTTAATTAAAGTATGATCGTTAAAGGAATAACTTTGAAAGAAATATTACATTTTACTACGTACAGTAGTAACATACGTAACATACAAATTCAATTTGTATGTTATAATGGCGTATATTCTCCAGAAATAAGTGATATGATGTTGATTTGAAGCTCATGGAAACGGAACAAAGGGAAAGCTCAACCCCCTGGTGCATTTAGCACATACCCAGCCAGTCAGGTTCCCTCTGACCGGTGGTCTGACACTTCTCTCCTGTAGCAAGCCAGCTTTCATTCTGAACTGTACTACTCTCCCTCGCTCTCTCAAACCTATTTTCCTAACTCTCTACACATCATCCATAAGAAAAACACAGCAGAATGATACAATGCAGAATTTGATAGTGAGCGAACCCCTAAATAATAATAATAATCCACAAGAACAGGGACCATTTTCACAAAACTAAAACTAACTTGCTCATTTACGAGGAAATGGCCATTAAAAATAATGGCCATTTTTCACAAAGCATTTTAGCTCTGAAATCAGCTCCTAGTTTGGGGTAGTCAAAAGGACTCTTGAGTAACTAAGACCAATTCACAAACAATCTAAACTAAACTGGCTGCTGCCGGCAATCCGCCTCATAATCACATAAAGCGTTTAATGATACTGAGTGTATTATGTTCTTAGTCACCAATAACAAACAAAACCAAACCCAATAACACTGGAGATCCATTGCAAAATAGTGTTTTGGTGGACCTGGCATTAAAATGGCTAGATTGCTAGTTGTTTCACATAGCGACGGCAATTTTGAAAATGGTAGCATTATCCCCACTGCCTACATCCTGTCAGCCAGGTATATGGATAGAGTTAACGGTGTGGACAGGAGGGGAGACACAGATGGTAGTTTTGGGACAGCTGGAGACAACGTGGTAACAATCAAGGAACAAGTGCAGAGAATAAGAGAATGGGATCATCCCAGCGAGCATCCCAGAGACACCCATATAGAACAAGCAGCGGTCCAAGGAATAGGATATTGAAACAGTAGAAGAGACACATTTCCAGAGGGAAAGAAAGACAGAGCCCCCAGGACACACACACATGTGCACACACACACACACACACACACACATGCTCACACGCTCACACTACAGGAAGCACCCTGCCGTGCACACCTCTCCACACCACCTTCCCTTCCTTCTTTCAACACTTAATTTTACTCTCTCCTCTTATTTCTCTGGCTCTCATGCATCTTTCATGGAGCTTTTCGCACTTTTGATTGAAAAAAAGGAAAAACCCAGGAAGGCAACACCCCACTTAAAACACAGGAGAGAAAGGGGGGATGCTTGATGGATGATAGATGATGGCTAGATGGATGATAGATGGATGACGGATGATGGATGATGGATGGATGAATGGATGGATAATGGAGTGGACATGCAAAAAAGCAGGACAAACTGATAACTGAGAGGCCTATGTGGCTTGATAAATACATAGGTAGAGATCTTCCAAATGCAACATGCAGCTTGAGATAGGACTAATTATCTTTGTCAGTATTATGGCTAAGTTAGCTGTGTGTTCTCAAAAATAATTCCACCGAAATAAAGAGCAATTGAAAGAGAAAGCACATTTTTATCAATCAAGGCAAGTACTATGTGTGTGTGTGTAACGACACAAAATACTTGGGCCACTTAATTACTGATCAAATGTCTGATTACGACGACATGTATAGGCAGTGCTGTATGTTTTTAAAAATCTTTATTATGTATATTGTGCTATTTCCAATATATATGTGTATATATATATTTATTGATTTATTTTTTTAATCTTCTTACTATTTTTTTGTCGACTTTTGACTATGCCTCCTCCGTAATGTCACCTGCCATGTCACTAGAGTGTCACTGTACAGAATGGCCCTGTGTTGTGATTAGGGCTGGGCGATATGGCTTGAAAACTGTATCACGATATAAGTGTTTCATCATCGGTCGATATCGATAATTATTGATAATTTGTATGACCTATGTAAAATAAGGACCAGGAGAAAAATATACTAAATTTAAACATTTTTATTTTAAACTTAACCTTCCCTGATTGGTAGGCAGACAGGGAAAAGGAATGTCAACACAACCATGGAAAACACTCAAATAAATAAATATAAACATAAGTCTGAATGAAAATTTAAATCACAATGAAAACTTAACAATTATCAATAATAAAGTGCTTAACAAAAATAAAGTGTTACAAAAACATGTGCAAAGTGTTAAATGTTGTTGTCGGATACGGCTGTGCTCCAAAGGGTGAGAGTGGCTAAGGTGGTAAAACAAGTTGGTTGTATTACCAGTCTTGGTGGGGACGACGGTCTTGCATAATTTACAGACAACATTGGTCTGACTACGGTCTGACTTATAAAATCCAAAAAACTGCCATACTGGCGAGAATTTCCTCGCTCGTTGCGGCACTCATCTTTCACTTCTCACACCACGCTGTTTCTGTTATTCAAGAAACAAACACGAACACGAGACAACGAGATGGCGCAACCAAACGTGATACTGTTACATGATTGGCTATTAGCGTGTCACTCCATACGTTGCTAGGTACCAGAGGACGAGTGCCTTTGTTCATGCAACCAACCTTGCTTCGCAACCTCTGGTTCAAAGCGGAGCTAGACTCTTAGCTCCGGTTTCTTCCAACGAGGAAAAAAAAAATATCGAAACGTTCTATCGAACGCATTTTCTATTGATATTGATTACGTGTCTATCCGCGATACATATCGTTATCGTTTTTATCGCCCAGCCCTAGTTGTGAATGTACATGTGACAAATACAACACTTTGGACTTTGACTATATGCTCAAGCTAAAATGTTGGCAAGAAAGTGTTCTGACCAGGTTAAGAAATCTTCAGAGTGTATTGTCTTTGTAAGTCGCTTTGGGATAAAAGCGTCTGCCAAATGCCCTAAATTGTAAATGTAAATGTATTGCACCCCTCTCTATGCTGCTCCCTTGTGGGTCAGAGTTTAAAAAGCTGAGCTTATAATAGGCTTTCAGGTTGCCCTTTAATGACTGTATGAGGATATACAGTAACTTAAAATACCCAGGTGGTCTAGTGAAGGAACTTTTTTTAGAAACCAGGGCTCTACACATTCCAACTGACAAATCACCATGCTGCTGTCGAATCCTGTTAGATTAGTGGTTAGTTAGAATTAGTGCTGTAAGATATCAGCCACCCCTGTGGAAACATCGGTGAAGCTTTCTTTTATAAAAAATTGGTTCAACAATGTATTTTAATTTTAAGGAATGTATTGTATTATTGTCCTGTGATGTATGTTTGAACTGAACTGAACAGAATGACCGTTGATTGAGTGATGTAAACTTTGCCCCTCTTACATATAGCCATGCACTGAGCCTCACAGAGTATGGAAAGCCAGAGAATCTTCAAATGACGTGTTGGTTATTGGGTTTTTTGTTTTGATAATTTTGTTTGGATACTCTGTCATAGAAAGTCTGTCCACACTTGCTGTAGGCTCACTCACTGGCTCACTCACTGACACACACACACACACACACACACACACACACACACACACACACACACACCACACACGCCTCCTCCCCCACCACACACACACACACAACGACGCACACACAGACGCACACACACACCACACACACAACACACACACACACAACACCACACACACACAGGAGCCCTACAAGCATTGTATGTGTAGGGGCCTCAGCAATTCAAATGGTTCCCCAGGATCCTTTACTCACTCACCCTTTTCAGACCATGTGTGAAGCCCCAATCATTGGTCTACTACTATGAGGAAAGATTCCTATTTGTTTTGTTTCATCCTTTTAGCTTCCTCCTCCTATGTGGTAGACATTCTTCTTTGGCCTAGTTTTGTTGTGATGTGAGACTGCATTAGCTTGCAGCCACTGGTATCTGAATGGTTGTATGCCCCATCAATGTAAACATTTGTATCCTGGAGAAAGAAGTAGATCTTCCTTGTGGGTGGGGGGGGGGGTTAACTGTTTTAAAAGGCTCTGTTAGATTATGCAGTCAGTCCCTACCAGGCCCCTACTCGGGCGCACTCCTAACTAGGGGTCCCTGGGCGGCTCCCAGGGCCTCCACTCTCCCATGGGAGGAGACGAGCCTCACGGCTCTCCCCAGGGAAGGAGACATGCATGCATTAAAATGCCCATCTGCTCCATCAACCCGCAAGCCCAGCCAACTATTCCGGTTATTAGACAAGAGAAGCTAGTCTGAGGGTGAAGTACCCTGTTTCTCTTTTGGACGCTACCAGCCGTGCTATAAGTTGCAAAGATTCCTTAGCTCGTCTAGAATAACCACGTAAGCCATCGGTCAACCTCCTGTTGAACCCACACAGTTTTTTGTTTTGAGAGGATGACAGGGCAATCTATTCCTCTTTAATTTCCCCGACAACGACGGACCACCACAAATGCCACAAAGGCACTTATCAGCCTCACCACCGAGATCCAGACCCCAGTACCATCACCCGCCGTCGTCGAACTCAAACATAGTTCTTCTTGCAAGACTGACCATCTCCAGATCGCTACACCCACGTCCCCCAGGCAAGACGGACCAGAGGACCTCCGCCATGCAACGCAGACAAACTCAAAGTAGTTTGTTTGGTAAAAGACTGAGCCACCTTCTGATCGCTACATATTTGATCTCCAGCTAGGTAGATTCTGGGGCCAGAGTTAGGTAGACCTGTGTTGTAGTTATTGTATGCCTTAAACTGTTTTATTGATATGTCATGATGACATTGTAAAACATTTTCCCCTCCTTCCCTGTAATGTTTTGATCTAAAGTTGAGAGGATCCCCGTCCATTGTTAGATCTGTACATGCCCCTCTATTTTGGTTTTCTCTCCTTTTTACTAACAAAGCGCATACATCTCGTTTTCGTGTTTTGATATTGGTGTTAGAAGTGAGTGATTCAAATCCTCCTGCCGAGACACTCACTGATCACGTAGATTCCTTTGTTAGAACCACCTCCCCCAACACACTCCCCCTCTCTTTGTAACACACATACACCCACACCCACGCACACACACACACACACACACACTTTTATGCTTTGAATAATCAGCAGTTATTAACTGCCTATTATTCTTTCAGCGTCCGGTTGTACAAAAAGACACTCACCCTCTCATCCCCATATGGTCACTTCCATCCAAGATGGCCAAACTTGAAGCTTCAAAACTTTCGTTCACAAACATGTCACAGTGACTACTTTCCATTTGCACTATGGTCCTTTTCTACACTTTATGGTCGTCAGTGGAGAATCAAAGACAACCAAATGAACAGGGGAGGACGGTGTATAGAGGCGATTTGGGTGACGCACTACCAACTGGGAGAAAGAGGATTTTTTTTTCTAACCAATTCTATCACAGCAAAAGTAGTTATCAGTGTTCTAGACATATTATCTGTCATTGTCCACGAGGACAACGGCGACCTCCATGCCACTCGACCTTTGGACCGCGAGGAAAAGGCCTCCTACACCCTCCGGGCCACCATAGTCAACAAGCGCACAGGACTCAAGCTCGAGCCAGAGACAGACTTTGAGATCAAGCTTCACGATATAAACGACAACGAGCCGCAGTTCAGCCAGGAGGTGTACACCGGGAGTGTGCCGGAGAGGTCCAATATAGGTGTGTTCGTCTACACCAGGTTAACGTGAATGTCTATCTCTGCAGCACTACAGTGCTTTAGAATTAGAATTATACATTTACACACATTTTACCTTATCCAAAAATTCCTCCTGCGTTTTTGATATTGCACTTGGCCATTTTACCATATTTAAATTCATTGTTCAGCCCTTGTGTGGAACTGTTTTGAATTCAGGTTTCTACTTTTGAGTGTTGTCGTATTTTCCATAGTGCTATTCACAGTGCATCAAATAGCAACTCCCGCACACTGCACACACTGCCATAGCAGATGTTTAATTGTAGCCTGTCAGGAAACGGTGTGGTTCTAAATTATTCACTCAACAATGAAAGGCTGAGACAAGAAGAAAACGGACAGAAGACGTTGACACAGCTTTTTCCGAAATGTATCCATTTTAACTCTCTCTCTTTTCTTTTCATTCACTGTGTGTGTGTGTGTGTGTGTGTGTGTGTGTGTGTGTGTGTGTGTGTGTGTGTGTGTGTGTGTGGGTGTGTGTGTGTGTGTGTGGTGCTATGTAGCGTGCTGAGTTTAGCGACAACATTCCACAAGCATAATTGTATTAGTCATGGGTTTTTTATTCGTTTTTTTCATCTATAATATACATACTGCGCCCCCTGACATGATTGAAAACACTGCTGCTCTTCTCATATGAGGGGTGGAAGTAACGCAAAATTAATAAAATGAATGTGTAATCGATTAAAATGCAATCAAATTAAATAGTCACTTGATGATTCAGCAAATGATTTAATTAATTCAGAACTAAACTGATTAAAACATCATCAATAAAATGAAACAACAATCAAATACATCATTGAAATAAAGACTGGTTTTATCTAATCACCTTGACATTAAATTCAGTGCCTGCAATTCCATTCGCCACCACTTTCAAATCGAGGACACTTTCATCATTAGAACGGTGTGTGCTGCATGTGTCAATCACATGACCCCGCCCACAGATTTACATCCAGGCTATCCTAATCGACTGGACATGCCTTTTGGATCGTCAGATATGCATGGTGCATCAAACAGTACGGCAAACGGTGAGTAAAACATTTGACATTTATAGGGGTATTATATGCTGGTGGTGTTTGGACTTCCAAGGCGATGTCTATGTAACGGCATTAGTATTGTCCAGTCGATTAGGATAGCTGGATGTAAATCTGTGGGCGGGTCCTGTGATTGACCACATGCAGCACACCACCCCGTTCTAATTGATGAAAGTGTCCTCGATTTGAAATGGGTGAGCGAATGGAATTGCAGGCACTGAATTGAATGTCAAGGGTGATTAGATAAAACCCAGTCTTTATTTCAATGATGTTTGATTGTTATTTCATTTTATTGATGTTTTATTCAGTTTGGTTCTGAATTAATTAAATCATTTGCTAATTCATCAAGTGATTATTTTATTTGATTGCATTTTAATCAGTTTGGTTCTGAATTAATTAAATCATTTGCTGAATCATCAAGTGACTATTTAATTTGATTGCATTTTAATCGATTACACAATCATTAATTTTTGTGACTTCCACCCCTCATATTGGCTACCCTTTCTTTTAAACTTGTGCAGTCCGGGATGTAAACAGCTAGGTTTGATCAGTTTGAGGGATATTAGCTACAGGATGAAATGGTCCAAGCCTTTTAAAAAAAGAGGAGGAAAAGAATGCCACAAATAAAGGTATGTCGTCTTATATTATATTAACATTAAAATGCTGTTTTGTGTGTCAACGTAGATGCACTAAGGAAATATTTGCATAAGCCCCTAGCTGCTGGAGAAGGGACACCTGATCTTCCACTTTCTGAAGCATGTTAGTTCAGCCCATTATTTGTGGTATGTGTAATTGATAATACTTGTAATAATAGTCATTATTATTAAGATAAGAGAGAGAAGATAAGATCGAACTTTATTCACCCCGAAGGGAATTCTTTTGGGGTTAGGGGACGTATTGCACCTGATAGAAAGAATATTAAGAATATATATTAAGAATATTGTACATGATGATGAGAGGTAGTATTACAGATAATATTTAGAGATAACATGATATTAATAATAATAATATAGCACATGATAGAGTATTGCACATGATGTTGGGCAGTAATATTAATATTGCACGTAATACTGAGGAAAAATGCACATGATGTTGAAAGGTAATATTGCACATGATATTGCTCAGTGTTCATTGTCTTGTATTTCAACTGTTTTGCAGACGTTGAAAGATCTGAGTCTCCATAGGAAATACAGGCGACTCTGACCTTTCTTATATTTTTGTTATATACAGTATATATATATATATATATATATATATATATATTTGTTGTTGTTGTTGAATGTGACAGTTACACCTTAATACAAATTAAATGTAGATCTGTCAAATACAAAGGACTTGATGCAGTGGTATAACAGTATGGTTGTATTGTATTTTTGAATACAGCTGCAGGTCAAGCATCATCAATCACCACCACATCCAACCCCCCAGCGACCTCCAGTGACACACAGCCTGCAGGATTGAGTTCTGTTAATTGTATGTTACACCTGCCCTTATGTTACAAATGTCAATCTGGTCAAATCCAGACATATACACATGTAGTCAATATTAGACTGCACCATCTGAATTTATTCAAGTTGTCTACAAGACACATGAAAGCTAGAATAACTTATTCCCATCAACAATTTAATTTGGGAATTTAATAAGAGTACTGGTCAACCATTACCTATAATTTATGCTTTAAATATGTGTATTGCCTGATGTGTTGAAATAAATGAGTCATTGTATATCCTAAAGGATTAATAACTATATTTCCATGTATGTTTGAATTGCCTGCTGGTGAAGGAACAAACATACGCTGTCACTACTCTACAGCCTGCAGCTGGAGCATTTATTTGAGTATAGACCAAATTATAGACCATTATTTTCTTACCATTATGTCACACAGCATTTGTTAATAATTTATAATTTATTGTCATTCTTGTATTCTTTGATATGTGATTTGTTTGTTTGGGAAGTTATTGTTATCTGTAAAATTAAAGTATATATTTTTTCACGGAAGTCCTGCCTGTCCCCCCTATCCCTCAATCCACTGTCCCTAGGGCACACACATACACACACATACACAATCACAACATCAAAACTATCATGCGGAAGTTGCTTTCAAACAGCAAAATTATTGAACTGGAAGCTAATTTGCAGCTTACTCCGTTAGCTTCAGGGATTTTAGTCTCCTGTGATCTCTGTAATTGGATTGGAGTTCAGACAGGGAGCATATCAAAAATATGTGAAGCTAAGCGACTGTTTGGGAACGATGATGCTCCAGATGTGTGCTTCTCTTACGACATATTCTGAGACATATTTTTAGAGACGTGCACATAAGCTTCCACATTTAAAATACAGACTTGCACACAAACATCTCCTGATCCAAGTGATGCATGTTCAGAACGCCCAGCCCATTCACTCACATGTTTAGCCTCTAGCAGCAGCCTGACTTCCACGAAGCCAAAGTCTCTTCCACGCACACACACACGCGCACATACACACACACACAAACACGCACGCTCACACAAACACACACTCAAGCAGCTTATCTTCATTATGCGTGTGTGTGTGTGTCATCATGGGGGGTAGATAGAGAGGTTACTTACTGCTCTGTTATGGAACCGCAAGGCTCTTTTAAGATGTGAGCAATGGAGACAGCTCGCAATCAATCATTACTGTGTTTTTGTGTGTGTGTGTGTTCTGTGTGTTTTGTGTGAGTGTGTGTTTGGGTATGATTTAATAAATGAACAACAAATTGCACTTTTGTAATTACAATTATTTACGAGAACATTCTGGGATTCCTATTTGGTTTCCAAATTTGTGGCTTGTGCCCTTTGATTCATCACAGCATAGCATTGGGTACCATTCACATTTGGAATTCGGTACCGGTACCCAACAGTACCTTTTGTTGTTACTTTACTCTCTATAACAAAGATGTCATTTCATTGGAATTTTTTAATTATAGATAATATATTATTATTGTTATCAAAATCACATTATTAATTTAGAACATTTTACACACCACTCAAAATGAAACACCAGAACCAAACGTGTTGGTTTGGTGTTTTAGTTGCTCATGAAATTATTTGGACAGAGTCTGGTGTCTGGTAGATACCCACCTGTGGTAAACATAACCAGTAGCAACATGGGTCAAACACAATTCAACTCCATTCACGTATTCGGCAGCATGGTAGAAAGGGAGACAGGAACAAGAATATGGCTTTCCCAGTTGAAGCCCTGTGTAGAAAGATAAAAGCCAATTTCCAAAAGTAATTGCTGTGTAGTGTTCAGTGATGTGATGTGAGCCTGTGCCGTTTCTAAGTGCACAACGGCTGTTTCAGAATGTGGCGTTTTAGCCGCAGCGAGAACCAAATGTGTGGTCAAATCAATAGCTTTTTCTCTGTACCTTTTGATGAACTCATGAACTCATGCATCGATTTGGTACTCTTGGTAGCTTGGTAGTGGTTCTTGTGCAAGTAGCCTGTTGATGTTTGTAAGCACACACACACACACACACATTTGATCGTCACATTTGTCAGTATAATTATAAGCTTTAAAAGCATTGCGGCGATGTGACTTCCATTTTGATATTCACTCAATGATCTTTTTATGATCTTATCTTTTTCTTTTACTTGGTGATGATAGCAAGATACAACCAGACATACACTTCATACTGCTTGGCTTTTAAGAAGAAAGAGTGAAATTATAAAGGTGTCCTTGGCATTAACTGTAGTTGTCTGAACTTGCTAGTTGTCATCATCATATACAGTACATGTTGCTACAGTATGCAAGAAACCCAAACCCCAAACTATGCACCCAATGTCGGGCCGCACATTCGGTGCAAATGTAGCAGTGTTTCTGCCACAATGCTATGTTCCTTGGCTTAGTTCGGTGTTCTTGACCGGGATGCAGAGACGGTAGTCTTGGTTATGCAGTTGTGATTTATTTAACTATAACATACAAAGATCGCCCATTGGCATAACACAATAGGAGAATCAATAAATGTGGATGCAGTCGTTCTTCTTGGGATTACGGCGTCGAGCCCTGGGTCTCCGTCCGTCCCCAGCCTCTATATATAGACATCAGACTAATTATGTTCATCCCCTACAGCTGCGTCAATCTCAGGCATTTTGCCACGCCCCTTTTTTCACCTGCCAGCGCTAAACTACGCCTCTCGCATACCACAATGCTATGTCAGCTAGTTGTCATTATCAAATATGCCATACTGTTATTGAAGGAGTTTCATGTCAGTTACAGGTCCTATTTTGGGATGATGAAATAGTTAGATTAGCAAACTGTAAAAGAGGAAGGCAAAGTAGCGCTACAGGACTATGTGAAAGTATCAACTTTGGTATGCATTAAATACATTATGTAAAGGTTTGCGGTTGCGTTACAATCCCAGGGAAGTGTTAATGTGAATTTGTTATCCTGCAGCCTGGTTTAATTACGATTAAGATCTAAAATATTGTGTCGTGAAATGCATAATGGCCAGCATCATTTCCCTGCTCTCATGCTTTTCCCAGTGATTGTTCCAAATATTTATTTATATTTCTCTCTTTCTTTCCATCCACAGATCCATATCTCCATCCCACATTCAATTCTGCGTGAACCACAACGACAAAGAAAAATGAGTTCCGGTGGCCATGTGGCCGCTATGCTGTGGATGTTGCTGTGCCTGTGTCTAAGTGCTGACACCCTGTCTCTGACCAGGGCCAGAGAAATGGATCTTAGAGCAAGCGGAGATGGCACAGAGACAAGGACAGAGAGGAAGCAAGCTGACAACAATGGGAGAAATGGCTGAATCGTGTGAAAAGAGGATGGAAATGGAACCAGTTTTCCATCCAAGAGGAGTACACAGGAACTGGTACCTGTACATTGGCAAGGTACGTGCTGTGCTGTTGCATGTGTGCATATTGACTAAAGCATCAGCGCGGCCGTTCAGAAGTTGGGCATGACTTTCTTTAGATTGGCCCTATTAAAGTCCCCCACCACCACCACAGCCGCGTCAGGGATGTTTGGGTCTGGTGCCGACATAGCACATCATCTAGGTCTGATAGTGGCCACATAGGTGTCCACTAGTGGGGGGATGTATATGGCTGTAATGATGACCGTGCTGAACTCCCGGGGAATATAGAATGGATGGCAAGAAGATCGTCAGATGCTCCAGGTTCAGCGAGCAGGATCGAGGAAAGAGTCTTAATATTCTTAGCGTTGCACCACTTGTTGTTGGTCCGGGGATGGCTGTGACCCAGCATTGGGGGACCGGAGGCTGCTGCGGTCCAACCGGGAGAGGGGTTGGAGATGGAGGCGAGGGGAATGGGTGGAATGAGCCAATCCGAGGAGGCCGGCGGATCAGGTCCATGGTCATGGCCAACTGGTTGAGCTGGTCAGCTATAGCCGGGTGACTTCTCGGTGAGAGCGTGCATGAAACTGTCCATGCTGAGGCTTGAAGCTCTGCAGCTGCAGAAGCTTGAAGCTCGGCAACGGCGGCAGCGGCGAAATCCCCAAAACCTGCCAAAAAGTCTGCTGCACCGCTGGGTCCATACTTCTTCATCGGGTCGTACTGTCAAGTCGCGGTAAAGACGAGGACCCAAAATGCAGGCAGCAAAGTATTTTAAAAATGCCGGTTCAGGCTACAGGAACAGGCAACAGGTACTCACACATAAGACGTTACTCCGGATACGACATGTAAAGACAACAACCCGACAAACACAAGACAGGGGCAGGTACAGTATAAATAGGGAGACTAACGAGGGAAGTGAAAACAGCTGAGAAAAAAACTCAGACGAAAAAAATCAATGACATATACAATAAAACACCGGAACCATCCATTCAGTCTGTCTGAGGTGTTTTCATAGTATTGCTCACCCTCAAAAACCATTCAATAATGTGTAATGAATATTCAATAAACAGTCAAATGGTGCAATGGTTAGTATACACATTTGAATCTTCTTAATTAAAGTATGATCGTTAAAGGAATAACTTTGAAAGAAATATTACATTTTACTACGTACAGTAGTAACATACGTAACATACAAATTCAATTTGTATGTTATAATGGCGTATATTCTCCAGAAATAATTGATATGATGTTGATTTGAAGCTCATGGAAACGGAACAAAGGGAAAGCTCAACCCCCTGGTGCATTAGCACATACCCAGCCAGTCAGGTTCCCTCTGACCGGTGGTCTGACACTTCTCTCCTGTAGCAAGCCAGCTTTCATTCTGAACTGTACTACTCTCCCTCGCTCTCTCAAACCTATTTTCCTAACTCTCTACACATCATCCATAAGAAAAACACAGCAGAATGATACAATGCAGAATTTGATAGTGAGCGAACCCCTAAATAATAATAATAATCCACAAGAACAGGGACCATTTTCACAAAACTAAAACTAACTTGCTCATTTACGAGTAAATGGCCATTAAAAATAATGGCCATTTTTCACAAAGCATTTTAGCTCTAAAATCAGCTCCTAGTTTGGGTAGTCAAAAGGACTCTTGAGTAACTAAGACCAATTCACAAACAATCTAAACTAAACTGGCTGCTGCCGGCAATCCGCCTCATAATCACATAAAAGCGTTTAATGATACTGAGTGTATTATGTTCTTAGTCACTAGGGATGCACCGATACCACTTTTTTTCAGACCCAAATGTAAGTACAAGTACTTACATTTGGGTACTTGCCGATACCGAATACCGATACCGAGTACTTAATAAAACCATTACAGTTCTAATGACTTTGAAAACATGTTTTATTTTCAATTTTCATCAGATGTTCCTCACTTTCTGACTGTGAACAAATTAAACAAATATAACGGCACTGCCACACATTTCAATGAAATGTAACCTATTCAGAACCATCCAACATACGTCAGTCGGATGCTCGGTACCAAGGACGTGTTGTTGTTTAGGACATTGGTGGACATCACAGATATTGCGCCAAGGATGCGCAATGACGCTCCCGTGAGGCGCGGGCTCAGAGTCAGCGTCTCTGGGGGGGGGGGGGGGTGCTCCGTTAATTCGCCGTTCTGATGGGGGGGGTGCGCTGTTAATTCGCCGTTCTGATGGGGGGGTGCGCTGTTAATTCGCCGTTCTGAAGGGGGGGGGGGTGCTCCGTTAATTGGTGGGGACATGTCCCCAGCGTCCCCACTAAATTCTACGCCCATGCTCGGTACCATGCGCAGTTTCTATTAAACATCCATAAACGCCAACTCGGTTGCATCTCTTTATTTCAATATTCCTTGGCTAAGAATATTACAAGGTTAACGTTGCCAAAGTGGTATCGGTGCGGTTGTATCGGAGTAGTTTAACGAGTACGAGTACGAGTACATGAGCACAGTATCGGACCGATACCGAATACTGGTATCGGTATCGGTGCATCCCTATTAGTCACCAATAACAAACAAAACCAAACCCAATAACACTGGAGATCCATTGCAAAATAGTGTTTTGGTGGACCTGGCATTAAAATGGCTAGATTGCTAGTTGTTTCACATAGCGATGGCAATTTTGAAAATGGTAGCATTATCCCCACTGCCTACATCCTGTCAGCCAGGTATATGGATAGAGTTAACGGTGTGGACAGGAGGGGAGACACAGATGGTAGTTTTGGGACAGCTGGAGACAACGTGGTAACAATCAAGGAACAAGTGCAGAGAATAAGAGAATGGGATCATCCCAGCGAGCATCCCAGAGACACCCATATAGAACAAGCAGCGGTCCAAGGAATAGGATATTGAAACAGTAGAAGAGACACATTTCCAGAGGGAAAGAAAGACAGAGCCCCCAGGACACACACACATGTGCACACACACACACACACACACACACACACATGCTCACACGCTCACACTACAGGAAGCACCCTGCCGTGCACACCTCTCCACACCACCTTCCCTTCCTTCTTTCAACACTTAATTTTACTCTCTCCTCTTATTTCTCTGGCTCTCATGCATCTTTCATGGAGCTTTTCGCACTTTTGGTTGAAAAAAAGGAAAAACCCAGGAAGGCAACACCCCACTTAAAACACAGGAGAGAAAGGGGGGATGCTTGATGGATGATAGATGATGGCTAGATGGATGATAGATGGATGACGGATGATGGATGATGGATGGATAATGGAGTGGACATGCAAAAAAGCAGGACAAACTGATAACTGAGAGGCCTATGTGGCTTGATAAATACATAGGTAGAGATCTTCCAAATGCAACATGCAGCTTGAGATAGGACTAATTATCTTTGTCAGTATTATGGCTAAGTTAGCTGTGTGTTCTCAAAAATAATTCCACCGAAATAAAGAGCAATTGAAAGAGAAAGCACATTTTTATCAATCAAGGCAAGTACTATGTGTGTGTGTGTAACGACACAAAATACTTGGGCCACTTAATTACTGATCAAATGTCTGATTACGACGACATGTATAGGCAGTGCTGTATGTTTTTAAAAATCTTTATTATGTATATTGTGCTATTTCCAATATATATGTGTATATATATATTTATTGATTTATTTTTTTAATCTTCTTACTATTTTTTGTCGACTTTTGACTATGCCTCCTCCGTAATGTCACCTGCCATGTCACTAGAGTGTCACTGTACAGAATGGCCCTGTGTTGTGATTAGGGCTGGGCGATATGGCTGAAAACTGTATCACGATATAAGTGTTTCATATCGGTCGATATCGATAATTATTGATAATTTGTATGACCTATGTAAAATAAGGACCAGGAGAAAAATATACTAAATTTAAACATTTTTATTTTAAACTTAACCTTCCTCTGATTGTAGGCAGACAGGGAAAATGAATGTCAACACAACCATGGAAAACACTCAAATAAATAAATATAAACATAAGTCTGAATGAAAATTTAAATCACAATGAAAACTTAACAATTATCAATAATAAAGTGCTTAACAAAAATAAAGTGGAACAAAAACATGTGCAAAGTGTTAAATGTTGTTGTCGGATACGGCTGTGCTCCAAAGGGTGAGAGTGGCTAAGGTGGTAAAACAAGTTGGTTGTATTTCCAGTCTTGGTGGGGACGATGGTTTTTCATAATTTACAGACAACATTGGTCTGACTACGGTCTGACTTATAAAATCCAAAAAACTGCCATACTGGCAACAATTTCCTCGCTCGTTGCGGCACTCATCTTTCACTTCTCACACCACGCTGTTTCTGTTATTCAAGAAACAAACACGAACACGAGACAACGAGATGGCGCAACCAAACGTGATACTGTTACATGATTGGCTGTTAGCGTGTCACTCCATACGTTGCTAGGTACCAGAGGACGAGTGCCTTTGTTCATGCAACCAACCTTGCTTCGCAACCTCTGGTTCAAAGCGGAGCTAGACTCTTAGCTCCGGTTTCTTCCAACGAGGAAAAAAAAATATCGAAACGTTCTGTCGAACGCATTTTCTATTGATATTGATTACGTGTCTATCGCGATACATATCGTTATCATTTTATCGCCCAGCCCTAGTTGTGATGTACATGTGACAAATACAACACTTTGACTTTGACTATATGCTCAAGCTAACATGTTGGCAAGAAAGTGTTCTGACCAGGTTAAGAATCTTCAGAGTGTATTGTCTTTGTAAGTCGCTTTGGATAAAAGCGTCTGCCAAATGCCCTAAATGTAAATGTAAATGTATTGCACCCCTCTCTATGCTGCTCCCTTGTGGGTCAGGTTTAAAAAGCTGAGCTTATATAGGCTTCAGGTTGCCTTTAATGACTGTATGAGGATATACAGTAACTTAAAATACCCAGGTGGTCTAGTGAAGGAACTTGTTTTAGAAACCAGGGCTCTACACATTCCAACTGACAAATCACCATGCTGCTGTCGAATCCTGTTAGATTAGTGTTAGTTAGAATTAGTGCTGTAAGATATCAGCCACCCCTGTGGAAACATCGGTGAAGCTTTCTTTTATAAAAAATTGGTTCAACAATGTATTTTAATTTTAAGGAATGTATTGTATTATTGTCTGTGATGTATGTTTGAACTGAACTGAACAGAATGACCGTTGATTGAGTGATGTAAACTTTGCCCCTCTTACATATAGCCATGCAACTGAGCCTCACAGAGTATGGAAAGCCAGAGAATCTTCAATGACGTGTTGGTTATTGGGTTTTTGTTTTGATAATTTGTTTGATACTCTGTCATAGAATAGTCTGTCACACTTGCTGTAGGCTCACTCACTGGCTCACTCACTGACACACACACACACACACACACACACACACACACACACACACACACACACACACACACACACACACACACACACACAGACACACACACAACACACACACACACACACACACACACACACACACACACACACACACACACACACACACACACACACACACACACACACACACAGGAGCCCTACACATTGTATGTGTAGGGCCTCAGCAATTCAAAATGGTTCCCCAGGATCCTTTACTCACTACCCTTTTCAGACCATGTGTGAAGCCCCAATCATTGGTCTACTACTATGAGGAAAGATTCCTATTTTGTTTTGTTTCATCCTTTTAGCTTTCCTCCTCCTATGTGGTAGACATTCTTCTTTGGCCTAGTTTTGTTGTGAATTGAGACTGCATTAGCTTGCAGCCACTGGTATCTGAAATGGTTGTATTGCCCCATCAATGTAAACATTTGTATCCTGGAGAAAGAGTAGATCTTCCTTGTGGGTGGGGGGGGGGTTAACTGTTTTAAAAGGCTCTGTTAGATTATGCAGTCAGTCCCTACCAGGCCTCTACTCGGGCGCACTCTACTAGGGTCCTGGGGGCTCCCAGGGCTCCACTCTCCCATAGGGAGGAGACAGGCTCACGCTCTCCCAGGGAAGAGACATGCATGCATTAAAATGCCCTCTGCTCATCAACCCGCAAGCCCAGCCAACTATTCCGGTTATTAGACAAGAGAAGCTAAGTCTGAGGGTGAAGTACCCTGTTTCTCTTTTGACGCTACCAGCCGTGCTATAGTGCAAAGATTCCTTAGCTCATCTAGAATAACCCACGTAAGCATCGGTCAACTCCCTGTGAACCACACAGTTTTTGTTTTGAGAGGATGAAGGGCAATCTATTCCTCTTTAATTCCCGACAACGACGGACCACCACAAATGCCACAAAGGCACTTATCAGCCTCACCACCGAGATCCAGACCCCAGTACCATCAACCCGCCGTCCCGTCGAACTCAACATAGTTCTTCTTGCAAGACTGACCATCTCCAGATCGCTACACCCACGATCCCCAGGCAAGACGGACCAGAGGACCTCCGCCATGCAACGCAGACAAACTCAAAGTAGTTTGTTTGGAAAGACTGAGCCACCTTCTGATCGCTACATATTTGATCTCCAGCTAGGTAGATATCTGGGCAGAGTTAGGTAGACCTGTGTTGTATTATTGTATGCTTAAACTGTTTATTGATATTGTCAGATGACATTGTAAACACATTTTCCCTCCTTCCCTTATGTTTTGATCTAAAGTGAGAGGATCCCCGTCCATTGTTAGATCTGTACATGCCCCTCTATTTTGGTTTTCTCTCCTTTTTACTAACAAAGCGCATACATCTCGTTTTCGTGTTTTGATATTGGTGTTAGAAGTGAGTGATTCAAATCCTCCTGCCGAGACACTCACTGATCACGTAGATTCCTTTGTTAGAACCACCTCCCCCAACACACTCCCCCTCTCTTTGTAACACACATACACCCACACCCACGCACACACACACACACACACACACTTTTATGCTTTGAATAATCAGCAGTTATTAACTGCCTATTATTCTTTCAGCGTCCGGTTGTACAAAAAGACACTCACCCTCTCATCCCCATATGGTCACTTCCATCCAAGATGGCCAAACTTGAAGCTTCAAAACTTTCGTTCACAAACATGTCACAGTGACTACTTTCCATTTGCACTATGGTCCTTTTCTACACTTTATGGTCGTCAGTGGAGAATCAAAGACAACCAAATGAACAGGGGAGGACGGTGTATAGAGGCGATTTGGGTGACGCACTACCAACTGGGAGAAAGAGGATTTTTTTTTCTAACCAATTCTATCACAGCAAAAGTAGTTATCAGTGTTCTAGACATATTATCTGTCATTGTCCAATCAGAATCGTCAGATTCAAGTCGTGTTTCAAATGGTCCCGCCTCTCTGGGTGATTTCATTGACGTGGAAAATCGCCCAAGCATTCTCCCATTGACTCTCATGTTAAAACTTTTTTTTCGGAAAATGAGCCTCCAATGCATTTTGAATGAGGATTTTGGGACTCGCCCTAACGCGCTTGCGTCATACGTAACTGAGCAAAGAGAGGGAGGGGATATCTTCCATCAAGTCACTTGCTGCTTTCAAGATGGCTACTAGTGTGTGCAATTCCATTGTGTCTCTGAAAGAAGTTCCTTTTAGTCGACATCCAATTCAGACAAAAATCCTGTTTAGCTATTTTACATCATACAACATTAGATTCATGTAAATAATTAATTGTGGAGCTACACCATTTTTGTTTATGGAGTTGCCATCTAGTGGACATAAGAAGGACTCTGTATGAGTTAATCATCTAACAACAAATTGATACTGTCTTGCTTAATGCACCTATTGAATGGGTCACCTTAATCATTATCAGAAAAATTGCCCCCCCTGAGATTTTCTTCAGGAGCCGCCACTGCAAATGAACATGAGCAGCAGAACTAGGGCATGTGCTAAAGGTGTCTCTGTGTTTTCATACAGCTGCAATCGGACAAGTACCAGAGCGACGGAACACTGAAGTATGTGTTGTCCGGCGACGGGGCAGGCTCCATTTTTGTCATCGACGAGGACAACGGCGACCTCCATGCCACTCGACCTTTGGACCGCGAGGAAAAGGCCTCCTACACCCTCCGGGCCACCATAGTCAACAAGCGCACAGGACTCAAGCTCGAGCCAGAGACAGACTTTGAGATCAAGCTTCACGATATAAACGACAACGAGCCGCAGTTCAGCCAGGAGGTGTACACCGGGAGTGTGCCGGAGAGGTCCAATATAGGTGTGTTCGTCTACACCAGGTTAACGTGAATGTCTATCTCTGCAGCACTACAGTGCTTTAGAATTAGAATTATACATTTACACACATTTACCTTATCCAAAAATTCCTCCTGCGTTTTTGATATTGCACTTGGCCATTTTACCATATTTAAATTCATTGTTCAGCCCTTGTGTGGAACTGTTTTGAATTCAGGTTTCTACTTTTGAGTGTTGTCCGTATTTTCCATAGTGCTATTCACAGTGCATCAAATAGCAACTCCCGCACACTGCACACACTGCCATAGCAGATGTTTAATTGTAGCCTGTCAGGAAACGGTGTGGTTCTAAATTATTCACTCAACAATGAAAGGCTGAGACAAGAAGAAAACGGACAGAAGACGTTGACACAGCTTTTTCCGAAATGTATCCATTTTAACTCTCTCTCTTTTCTTTTCATTCACTGTGTGTGTGTGTGTGTGTGTGTGTGTGTGTGTGTGTGTGTGTGTGTGTGTGTGTGTGTGTGTGTGTGTGTGTGTGTGTGTGTGTGGCACTTGTCTAGGCACGTTTGTCATTCAGGTGACGGCTACCGACGCTGATGACAGCATGTATGGTAACAGTGCCAAGCTGGTGTACAGAATTAGCCAGGGACACCCATACTTCTCTGTGGACCCCAACACAGGTAACCAGCATATAATAATGCTTTCATTCATGATGAACGCTGGAAATACTTTTCTTCAGCCAGCATACTAAAGCTATTATTAAGATGATGACGTCAAGCATAGAGGAGTGTGTGAAAATTCTTTTGACTGCAGCCCTGTGGTTACAAGTGAATATATTAGAGAATTTAAATGAGACACATAGATAAAAAAGTAAGTATAAAGATATAGAATAAAAAATAAATAAAAATAATTTAGAAAAGTGTTTCTGATTCTGATTCTGTTTCTGATATATAAATAGCGTACAGACAGCAGTGCAAAATGGCAAATACCTGAGAAGGGCTTAGCTATTAAGTCTGATACCCTGGCTATAAACACGTTGTCATGGGCTATGTCCAAAGTAATTCACTCATTCACTACTCCAATAGTGAATGAATGAATGAATGAATGTCATGAGCAAGTCGCTAGTTATTGCTGCTGTACCTGCAGTACCTGACAGGTTGATGATATATACAAAAACATTAAAAGAAAAGGAGCACATTAGTACACAGCTAATAGCATACAGCACATACAAAGCACATGAATAAATAATATAAACACAAAAATATAAAATCATATAAGCACAGACAATAGCAAACAAACAGAGACTGAATCACATAAGCACAGTCAAAAGCACATCAGCACAGATAAGTGCACATAAGCACATTAGCACAGATAAAAGCATATAAGCACAGATAAAAGCAGATGAGGCCAGACACATGTAACACAATAACATAACCACTACTCCAGATTATGACAGGATGTTTAATTGTCCAGTAACCACTGTTTTATAGATTTGGAGAAGGACTTGTGAGTTGTGATGTTCCTTAGTTCTCTGGGTATAATGTTCACAGTGTGTGCAGCTTGATAGGAAAAAGTTGACTGCCCAAAGCTACTTTTTCTAAATTACATTTTACAATCCGCATGTAACAGCTCTGGTAGATGAGTTTTGATTTTGTTTAATGAATTCCTTGAGCGGAGGGGAGGACAGACCATGAAAAATGTTATACACAAGTAAAATATCTACAAGTTTGATCATGTTTTCCCAGTTTAGGAAATCATATTTAGTTAAAATGTTACAACAATGATAAGAATTTGACTTTTTATCAAAGTCTGCTTATAAAGTGTCTCTATGACCTGTCTGTGCCCAGCTGGTAACACAGTAGTTCATGTGTGAGTGAATCATGGCATTGATGTACTTTGAGGCCTCTGCAGTCAAATTGTTCCTGTGTCTAAAAATTGCCAAGTTTAATTTGATTAAATTAGTTAACAACTTTTTTTAACTTGTGTTCTGATAGTCTGCTCCTGGCCACTGTAACATCTGGGTCTGGATCTCTCTTTGAAAAAAAGTGTGTGTTTGGTGTCTGGCTGGCTTAATTAGTCTCAACTGGCCCAGTTAGAGTCTGGTGGGTTGGGGCTGCAAGCCTGTGTTGCATTGGCTAATCAGTGCACCACAGGTTAAGTCAGCCACCAGAACACACACTCAGGAGAGCGCTAGCCAGCTAGCTGGTACCATCTGCTCCATGTTATTTCATACCAACAATTGTAATAAACCGGACATTCAACACCACTACTGCCTGTGTCCTTGGACACAGGCAGTAGTGCTAAGTGTGCTAAGTGTTAACCAATTGTAACGGGTGTGCTTTGGACCCAATGGATGCACAGTACAGGGTAACACAAGCACAACAGGATAGTATATTGTCCAATGGCAGGGGATACGGGGACAGGGGGCTTGGGGAATTCACGGGTCTTGAACAGGGAATGTGGGACAGGGGAGCAGGTGAGTGTGGCATGGTGGGAGAACTCACACAAACACACGATCCTCCGTATTGGGGCAGCGGTACCGGGAGGGGTGAGGCAGAAGACGTTGTCGTTTTGGTAGTGGGTTCAGAACTGGGTGGGCATTCAGCTGGACAGAGGTACTGTGAAGGAGCAGGCAGAGGGATGGTTGGGGACACGCGGATGATCAGGAAGCCGGGAAGCGATGTTGTAGAAGGGGAATGCCAAACAGCCACAGGGAGAGCTCAGGAGCCTGAGGTTAAACTCATCCCTTTGCAACTAGATCCTCGACTTCCTGACGAGCAGACCCCAGGTGGTAAGAATGGGTAGTCTCACCTCCTCTATACTGACCCTGAGCACCGGAGCCCCTCAGGGCTACGCACTCAGTCTGCTCCTTTACGCCCTGTACACACATGACTGTGTAGCCACACATGGATCCAAAACCATTCTTAAGTTCGTGGAAGGCACCACCATCCTTGGTCTCATCACCAACAACGATGAGATCACCTACAGAGAGGAGTTCAGGGACTTGGCAACATGGTTCCAGGGCAACAACCTTTCTCTCAACATCTGCAAGACTAAGGAGATGATCGTGGACTTCAGGAAGCGGGGGGTGGTCATGCCTCCGACACATCGACAGAGCTGAAGTCGAGAAAGTCTCTTGCTTCATGCTACTCTGTGTATTAATCAAAGATGACCTCGCCTGGTCCAGGCAAGCAGACTCGGCTTTACTTTTTGAGGAGACTCAAGATTCAAGATCCAAGACTCAAGATATACTTTCAAGTTCAAGTTCAAGTATTTTTATTGTAACTTCACAATTTACACGTGAGCAGTGAGTTAAAAACTTTTTGTGCAAAACACCCGACAGCCGACAGTAATTATAAAGAATACAAAATAGAGTAAAACTACAAAATAGAAATAGAACTATAAATAGAATTCTATATAAAATAAGTAAATTAAATCTAAAATGAAATGGAATATACAGTAAAATATACAGTAAAATATCCATACACATATAAATCGATGTACTAAAATATACATTGTTATATGCTGACATTCACAGAATGTCACGGGATACCTTCCCAGACAGTCGACACAACACTAGCACCAGCAGTTGGCACCAGGACTAGCACTAACACCAGCACCAGCACTAGCAGTAACACTAGCACCAGGACCAGCACTAGCAGTAACACCAGCACAGCACTAGCACCAACACTTAGCACTAGCATTTAGACATTGATGCCGAACTTGTTCAGCAGCCTGATGGCCTGACTGTGGAAGCTGTCTCTGAATCTGCTCGTGTGGCATTTGATACTGCGGTATCGCCTGCCTGACGGTAGGAGTGTGTACAGTTCGTGGCTGGGGTGGTTATTGTCTTTAATAATCCGTTTGGCCTTGGCCACACACCGCCTGGTGTATATATCCAGGAGGGAGGGAAGCTCACCTCCAACGATGTACTGGGCCGTCCGCACCACCCTCTGTAGTGTTTTACGCTCCAGTGCGGTGCAGTTCCCGTACCAGACGGTGATGCATCCTGTGAGAACACTCTCGATGGTACAGGAGTAGAATGTTCTGAGGATGCGGGGGCACATGTTGAATTTCCTCAGTCGCCTGAGGAAATACAGGCGTTGTTGGGCCTTTTTCACCACGTGTGTGGTGTGCGTGGTCCATGTGAGGTCCTCGGAGATGTGCACGCCGAGGAACTTGAAGCTGCTGACCCTCTCTACTGCAGCACCGTCGATGGAGATGGGGGCGTGCTCTCCTCTCCGCTTCCTGTAGTCCACGATCAGCTCCTTGGTCTTCTTGACGTTGAGGGCGAGGTTTTTGCAGTATATATGAGCAGATAATCAAATAAACAGCAAGCAAATCGGTGAATAAGCATCAAGCAAATAGGCAAATAAACAGCAAAAGGCATATAAATAAGTGCATGTATCAAGTTATGTGCATGGGAGTGGGCCCTAGTGAGTTCATAGTCCTGATGGCCTGCAGGAAGAAACTCAATTTTAATCTCTTTGTTCTTGACTGAGGAGGTGCTTGCCTGGCCGCAGAAGTTGGAACAGATTGTTGTGGGGTGGTCCTTCTCCTTCATGATTCTGCAGGCCCTGGTTCGACACCTCCTGGAGTACAGGTCCTGCAGGGTGGGGGGTGTATTGCCAATAGTGCGCTCAGCCAAATGCACCACCCTCTGCAGAGCTCTCCCGTCCTGGGAGAAGCTGTTGCCGAACCAGGCAGTGATGCTCCCTGTCAGGGTGCTCTCCACCGCACCAGCATAGAAGGTCTGAAGGATCCTCTGGGAGACTCAGAACTTCCTCAGCTGCCTGAGGTGGTAGAGGCGCTGCTTCTCTTTCCACAGTAGTACCATTAATCCCCAGTGATGTGTAAGTCAAGTTTCAAGTTTCAAGTATTTTATTGTCACTTCACAATTTACACATGAGTATTAGCACTGAGTGAAAAACCTTTTGTGCAAAACGCCCGACAGCCGACAGTAATTATAAAAGAATACAAAATAGAAATAGAACTACAAAATAGAAATAGAACTATGTAAAATAGAAATAGAACTATAAATATGAATTCTGTGTAAAATAAGAATAAAATAAAATGAAATGGAATATACAACAAAATATCCAGGTGAGCAGTACACATATAAATCAATATACATTGTTATATGCTGACATTCACAGAATGTCACAGAATACCTTCTCAGACAGTCAACACAACACTAGCACCAGCAATTGGCACCAGGACTAGCACTAACACCAGTACTAGCACCAGCACTAGCAGTAACAGTAGCACCAGGACCAGCACTAGCAGTAACACCAGCACTAGCACCAACACTTAGCACTACTACCAGCACTAGCTCCAGCAGTAACACTAGCACTTAACACTACTAGGACTAGCACTGGCAGTAACACTTAACACTAGCACTTAGACATTGATGCCGAACTTGTTCAGCAGCCTGATGGCCTGACTGTGGAAGCTGTCTCTGAGTCTGCTCGTGTGGCACTTGATACTGCGGTATTGCCTGCCTGACGGTAGAAGTGTGTACAGTTTGTGGCTGGGGTGGTTATTGACTTTGATAATCCGTTTGGCCTTGGCCACGCACCGCCTGGTGGATATATCCAGGAGGGAGGGAAGCTCACCTCCAACGATGTACTGGGCCGTCCGCCCCACCCTCTGTAGTGTTCTACGCTCCAGTGCCGGTGCCAGTTCCCGTTACCCCAGACGGGTGATTCCTGTAAGAAACACTCTCGGATGGTACCAAGAGTAGAATGGTTCTGAGGATGCGGGGGCAAATGTTGAATTTTCCTCAGTCGCCTGAGGAATACAGGCGTTGTTGGGCCCTTTTTTTCACCCACGTAGTGTGGGGTGTGCGTGGTCCATGTGAGGTCCTCGGAGGATGTGCACGCGAGGAACTTGAAGCTGCTGACCCTCTCTACTGCCAGCACCGGTTGATGGAGATGGGGGCGTGCTCACCTCTCTGCTTCCTGTAGTCCACGATCAGCTCCTTGGTCTTCTTGACGTTGAGGGCGAGGTTGTTCTCTTGGCACCACTGTGCCAGTGATCCAACCTCCTCCCTGTAGGCTGTCTCGTCGTCGTCGGCGATCAGACCCAACACTGTCGTGTCGTCAGCAAACTTGATGAAGACGTTGGAGCTGTGCATAGCCATGCAGTCGTGGGTGTACAGGGAGTAGAGGAGAGGGCTCAACACGCATCCCTGAGGGGCTCCAGTGTTGAGGGTCAGAGGTGGTGCTGCCCATCCTGACCACCTGTATCCAGCTGCACATGGTCGGTGCAGGCCTAGACCCCTGAGCTTGGTGTCGAGCTTGGCAGAAAACTATCGTGTGAACGCTGAGCTGAAGTCCACAAACAGCATTCGCACACAACAGTTCTTCCCCTCCAGGTGAGAGAGGGCAGTGTGAAGTGCCATGGCAATCGCATCGTCGGTGGATCTGTTTTGACGGTACGCAAATTGCCATGGGTCCAGCGTGACGGGCAACATGGAACAAATTGAGTCTTGACCAGCCCTCTCGAAGCATTTACTGGCAATCGAGGTGAGGGCTACGGGTCTCCAGTCATTCAGGCAGGTTTACCTTGGGGGTTTAGGGACAGGCACGATGATGGACATCTTGAAGACCTCGGGAACAATAGCCTGGGACAGGTTGAAGATGTCTGCGAAGACTCCTGCCAACTGGTCTGCGCATGCTCTGAGGACGCGCCCCCGGGATGTGGTCTGGGCCACCGCCTTCCGGATGTCCACCCGCTTGAAGGCTCTGCACACGTCAGCCTCTGAGATGTTCAGCAGGCTGGCCTCCTCAGGCAGCGCTGACTTCGGCGGGCTTGCCGTTCACGTCGAACCGAGCGAAGAAGGTGTTTAGCTCGCCTGGGAGGGCGGTAGAGGAGTTCTCTACACCGCTGGTTCTCCCTCTGATGTCCGTGATTGTCTGCAGCCCTTTCCACACACCCCTCACATCGTGGCTCTTGAATTGTCCTCCACCCTGTTCTTATACTCCCGATTGGCAGAGCCGATGGTCTTGTGGAGGGTCGTAGCGGGCTCTCGTATATTCCACCATATTCCCGGAGTCAAAGGCGGCGTTACGCGTGCGGAGGTGCGGCGTGAACATCGCCATTAATCCACGGTTTCCTGGTTGGGATAAATCCGAACTGACTTAGTAGGAACAACGTCATCTATGCATTTCTTGATGAACCTGGTGACTGAGGACGTGTACTTGCTGATGTTATTATCCGACGCGACCCGGAACATGTTCCAATCCGCGTCATCAAAACAATCCTGCAGCATAGACTCCGATTGGTCCGACCAGCATTGGACCTCCTTCACAGCGATTGGTTGCTGCTTCAGTCTCTGCCTGTAGGCGAGGAGTAGTTGGATCGAGCGGTGATCCGATTTGCCGAACGGTAGGCGGAGGAGGACTTGTAGCCGTCCCGGAAGGGGGTGTAGCAGTGATGTTGTGTCCTCCTCATGTCCACAATCAGCTCCATAGCTTTGGAGACATTCAGCATGAGGCTGTTGTCTTGGCACCATAGTGACAGGTTAGCATCTTCCTCTAGCTAGGCCTTCTCATAGTTAGCGGAGATCAGGCCCACCACCACTGTGTCATCCGTAAACTTGACGATGGTGTTGGAGCTGGACCTGGCCACACAGTCATGTGTGTACAGGGAGTACAGTGTGGGGCTGAGGACGCAACCCTGGGGGGATCCTGTGGTCAGGTTCAGGGTCTGGAGGCATGTTTGCCCAGCCTAAGAGCTGGGGCCTGGCGGTTAGCAAGTCCAGAATCCATGCAAAGAGTTCAGATCATCCGCTAGGGATGCGTCGGTACTCACAGTTGAGGGGGTTCTGCCGGGTAGTCCATGATAGGCCGTAGCCCTTGCCAGTCGTCTGGTGACTGGCAAGGGCCTCCACTCTGTCTCTGTACCTCCTCTTTGCATCCATCACCTCTCGCCGTAGTCCGTAGGACGCCGCTTTGAATTTGTGTTGCCAAATACGAGGCTGGAGTTGTAGCCAGCAGTACGGGCATTCTGGGCGGTGCGGATGAATCCATCGACCCATGGTTTTTGCTTACGAAAGGATCTCACCTTAACCGTGGGGACAATGGTGTCCTCTATCATTGCTATGAAGCTTGTCACCACATCCACAAACTTTATGATGTCATGAAACATGTCCCAGTCGATGGCACTCTTGACGTCCCGAATATCGCCCTCAATGTGGTCGTACAACCGCCGAACTTCCCTCATCACTAATGGCTCCCATACTATCCTTTGTTTATATTCCAGCATCAGGAAATGGCGGCATGGTCCGACTTGCCGAATGGTGGAAGAGAGGCAGCCTTGTAGCCTCTCTTGAATGGGGTGTGTAGCAGTGGTCCAAAGTTCTTTCTCCCCTGGTAGCACAAGTAAAGTGCTGACGGAAGTGAGATCGGCATGACTTTCTTTAGATTGGCCCTATTAAAGTCCCCCGCCACCACCACAACCCCATCAGGATGTTTGGTCTGGTGCGAACATAGCACATCATGTAGGTTCGATAGTGCCATGTCGGTTAATGGTGGGATGTAGACAGCTGTGATGATGACTGTATTAAAATCCAGGGGAAGATAGAATGGATCACAAGAGATTGTCAGATGCTCCAGTTTCGGCGAGCAGGAGCAAGAAAGATTCTTAATATTCTTAGGGCTACAACACTTGTTGTTGATCATGAAGCAAACTCCTCCAACCTTGGATTTCCCTGACTCTTCCGTCATGTCCGCTCAGAAAAGAGAGAAGGAAAAATGACTCAATCCAGCACCAGTCGGCTCAGCCATGTTTCTGTCAGACAAAAAACATTACAGTCCCTTATGTCCCGTTGGAATTGAATCCTCGCCCTAATATCATCGAACTTGCTTCCCAGAGACTGGACATTAGCTAAAAGGATGCTGGGCAGAGGTGGACGGTGTGCCTGGACTCTGTGCCAAAGCCCGCTCTGTTTCCCTCTGTGTTTCCTTCTTCATTTCCCTGGAGACACGTCACCGCTGTTGTTGTTGTGGCTCGCTCTTACTATATCTGCCGGCCACTCGATCGATGTAAAAAGTATCCAAGAACCTTGGTTGTAGACCATGGTTAATGTCCAGGAGTGTATTTCACCTGTCTGTTGTGTGTGCCGATACTTTTGTGCAAAGGAATATGTTGAAAAAATACAAATACAAATAAAACACACAATCTCCGCAGACCTACCATAACGGCGACGAGACATGACCGTGCCATCTTACTCAAAAGAAGTTTGGCATGTCTGCAAAAACCCTCACTAACTTTTACAGGTGCGCCGTTGGCATTTTGATGATGCCAACTTTATGACCACGCTTCTATCCTCTATCCCAAATGTAGATACACATTATTTGATTCTCGGAGGGGACTTAAATTGTGTTATGAACACCCAGCTAGATCGCTTGAGCTCCAGGGTTACCACATTCTCAAAGATGGCCATGGCACTAACATAATTTATGAAGGATTATGGAGGCTGTGACCCCTGGAGATTTTCACACCCCAGAGCTTATTCATTCTTCTCCCATGTACATCAACTCTACACAAGGATAGATTTTTTTTTTGTATAGATAATGCCCTACTACCGTCCGTGCACTCTTCTGAGCAGCAATAGTCATATCAGACCACCCCCCTTTATTATTTGACCTCAGATTCGATTCTCCTTCGGCTGCACCTCCACAATGGCGACTCAATACATCATTACTGTCTGATGAGGCCTTCTGCACTTCAATAACACAGGCAATTGAGGAATTTATGTTCTTTAACAACTCCGATGAGACTAATTCATCATTACTTTGGGAAACCCGAAAAGCTTTTCTAAGAGGTAAAATTATCTCCCACTCGGCTTACCATAATAGACAATGCAGAAAGATACAAAAGGACATAATTGCTAAAATATCTGATATTGATACGCAATATGCAATAAATCCTACGCAAGACCTGTACCAACAAAAAGTGAACCTTCAAACTCAATTTGATCTTACCTCCACAGAAAAGGCTGAGCGAAGCATACTGAGGTCAAAAGGAACACTCTACGAACATGGCGACAAAGCCGCCGACTGTTGGCCCTCCAACTCAAACGCCAATCAGCATCACGACACATCCCTCAGATCTATGACCAATCAAACCAACTTACAACGTGTCCCCTGGAAATCAATGCCACCTTTAAAGCATACTATTCTAAACTTTATACATCAGAACCCCCAAAAGGCTCAAACATGGATCATTTTTCAGTAACATAGAAATACCAGCTGTCGACGAACAGACTAATGCAAACTTAGAGCAGCCAATAAACCTGGGAGAGATACAGTATGTGACAGCATCAGGGAAATGAACAATGGCAAAGCACCAGGACCAGATGGGTTCACCTCAGAATTTTATAAAACATTTTCAAAGCAGTTATCTCCATTATTACTTGACATGTTTAACAGTTCCCTGTCCATGGCGACTCTGCCAAAAACCTTAACTGAAGCCTCAATTTCTTTCATTCTTAAAAAGGATAAGAATCCTGCAGAATGCAGCTCCTATAGACCTATTTCCCTTTTAAATGTTGATGTTAAAATATAATATAATATAAATATAAATAAAATACTGGCGAAAGTCTTGGCGAGACGATTGGAAATATGTCTCCATTCAATAATTTCTGAAGACCAAACAGGCTTCATTAGAGGACGACATTTATTCTCAAATATACGGCGTCTGCTTAATATAATTTACGCTCCATCTAGCACCAGAAAGCCTGAAGTAGTACTTTCTCTAGACGCTGAAAAAGCCTTCGACAGGGTTGAATGGGGATATTTGTTTAAATTACTGGAATTTAATTACTTTCATTTCCTGGGTCCGTCTACTTTATTCATCTCCTCAAGCCTGTGTTCACACTAACAGTCAGCACTCAGCATGCTTCCCACTATCTCGTGGAACCCGCCAAGGGTGTCCACTGTAACCATTGTTGTTCGCTCTAGTTATCGAACCCTTAGCCATAACACTGAAAACCTCAACACATCTGCAGGATATACGCCGGGGAAGTATGGAGCATCGGGTCTCTCTTTACGCTGACGACTTGTTGCTGTATATAACAGACCCTGTCTGCTAATAGGATAACGCAAATTCTGGATAATTTTGGAGCATTTTCAGGCTACAAAATCAATTTTCTCAAAATAGTGTGTTTTCCGATAAACTCTACAGCTAAACAGCTCATTCAGGGACAGATACCCTTTCATCTTGCACCCGAAACTTTTAGTTATCTGGGGATTAACATCACCCATTCAATTGAGACGCTACATAAAAATAACTTTGACAAACTATTAAATAAAGTTAAGGCAGACCTACAAAAATGGTCCACATTACCACTGTAATGCAAACTATAAAAATGAATGTTCTGCCAAGATTTCTATTTCTTTTTCAGTGCCTTCCTCTGTTTCTGACAAAATCATTCTTCAAGCAGCTCGATACAATTATTCTCCCATTTCTATGGGCAGGCAAGGTGGCAAGAATAGGAAAGGGTGCTCTGCAGGCGGCAAGAGGGGAAGGTGGACTAGGCTTGCCTAATTTCATGTTTTACTACTGGTCTGCAAATGTACAAAAAATACTCAGTTGGCTTTATGAAGATGAGTTGGACTAGTGCAAAATGGAATCCCTCTCATGTCATACATCTCACTTGCAGCTTTAGTATGCTCTCCTTTGCCTATCCCAGCTGTAAACTATTCGTCAAACACAGTTGTTCTGTCAACTTTGAAAATATGGACACAGTTCCGCAAACACTTCAAATTACTGAATTTCAACCTTTTTGGTCCGTTATGCAATAACCATCTATTTTTACCATCTAAACTTGACTCTGCCTACACGCTTTGGAATAAAAAAGGTATCATATCATTCAACTGCAAATCTCCAAGTTCGCAGTTTTGTCAAGGACCATTGCACTACATTCCCTCACTTGCCCCCTGAGGATTCATCAAATATTTTAGAGAAGCCAGAAAAGCTGACAAGGCTGACATCTAAGCAATACAACTACATTCTTAGATCTGACCCCCCTCCACTTGCCAAAATAAAACACGAGTGGGAGTGAATTGGGAGTCCAGTTTCAAGACAGTTGGTGGGAAAGAGCCAAATTACGGGTTAATTATTCCTCCTCTTTCAAAATCATGTCTGAAGTCCTTAGTAAAGATATTGCACCCTGTCCACTTATTGCCATTTGTGGAGTTAACTACCCTGAGTTCACTAAAATGAAGTTGAATGCATCCTTCTACACTGGAAATCGCCTAAGCCTCCAACAGAATGCTCTTGGCAGACTGATTTAATGTCATTCCTTAAATTGGAAAAAAATCTAATTCTCTCTAAGAGGGTTGATTAAGACATTTTACATCACATGGCAACCTATCCTCTCATATTGTGATAAAGCCTCTACAGCTTCCATTGCTTAGGAAAACACTTTCCCATCACTTTGTATCCAACTGTGCTTCTGTAATGGCGTCATGTATTTGAATTGTTTAAGAAACTGAATATGCTCAATTATGTATGCTAGCTTTATACTATACACGCTGTAAAACACTAATTCATCCTGTAAAAAGTAGACCAACAGAGGGGTGGGAGGGTGGGAGATTTCTAAAGAGATATATATATTTTTTCTCTATGTTTATTTTATTTATTTCTTTATGCCTCTTTTGTTCTTTTGTCTGTATCTCTGTTTGGAAAACCAAAATATGAAACTGGACATGTTTATACTTAAATGTAATGTAATGTAAAGTATGTTATGATGTCCCAATAAAACAAATTTACCCCCAACATTTTTTTATTCATTATTTTTATCTGCAAGGTGCTCATTTCAATTAATCTCTTTAACTGCATGTTCAAGATTGGTTAATTGCCTATTAGGAATTGTATACTGTGTAACGGACCTATTGTGTGTTCACCTGTATTGCGCCCTGCAACCTTTTGTTCATGTTTTACCCGGTACCTTTTTGGAAGCGCACAGCAGCTATCACGGCGATGCGTGTCTCGCGCCTAGTCGCGGTAAAAACTGTGAGAAGCAAGTTAGCAGCTGACCCATGAATGTCCGGTGAACGCAACCTGTATTGATTTTCCCTCGTCTTGCACCCTTGGCAAGCGGAGCGAGTTTCACGGTGCTATATCAACAGAAGAATGCCGCAATAAATAAGTTGCACCCGTCAGAGACTCTCCAGTTAACTTGATGTCAAGGGCTGCTACAGTGAAACTCGACCACGACGAATCCTCTTCCACGGACCCTCAACGCTGCATCTGGACGCCCACCTTCGATGTGCGGGCATCTTCAATACTGTAAAGAAGACATCGCTCGATGTCCTGCACACATACCCACAGGCGCCTCAGCTGCATCAAGAGACTAACATACACTGCACACATGATCAAAGGTGATGTGGTAAGAGGACTTAAAAAAAACCACACTCTGGCAACCTAAGAGTTTAAGAACGGTTAAACAACCAACTTCATTATAAAGGTCAAATGCGTGGTTTGAATGTTGTTAATTTGATGGCTTTAATGTCCCTGAGCAAGTCCGAAATAATTGTTATCTCATGAAACCCTAACTGTTGAAGCTCATTATTTAAGGGTCAAATTGTCTGATTGTGAAGTACCAGCAGTATTTTCGTCCATAACATTTTGCCCTTTTTGTGCATACTGTTTGCTAATCTTGAGGTGTTCATAAGGTGTAAATGTCTAAGTTTGAGTGTTGTTTAGTAGTACTTACGTGAAGTTAAAGCCACCACTCATCCAAATTTAAGTCCAGACATTAAAACAGCAAACTAATATACCAGACCGTCAAAATGTTATCACCTGCTGAAGAACCAGACTGCCCCCCAGAAGACGAACAAGTGAGGTCCAGCTCACGAGAACGAAGCTTAACAGAAAAGGGCCTAGAGATGCAAGAACAGGAAGCAAAGAAAAACGAAAAGGCATTTAACAAAGCCTATGACTCGTGGAAGCAGTTAGCAAGAGAAACAAGAGTAAAATTAAAGGCTCTCTGCTCACCTGAAGATCTTGATACAATCGGAAGGGACATTAAAGCTAAACTCGCCATAGTGCAACAACATTATGAGCCAATCCGCCGCAACCATACTACTACCCCAGTTATTGTTCAAAGAATGGATGCATGTGGCACTCTAACAGACGAAATGTTTGAGCTCATAGATAAACGTCTAGAGAACAAAGACAAGACATTTAATGAAAGTCAGGAAAAGGAAAGAGTGAGGATGACGCTAAATAAGAATGAGTATGGGTCTGTCTTTGGCAAAACAGAAACAGAAACAGTAATTTCATCCCTCTCAGAAAGCTCGGACTCAAACTCAAAGGCCACCTCCAGGTCCAGGTCTTCTAGTAAACGTGCAGACGCAGAAGCAGATCTCGCCGCTAAGCTAGAACAGGCCAATGCAATGGAAGAAATACATGAACAACAAACAAAACTCACTAAGCTCGAGAGTGAATGGAAGCTTAAAGAGGCAGAGGTTAAATTAAGACTAGAGGAGGAGAAAACAAAGCTACAACGGCTACAAGCGACAAAGGAAGTAAAGGTAGCAGCAGCACGAGTAAAAGCATACAATGCCTTTGATAATGTTGAAAGTTGCAATCAAGAGATGGACAACATGATACTGCCCGACTACCAAATTACTGACCTTCAAACTCCACTAAATCCAAGAGCCCTGCCATTTCAATCTCATCATAAATCCCCTGAGATGTTGATAAAGCAAGAGGAGGTGAGTCTAACCCAAGCACTTGCAAGCTCACTGATCCTAAATCGTCTGCCTGTACCAGAACCCTCCACATTTACCGGTGACCCTTTAAAGTACTTGGATTGGAAGACATCCTTTATGGCACTTATCGGCCAGAAGCCCATCCCTGTGTGTGAAAAAATGCTATACCTAAAGAGTTATCTTGCAGGGGAGGCACGCAGAGCAGTTGAAGGATTCTTCTACCGAAACACTGAAGATGCATACAAGGGCATTTGGAATGTGCTACAGGACAGATACGGAAATCCATTCATCATCCAAAGGGCCTTTAGGGACAAACTCACAAAATGGCCAAAGGTAGCTGCAAATGATCCCACAGCGCTCAGAGAGTTTGCAGATTTTCTGCAAAGTTGCGCCGAAGCCACTCCTCACGTTAAAGGCTTGGCCATCCTTAACGATTGTGAGGAAAATCATAAGCTCCTCAAAAAGCTGCCTGAGTCCATGGTGCATAGATGGAGTCGCATCGTAGTGAACGAGTTAGACAAATCTCAAGAGTATCCAACCTTTGCTCGTTTCACAGAGTTCATGCAGAAGGAAGCCAGAATAGCTTGCAACCCCATTGCCTCCCCCTTCCTGATGAACAACAAATTTGCTGACGAGAGGTTCCCCAAGAGAGCAAAAGCCCTAAACACAAACGCTCAAACAAAGACCTTTATCTCTGGCCCACCAGAAACCTCAGCCTCATATCCAAGGCCACCATGTTCAGTCTGTAAAGATGAAAGTCATGGTATTGTTAAGTGCCCAACCTTTGCAGCAAGAACTGCTGATGAAAAGAAGGCTTTCATTCAGGAAAATCGTCTTTGTTTTGGATGCCTAAGGAAAGGTCACGTAACTAAAGACTGCAAAAGACGTCACACCTGTAACACATGTAGCCGACGTCATCCAACCTGTCTACACATAGAAAGAGACCAAGCGCCTGTAGGAAACCCAAGGAGCAGCTCAGCAGCCTCAGGAGATAGCGCAACCAGGAACCAGGAAGTTCGTAAGGTGATGGCACATGCACTGACAAGGTATAGTTCCGCCACATCTAGCATTGTCCCTGTCCTTGTGTCCGCTGCAACGGAGCCCCAAAAGGAAATCCTAACATATGCGCTTCTCGACACACAAAGTGACTCGACTTTTATCTTAGAAGATCTAGTGTCTGAACTTAACATGAGCACTCAACCGATCCAACTCAAGCTCAGTACAATGACATCTGTGGACACAGTTATAGCGAGTAAGGTTACATGCGGTTTACGTGTTCGTGAATTTAACTCCGAGACCTATGTGCAGCTAAAGCAAGCCTACACTCGGGATTTCATCCCAGTCGATAAGTCTCACATCCCTACAAGGGAAACAGCGCTTCAGTGGCCTCACCTCAAACGCCTAGCAAACAAGCTACAGCCCCTGCAACACTGTGAAGTGGGACTATTAATCGGCTACGACTGCCCATCTGCACTGGCTCCTTTAGAGGTCATTACAGGTGCCGAAACTGAACCCTTTGCCCAAAGAACCGCTCTCGGCTGGAGCATCATAGGGTCAGCCAACCCACACCTTGACAGACAAGACAGCCAAAGTTTTGTACACAGAGTTGCAGTTAAAGAAATGCCAATGCCACCAGTCACCGATGTGCTCAAGGCCTTGGAGTCAGATTTCAGCGAAAGGAGCTATGAGGACAAGTTTGTGTCTCAAGATGATGTTCGCTTTGTGCAACTCCTTTGTGACACTATAAGGCAAAGAGAAGATGGACACTATGAGATGCCCCTTCCTTTCAAAGACAACAATCCCCCTGCGCTACCAAATAATAACAGACTGGCTACAATTCGGCTAGAACACCTCAAGAAGAAGTTAAAGATCCACACGCAGTACTTTGATCACTACAAGGCCTTTATGGAAGAAACCATCAGCAAAGGTGACGCTGAACCAGCCCCTGTAGCTTCTGAGGGAGATATTGTATGGTACATCCCGCACCACGGGGTGTACCACCCTAGAAAGCCAGACAAACTCAGAGTTGTTTTTGACTGTTCAGCTAAGTTCCGTGGCATCTCCCTTAACGACACTCTACTGACAGGTCCTGATCTAACCAACTCCTTGGTGGGAGTACTCTGTCGTTTCAGAAAGGAAGCAGTGGCCGTGACCTGTGACATTCAAAAGATGTTCCATCAATTCTCTGTCTCACCTGAATTCCGCAACTACTTAAGGTTCCTATGGTGGGAGGGTGGTCAGTTGGATATAGAACCCAAAGAGTATAGGATGGCAGTCCACCTCTTTGGCGCTGGCTCCTCCCCAGGATGCGCCAACTTCGCTCTTAAGTATCTGGCACAGCAACACAAAGTTGATTACCCTTTAGCATCAGCCTTTATAGAAAAGAACTTCTATGTAGATGATGGTTTAACCAGTGTTTCATCAGTTGGAGAGGCCCAAAAATTGATTGTTGAAGCTCAAAAGCTGTGCAAGAGTGCAGGCCTACATCTGCACAAGTTCAACTCAAACCAAAGTGATGCGCTCTCATGTATAGACCCTTCAGAAAGGGCAACAACCACTGGTCCTCTCAACCTTAAACCTGACATGTCACCAGAGCCTCTGACTCCCAACCACCTCATTTTAATGAAGTCCAAGGTTGCGTTACCACCGCCTGGAAAGTTTGTAAAGCAGGATATGTATGCTGCAAAGAGGTGGCGCAGAGTGCAGTACCTCACTGAACAGTTCTGGAGCCGGTGGAAAAGAGTACTTAATGGAATCTTCCACAAGGCAGAAGTGGCATGTACCACGCCGGAACATAAAAGTCAACGATATAGTCATCATCAAAGAGGACATGCTACCAAGAAGCCAATGGCAACTGGGACGTGTGGTGGAAACCACAGAAGGAACTGATGGTTTGGTTCGGCGAGTCAAGGTTCAAGTGGGAGATAAGACACTAATAAAGAAAAAGGGCCAAGCTTTCAAACCCTCAATTATTGAGAGGCCCATTCAAAAGCTTGTAGTCCTCCTTGAAAGTGGGTGAATATTTATTTGTTTTCATAAGAGACCTGTAAGATGTTCATACATGTAGTCTTTTAGTTCGGTCCTTTTGTATGGTCAAGAAATCTTGTATGATTCTACCAGTGTTCATCAGTACATGATTTGATGGGAGTGTAACGGACCTATTGTGTGTTCACCTGTATTGCGCCCCGGAACCTTTTGTTTATGTTTTACCCGGTACCTTTTTGGAAGCGCACAGCAGCTATCACGGCGATGCGTGTCTCGCGCCTAGTCGCGGTAAAAACTGTGAGAAGCAAGTTAGCAGCTGACCCATGAATGTCCGGTGAACGCAACCTGTATTGATTTTCCCTCGTCTTGCACCCTTGGCAAGCGGAGCGAGTTTCATGGTGCTATATCAACAGAAGAATGCCGCAATAAATAAGTTGCACCCGTCAGAGACTCTCCAGTTAACTTGATGTCAAGGGCTGCTACATACTGTCCTAGCTTCTTAGAAACTGACAGATTAAATCTCCCCTTATTGAGCTTTGTGAGAATTGTGGTCAGAAAATCCTGCAACCAGATTATATATTTTTTCTGGTCTATTAGTAAAATAAAGAGTGTTTCTGAGGAGGTAGTTATCCTAGTTGTCCCTTCAATAACCTGTTGAAAATCAAAATTGCTTGTTACACGTTTAAGCTCTTTCCTTTTTGCTTTATCATTCCAATTTATATTAAAATCTCCTCCAAAATGATCTCATTGTTACACACTCTTTATGTAGGGTTTTTAACTTATCATAAAACACGTTTTTTGCTCATGGTGGTCGATAAATTCCACTCATCGTGAATGACATTCGGGCCGAGAGAGTTAATTGGAGACCAATACATTCCAAGTCATTGACACACGACCATTGGATTTGCTTGCAGTTTACACTGTCCTTGACATAAAATAGCACACCCCCGTCACAACCCATCAGCTTTGTCCTATCTAAACATAGCCATGCAAATTTGATTAATATACTCGATGTTGTAGTTGTTCACTTTTAGGAATAGTGCTTTGAATATTCAAATGTCCGCCTAATAACCCACTTGGTTTGGCCCGAGAGTCACACATAATGTGAGCCTGGTTCACTGTTGTGTTCTGTGTGGACCAACCATAATAAATAGTGGCATCAATTTTTGCGATAGATACTATGTTAACAAAATAAATAAAATCTAATATATACAATAATAACATAATGACAACATATTTCTCATGGACTTTGTCTCGTGCCTGTCATGTTGACATCTGCTAGTTAAAAAAATGATGTAATGTAATGTGTAATCAAATTGTAATAATAATACTTGAATATAAAAAGCCAAATCCATCATCATTTTGTATAATTGATACAGTAATCTCTTTCAGTCCGCTGGTTTAAAGGAGGGAGAAAAAGAGTGAATAAATACATTTATTTAAAAAACAGTGCCATAAAAATCCTTTGGGCCAGTGAGTGATTATGTCGGGCCTGGATTAAAGATCAGTGATAGGCCTTGATCTGCCAGCATTTGATATAGAGACGGTGAGCCCTTCTGTTAGCCAAGAGGAGACAGAACATGAAAAACAAGGGCGGCTCTCTATGTAAATGGATGGAAAATTAAATGAGACGAGATATGAAAAGATGATATCGTAATAGGGAAGCAGAGAGAAATGTTATTTTTGAAAGCAATGCCTATAATCATTATTTCAAATGTATACTCTGTTAAAACTCATAAAACAGAAAATTAACATTAATGTGGGCTTTGGGCTTAAGGCAGAAATGTTTTGAATTGTCTGCAAAACAAAACAACAAAGCCAAAATCCATCATCACTATGATTGGGACAGTAATCTTTATCCTTCAGCTTGTCTGTATCTAGACATACTGTACTTCAACACATGAATGAACATGCACAAAGGAAAAAGGGGTTTGAGCGGTGTTTAGGAGTCTAGTAACCATATAAGATACATGCTACTATGAAGCAAATCTTGGGTAGATGGTTTTAACTGGTTTATTGTTTTAGTTATGATCTTTTAGTTCGAATTAGATATTTCCTTTATATATTTACAATGAATGTGATTGGTACATTTGCTGAATATTGAAAAGTAATAATGCAAAATAGAGAAAAACGTATGACATAAATGTACCTACAAGTGCTTGAAAATTGCACATCTCAATACAAATATTGAGATGTGAAAGTTGCATTGAGTAATGAGAGTGGTATGCAATGTATAAGGTGAAGTGTATGGTGGAATAGTGCAAGCAAGCTAAATGAAACCAAACCCCCGGTTGTGCCTGCCCACTATAACATTTTAAAAACTATGTTCTGGAGCTATTATAACAAATCTTATGTTGTAATACAATTCAGTAGACATTTGGACCATGATCAACCCATCACACTACCCACTACATCACTTTTCATCAAAAATAAGTCAGCCAGGGACTTCCGGTTGTGCAATGTAGTGAGAAGACGCGTGAGAGAAGGCTCCCGGTCGAATCACTGTATTTGCTTGTTTTACTCAAACCTTTCGGTGAAATCTCGACCTAAACGGTTAAATAAGATATGATTAGAGTTTTTATTGCAAAACGAGTCATTCTAAATCTACAAAAGTAACGACCACACGTGCTTCCAAGACCGCAGCAGAGAAGCTAGTGCCGTTTGCAGCTAGCGCCCCCTCGTCCTCGACAACACCCGATGAAACCACGCCTGCTACGCTCATTTCAATGGATCAATTGTCTGCAGAATTCGCAAAGCAGAGAGAGTCACTTAAGGTTGATGTCTCCTCCCTGATCCAAGATTTCACTAAACCACTGCAAGCTTCGCTGGACTCCTTGCAAATTACAGTGAACTCTTTCCAGACCCGCCTAACATCCGTGGAGTCTGTAGCTGGGGACAACTTTGAGCGCTTAATGGAAGCGCTCAAGTCCACCATCAAAACGCTCCAAACTCAAAACGTGTTTCTTTTGGACTGGGTTGACGACCTTGAGAACCGTTCACGAAGAGCTCATCTCCGCATTTTGAACATCCCTGAAGGTAGCAAGGATGGCAAAGACACAACGAAGTTTATATCCGAGGTGTTGAGGGAAGTGATGGGTCCCGAGGTTTTTCCTGAGCCACCTGAACTGGAGAGAGCTCATCGGACCCCGGTCGAAGAACATCCCCCCGCCCATTCCTGGTTTGTTTCTCCAGATTTCAGCAGAAGGAGGCTGCGCTGCGCTGGTCCAGGAACCACGAGCTGAAGTTCAAGGGTGCCGCTATAAGGGTCTATCAAGACCTCAGCGCAGCACTCGCTAAAAAGCGGGCTGCATTTAATGCTGTAAAGCAGGCCCTGTACCAGAAGAGTGTGCGGTTTCACCTGTTATACCTGGCCCGGCTGCGCGTGATGCACGGGGATGACGTGCTCACCTTCGAATCGCCTGATGAAGCTCAGAAGTTTTACAATCAAAAGATCCAGAAGGAGTAGGCTAGACACTGGCTATGGCTGTTTCTACTTTGGACTGTAGGCTATAGCCTTATTATAGGCTATTGTGGACGATAAAGTAGCCTACCGTACTGGACATATTTGTGTTGCCTTTTGATTTCGATTTGAACTTGTCTTGACAGCAGCCTGGAACTTAAGGTATGGTAATAGTTACCCTCACTGATGTTTTTGTTGGGCAAACATATATAGGCCCGTTTCGTTTTATTATTTTTTTTTCTTGTTCATCTGATTCATAGAATTAATATTTAGTTAATTGGCCTGCACAACCGTTCCCTTTTTATCTTTCATTTATATGTTATTTTTTTACCATTCATGTAATAAACTCTTGACACCGGGAGCGTTCTTAGTTAGGTTAAAGGTTGTATTACCAGAGGTTCTTAGGAGTAATGCTAACGTTATGTAGCCTGCAGCTTGCCTCAGAGGGAGGAACAAGTATAGGCTTAGTTTTTGTTTTGTTCATGTTCGGGATATGGGAATGGGATAGGGTTATGGGAAGGGACACCCCTAGACTTTTGAATGTGTATGCTCTTTTGATTTCCTTGGACAAGTTAAACATGAAGCTGTGTGCTTTAATTACCCATACTGTTGTAATTGGCCTACTTTGCCTTTCATAATAGCACATGGATAATAGATCTAATGTAAGAAAGGCTGACGTACGTTTCATTAGTTGGAATGTAAGAGGTTTAAATGGGCCGGTAAAACGAGCTAGAATATTTAATCATTTGAAATATTTGAAATGTGAAATTGCATTTCTCCAAGAAACCCACTTACTGGTTAAAGATCAAGTCAGACTTAGGAAAGCTTGGGTGGGCCAGGTGTTTCATTCAGATTTAAATTCCAGGACGCATGGAACAGCTATATTGATACATAATAAAATTCTGTTCAATGCAACCAATGTTATTTCGGACAAACAGGGACGCTTTGTTATGGTATCGGGACTCCTTTTTCACAAACCGGTCATTTTGGTTAATATTTACGCCCCGAATTGGGATGATGATACATTTATAGGGAAAATTACCTCACTCATTCCAGATTTGAACTCGCAACAATTGATTTTGGCTGGGGATTTGAACTGTGCAATTGATCCAGTATTAGACCGCTCGAATCCTAAATCTACCAACCCTTCGAAAATGGCCAAGTCACTTTCATTCTTTATGGAACGAATAGGGAGTGTTGACCCCTGGCGTTCCTTATATGCACAAAGTCGAACCTTCTCCTTCTTTTCCCCAGTACATCATTCGTATAGTAGAATAGATTATTTCTTCATCGATAGAACCCTTCTACCCTGTGTCAAAAATGTTGAATATTCAGTTATAATTGAGTCGGATCATGCCCCCGTGTTATTGGATCTTACATTTCCTCTCAGCAACTTGGAATGCCCTCCCTGGAAATTGGATAGAACTTTATTGGCTGATAATGCTTTTTGTGAATTGATATCCCAAAAGATTGATAGCTTTATAGAATTCAATAAGAAAGACAATATTTCCCCATCACTTCTTTGGGAAACTCTGAAAGCTGTAATCAGAGGTGAGATTATATCATACTCCACTAGAATTAATAAAGCCCAAAGACTTGAACAAGACCAGCTCATTAAATCTATTGAGATAGTGGATACGCAGTATTCTACCGCCCCTTCTCCTGAACTTTATAAAAGGAAGCTAGACCTCCAAACTCAATATAATCTGTTATCAACTTCTAAAACAGAACGGCTCCTCTTAAAATCACGTGGTTACATCTATGAGCATGGTGAGAAAGCAGGCCGTCTTTTAGCACATCAACTTAAATGTCGTTCTGCTTCTCAACAAATCCCACAAATTAGGAAGGTGAATGGTGAATTAACTATTGATCCGGAAGAAATGAATGAAACATTTGCCAAATTTCACTCAAATCTATACACCTCAGAAACAATGAATGATAGTGCTGATATGGAAACATTTTTCATCAATCTCCAGGCTCCTTCTATAAGCCAAATACATAGGACTGACATTGACCTCCCATTACAACAGGCAGAAATCATTAATGCTATAATGGCAATGCAGAGTGGTAAGGCGCCTGGCCCCGATGGCTACCCTGTAGAATTCTTCAAAACGTTTTCAAACAAATTATCTATAATCTTACTTGATATGTTTAATGATTCTCTGTCTCGTGGGTTGCTTCCACAAACACTGACTGAAGCTTCAATTTTCCTTCTGCTTAAGCCGGGTAAAGATAGCACGGAATGTGGTTCATATCGACCCATCTCTCTCCTAAATAATGATGTGAAGATCTTGGCCAAGGCGCTTGCCCTACGCCTAGAAACCACAATGCATGATGTGATCTCTATCGACCAAACTGGCTTCATTTCGGGACGACACTCATTTACAAATATCCGTCAACTTTTAAATATTATCTACTCTCCTGCGTCCAGTGAGGTGCCAGAGGTGGTCATCTCGTTGGACGCAGAGAAAGCTTTTGACAGGGTTGAATGGGAATTTTTATTTACATGCTTGGAAAAACTCGGTTATGGTCCTAATTTTATTTCATGGATTAAATTGTTATACACCTTGCCCAAAGCCTCTGTAATTACCAATGGTAAGCAATCGCTGTACTTTCAACTCTCAAGGGCAACTCGTCAGGGGTGCCCAATCAGTCCCCCTGTTATTTGCTTTGGCCATAGAGCACTCAAATCATTACCATCAATACATGGAATTTATAGGGGAGGATTAGAACATAGATTATCTTTATATGCGGATGATTTAGTTTTATATGTATCAAACCCTGTTTTAAGTGTACCTCATATTGTCCAGGCTTTGAAGAGATTTGGTTCATTTTCTGGGTATAAACTGAACTTTGGTAAAATGACATGGCTCTTCAATTACAGGATAATGCCTTACCGTTTCAAATGTCATGGCTTTAAATATTTAGGCATTAATATCACGAGAGACATGCATAGTCTTTATCAGGAAAAATCTTCCCTTGCAGGAAGAGTGAATTGTATTAAAATGAATGTGCTCCCTAAATTTCTCTATCTATTTCAATGTATCCCACTTTACCTTCCCAAATATTTATTTAAATCCATTGATAGAGCTTTAATCTCTTTTATATGGAGCAATAAGAGCCCCTAGAGTACGTGTAGAACTACTACAGAGTAAACTACAGGGGGGCTTAGCTCTCCCTAATCTTTGTTACTATTATTGGGCTGCAAACGTTACTTATTGGTTTCATAGTCCAGATGCCGACTGGTGCCAACTTGAGGCTGCGTCTTGCATTTCAACATCTCTCACAGCCCTGGTATCCTCCAGTCTCCCCCTTTCTACTTCGCAATTTACTGTTAACCCAATTGTCATCAATACCCTCAAGATATGGTCTCAATTTCGTCAGAACTTTGGGTTTAAACAGTTTCTTAGCGTAAGTCCTCTGTGCAATAATCACCTTTTCCCCCCAGCTAGGTTAGATTCCGCATTCTCTCTTTGGCAAAGACTAGGCATTTCTGCATTTAAGGACATGTACATAAACTCTGTATTTGCAAGCTTTGAAGATTTATCACATAAATTTGGTCTCCCCAGGTCCAGTTTATTTCGATACTTCCAAGTCCGCCACTTCCTTCAGCGCCATGACCCTAATTTTCCAAATTTAACTTCAACCCCAGGCTTGGATGATATACTAGAGATTCCTTCAAATTCAAAAGGGCTGATTTCAAGAATACATGATTGTATGACTTCTCTTAAAAATGTATCCCTCGCGAAGATTAGAGCGGACTGGGTGAGTGAGCTAGGCGAGGATATTGAAGACTGTGCTATACAAAGAGTGAATAGCAGTACCTCTTGTGCAAGGTTGAGCTTGATACAATTCAAGGTCCTACATCGAGCTCATTTTTCCAAGGCAAGACTTGCTAAAATATACCCTAACTCAGATGCAAGGTGTGACCGGTGTCATAATATCCCTGCCAACTTAACCCATATGTTTTGGTCATGCCCGGCTCTGACAACTTACTGGACTATGATCTTCAAAACATTATCAGAGGCACTTAATATTGATTTTCAACCCAATGCAGTCACAGCTATATTTGGTATCATAGATGGGCAACATTTGAGGATGAGGAAAATATATAAAAACGTCATTGCTTTTACAACACTGCTTGCACGTAGAAGAATTTTATTGCATTGGAAATCAAGAAATCCACCTAAGGTGTCTATGTGGTTGAGTGATTTGATGCATTTCATACAGCTAGAAAAGATTAAATACTCGCTTAGGGGGTCCAGGGATAAATTCTTCCTGATCTGGGATCCGGTTTTATTATACTTACGTGAACTTAGAACTCTGCCTGATACCCCTTAATGTTTGTTTATTTATATTTTTTCTTCCCTCTTGCTTAGGATATTTGAGCTTATAGGCCACGGTGCTGTAACTGCTTAGCCTATTCTTTTTTTTGTATTTATTTTTATTTTTTTATTTAATCTGTCTTGTCTGTACCTATGCTTGCTTTAATTACTTCCTTGTAATTGTTTAGGCATCCCTTATTGTCAACTTGGGACGGGGCCTGGATAAGGTTTAGTTTTTAGCTTATTACTTAGCACACATGCGTTCAAGTGGGTTTGGGTTTGTGCCTGTTGCATATACCTCTAATGTTTCTATATTGTGGGTTGTTACAGGCTTAAATATGTATGTATACATACGGTGCAATGACATTGGTCATGGCTAAATGTGACTTTTTCATATTTTCTTTCTTTTTCTTTCTGCTCTTCTAGGTGGGTGTACTCTGTTTAGGTGGGTGGGGTGGGTGGGTGAATAGTTTGTTTGTTAATAGGGGGGTAAAAAGCAAAATGGAAATACCATTGTCATCATTGGTGGTTGTATCTTGCACATTTCCAAATAAATACAATATTTAAAAAAAAAAAAAATAAATAAGTCAGCCAGTAACTCCTCCCCTTCCCTCCTGATCGGGGAGGAGTCGTACAGTTGGCTGGCCAAAGGAATTACACTCACTGGATCGCCTGACTGCCAACAGTCTGTTGCTGAGTGTGAATGGTGTTATAGTTGTGTGTGTGTGTGTGTGTGTGTGTGTGTGTTCCCCCAGGTGTGATCCGCACAGCGTTGGGTCCGGGGGACATGGACCGCGAGCAGAAAGAACACTACCAGGTGATCATAGAGGCCAAGGACATGGCCGGCCACCGGGGGGGCCTGACCGGGGCGGCCATGGTCAACATCACCCTGACAGACGTCAATGACAACCCACCGCTGTTTACACAGAGTAAAACGCTGCAACACACACACACACACACACACACACACACACACAGAATCATACAGCACACTGTTGTGTTCCAATGTAAACATTGAGACAGATGGTAAATTGCAGCAAATGTTTTACAGATGTTTATCAAACTAAAGGTTGTCGTTTGGTGCCTACAAATTCTGCCAAATTGTAGTTTTATTTAAGTAAAAAAAAGACTGATTATCCACTATTGTCTTGGGTGCATTGGGGTGTGTGCTCCAATATAGACATGCTTACATCATGGTGAAGCAAAGCAGCACATGGTCAATTCTTCTTTTACATTTACATTTTTCTTTCACATTTACATTTTACATTTAATCAGGAAAATACATTTGGCAAGTAGTCTTGAAGGCTTGATTACCTTTCGGCTTTTAAAGTTCAACAAATGTTATGTAACTGTTATGTAATATATAACTCTTGTCAATGAACATCAAATCTTTTCACAGAGTGTGAAGAACATTTTGAATCCTGCCAGTTGCGAAGAAATTCATGCAGGGAATTCTTTGCAGTGACTCAGATGTGAGGAAAAAAATACAGCATTTGTCAACTGCACTTCGACTCAATTGTGTGTGTGTGTGTGTGTGTGTGTGTGTGTGTGTGTGTGTGTGTGTGTGTGTGTGTGTGTGTGTGTGTGTGTGTGTGTGTGTGTGTTTCCATGTTTGTTAAGGTATATTCCAATTCACTGTCCTGGAATCCTCACAAGTGGGCACACCTGTGGGCAGGATCCGTGCCACAGACAAAGACATTGGACAGAATGCAGAAATGTTCTTTACCATCGCCAGTGGTGATGGGATGGATATGTTCAACATCTCCACAGACAAGGGAACCCAGGAAGGTGTCATCACCATCAACAAGGTGGGGGAAATTACATGAATTATATTTCCTCTTTATGGAAAATCATCTTTATTTTGTTTGAACTATTTGTGAGCATTCCTCTGGCTCACACACTCTGTGTTTCTCAATGTTAAGATACGCCTCAAATACAAATCACAAACAGTGGTTCGGTAGTGGACCCCTTCATTGTACACATCCAAATCAAAAAGACATTGTGAACACCTCCTTTATTCCCATTTAGTCATTATCCATTGGATTATAATTTAAAATAATAATCAGCTAGCCTTTCTGTGTACAATGTTGGAACTAAAACCCCCAAAAATGTTTGTAAGTGATATCATTGATATAAACAATCAAATAAAATATCACAGTGACAATACCAGTTTGTCCTGGATTGTCCCAGTTTCAAACAGGGTGTTCCGAGTCCTAAAATGTCACTAAAATGTCCAGGTTTTCAATGTTCACAACCAAATTGTCTTGTCTTTAACTGTCCTTTCACCACAATTAAAATAATAATCACAATTTTAACATACTTGTTTTCAGTTCTGACGTACTCATTATTAACTAACCCAATCAAACGTAAACAATTCACCACACATTTGAATTCAACACTGATTTGTCTGTATGTGTCAATCAATCAATGTGTTGTTGTCAAGGCTGTTGGCAGCCAATGACGCTTGTGGCTACGGTTAGCTGTCATGCCGAAGGGAAAGTCTTCTTTTCTAAAGACCTCTAGAAGGCCTACTCTCTTCTTCATGAAGTAGTTTCCAATGAAAATGCTGCATTCTGTACACACCGCAAGAGTACATTTTCGGCAGCGCACGGTGGATATGGCAACCTAAATTATCTTTTTTGTTATTATCACTTCCCTATACAATATGCAACATTTTCTATTTCAAGCTAGCTAAATCTTCGCCCTCTGCCTAGTCTATCCACACCCAGCTCACCCTCAAGAGGTTTGACACAAGATTTCTCTGTCGTGCTGCAGTCAGAGCAATTCACCTAGACCAAGGGTCGGCAACCCACGGCTCTGGAGCCGCATGCGGCTCTTCAGCTCCTCTGCAGCGGCTCCCTGCAGCTTTGACAAAAAAATAACATGGAAATAAATACCGGTTATTTTTATTTCTTTTTTGTTGCACAGTGGACAATCTTTCAAAGGGAACACCTTATCTTGGAGTTCGAGGTGATACTGTGACAATTTTAATTTCGTCAACTGAAATATTGTAGAGACCGAGTCTGGGTAGCGCGTCAGTGGATAACTCCCGTCGCTCAGCCAATCATGAGCCTGCATGTTAACCGTTGAGTGTGCAGGCTGGTGATTGGTGGAGTTGACGGGAGGGGAGTGGGGGAGTTGTTTCTGGTTTTGCCTGTGGATGGTTTGTGGTAGTGCGAGTGCGTCGTGCCGTCTATGAGATCAACGTGTGTTAATAGGAACTAAACGAGACTGTTTGTATGCTGTGTTAATAAACCTCCTGGCTGAACAGCTTTACTCTGACTTTGTTACAATATGCAACCCCGGTCTCACGGCATATCGTGAAATACTTTTTTTGCATTTGGTACTCATTTTCATCATTCAAAATAAACCTGGGTCACCATAGTAACGGTTGATGAGGCTCACGTCGGCTACTAGAGTATTTCTACTGAGTATTTACTGTTAGATCTGACACATCGAATGGATGATTAAATGAATGATGATTAATTAAATGATGATTACATGAATACCAAATGCGAAAAAGCTGGTGCAATACAATTTAAATAAAGGAATAAAAACAAGGACAAAATCTCGGGATTAAATGTTGAAAAATGAATAACAAATGAGAAAAAAACTGAACAGCTTCTGCGTTCCCTAGTCCCGACTGACAGAAAAAGGAAACGTTCTGCAGCCACGAAAAATATCCCCCATTGATGTACATTAGTTTGAAATATTCCCCATTAATATACCTTAGTTTGAAATATCCCCCATTGATATACATTAGTTTGAAATGTTCCCCATTGATATACATTAGTTTCAAATATTCTCAATTGATATAGTTTGAAAGTCGTTGTGAGTGTCATGGGAATAATGAGAAGAATAGAGAAGATCTGCAGTGATGTTCAGGGACAGAAATCACAAAACACTATCATTTAATAGGCTATTATTTTGCAAAGAATATTTATTTTAGACCCTGAGCTGATGTAGTTGTGTTTTATGTTCAGGCGTGATGGTTGATTGCTGTACGTGGCTGAGGTAAAAAAACAGAAGAGGATGACAGCACACTGAAACGGACTTGAGTCATAATTAAATACGAACTGGCCTATTTTTTATTTTTACTCTTTTTAAGCTATTTAGGCTGCGGCTATATGTTCTATTTATTTCAAAGTGGGCTACTTTTTTTTTATTCATTTTCAAAGAATATGGGGAGGACTCAAATAGGCCTGCATAGTTCTGTGTTTAATTTATTTCAAAGTAGGCCTACACATGCCAGTGTATTTTTTCTCCTCTTCATAAGAATTTGTTATAACTTTGTTATAACATGTAAAAGTAGCAATAAAATGTCAACAGTTTTCTTTATTGTCGTTCTATAATTTCATAAATGCAACAAACTATAGTTTTTGTACATATAGTATAGTTATACATACAACTTTATAAGCTGTGTTATCAAATATGTTTTGTGGCTCCAGACACATTTTATTTGGTGGAAGAGGGGTCAATATGGCTCTTTTGATGGTAAAGGTTTCTGACCCCTGACCTTGACCCCTGTAGCCTTAAAGTTAGCATCTAAATGACTGAATGTGCTTTCGAGTACATGTCAAACCACATAGTACATTTAAGAAATGACAACAACACTCCTCCCCAAACTATATGCAAACAGCCACTGGACTACGAGAGGAAGCGCTCCTACACGGTGGAGATCCAGGTCCAGAACACCAAGGTGGACCCGCGTTTCTCGTCCACGGGCTCCAAAGACATGGCCACGGTGCGCATCGGCGTGGAGGATGTGGACGAGGCACCGCTGTTCAACAAGGCCAGCTACCTGATGGAGGTGAAGGAGGACGCAGCAGTGGGGGCCGCAGTGGGATCTGTCAGTGCCCTGGACCCCGACGCTACCCACAGCCCAGTCAGGTAACTGACTCACTCACTGTAAGGATCAGGTCTAGACACAAAAAATGATTTGAACCAAAGCATCTTCTTCAAGACAAAAGGACTGAACAAAAGCAAGCCTTGCTTGACCCGGTTAGCTGCAGGACAGGACAATCAGACAAAGGTAAGGGCCAACAAAACAAAATACACAGGAGTGGAAGAAACAAAAACTACACAAACGTACGCTTTCTTTCGATCAGCATGTCAAAAGTATCACCAGAACTGCTTTCTTTCATCTTAGAAACATTGCCAAGATCAGACCAATGCTATCCGCTGCGGACGCAGAGACACTCATCCATGCATTTATATCATTCAGACTGGATTACTGTAATGCACTGTTCTCTGGCTTACCAAACGCTGCTGCTAGACCTTTAACGAGAACTAGGAAGTTTGACCACATTACTTCTATTCTCACTTCCCTCCACTGGCTCCCAATAAATGCCAGATCAGATTTTAAGGTGCTACTTCTTACCTACAAGACCCTGCATGGGTCCGCACCATCGTACCTGAAGGACCTTATTGTTCCCTATTGTCCTTCTTGGCCGCTCCGGTCCTCAGGAGCTGGCCTTTTATCAATTCCAAAAGTAAATAAAAAATCAGCAGGAAACAGGGTGTTCTCTTATCGAGCACCCTATCTGTGGAACAGTCTGCCACCTGTAATCAGGGAGGCTGACTCTGCTGATATATTTAAGGCGAGACTAAAAACCCACCTATTTACCCTCGCCTTTGGCTGCTAGGAATGCCCCTCAGCTCTAATTTACAGCTAAATCAATACCGTTAGCACTAGCCTACCCTAGCTGCCGATGGGTACTAGGTCTGAGGATACTTGTATGTTCCCTGCTTACTGTGCTCCATCTAACCTTCATGTTGTCTCCACTATCTAGGGTGCTGCTGTGATCGTGACTGGATACCTGGCCACCTCACCTGACGGCTACCAGCTTGCTCTCCAGCCAGCACCCCATCACATTATTACTATTTCATTTACTATTTGTACTTTGTCATTTGCACTTTGTCATTTGCATTTTGTCATGCTTTGTTACCCCTGTTCTTAATGCCTGTATGACACCCATTGCACTCTGAACCATCCCTGGAAGGAGGGATCCCCCACTCTGAGGTTCCTCCTCGAGATTTCTTCCTTGTTAATTAAGGGAGTCGTTTCTTGCCCTTAGGGGGGCTAGGGGGGTGTCATGTGTCATAAATCACGTTTGGCCCATAACAATCTGGCCTCTAAAGCCCTTTGAGACTGTCTTGTGATTCAGGGCTATACAAATAAAATTTCATTGAATTGAATTGAATTGAATTGACACAAGCTAACTCACTAACATACTCTGAAGCACAGGCACAAAGTCTTTTCAGGTAAATCCTATCTATGATCTAAAAATAAAAAGAACTTAAATACAGAGGGCAATGTCTACCTCCTTTCCTCAATCAAAACACAGGAGAAACAACTTACAAAGTAAAATGGCAGTCTACTCCTACTGCTTCTAAATCTAAAGAAATCTTACTGGTTAACAATACCGAAACACACAGGCACAGAGCTGAGGCAGTCTATAGGTCGGGTTGAGGGCTGGAAATGGAGACGCAGGTGCAGGTGGGTTGACTCCATATGAGGGCAGTGTATTATGTTGGAGCCAATCAGCTGCAGACATTCCATCCACGGGTTTGGTCAATCCAGGACGGCCACCTTCTCCTGGCGCGTACCTGATCTCATGTGGACATATAGACACACACACTTTAACAAGGACACTACAACAAGGGTTGTAACGCCCCCTTTCCCAAGTATCAAGCACTACCCAGAAATGCTTGGTACTTAAGATAGACTTAATCAACGGCTCGGGACAGGGCATCAGCCAAAGTGTTGTCCATGCCCCTCTTATGTTTGAAGTTGAAGTCTTGCAGCATCAGGGACCAGCGCACAAGCCTTTGATTAGAGTTTCGCATTTGCAAGATTAACACCAATGGGTTGTGGTCTGTAGGAGCACGGCACCTGCTCCACAGGCACTTGCATCTACCTCCAGCACAGGCGAGTTACAAAATAGGGAGGGAACAGAGAGGGAGTGGTTGGTGTCTCCGGTCTGTGCGCCTGACAGCTTTAAACTCTACAGCTGTCATGTTCACTACAGCTAATTTACTCTTACAAACTACAATCGTACTTGGTGATATATGCACATCATATTAGGCATATTATTAAAATATATTAGAACTCTGTTCGCTAATGCTTGAGAATTATTCATGTTATGTGATGATGGGGTTTCTACAGATGAGGATAATTCACCAGTTGCCATGTCGGGTGTTATACAAGTCGATCAGACAACATTTAGTATTTTTTTATACAGTTTATATTGTAAACTCTTAGATACCCACATGATGACATGCTGTGAAAAGCATTGGATGCACTGTTGAGCTGTGGTTTCATATATATATATATATATATATATATATATACTGAAATAATGAGAGGACATTGAATTAAGATTTGAGTTGGCGATAGGTTAGGCAATATCTTTTCAAATTGAAGGGTGCTTATGTCATAATATGGCTCACGACTGGCACAGTTACAAATAACATTGCCGGTTTGAATGTTTATGATGTGGATCTCGTATTAAATGGGTGAGAGGCATAATCTGCCTTCAGTTCACCACCTCACCATTTGCGTTGGCAAGTTTCTTTTTTATACGAGACACTCTCGTGGCGTATGCTAATTTCAGGCCCCGTTTTGAGTCTACACTACTATAAATGAAACCCTTCGTCTTTGATAACAAACAGGATTGGGGCTGCTCGAATTGGATCACTTTTGAATTTCACAATGTTGACAATGTTTCATTCATTTTTTCCTAAAAGGGACACTGTTCCATGTTGGTGAACATGAAACACAATCAGTTTTTCTGTATTTCTCTCCTAGTCCTTTGATGGCTAATCCCAGCTAAAGGTCAAAACATTAGACTTGCTGAAGCATAGTAATAATAATTAACATGGTCCTATTTTATCTCATTGAATGGCATGTTGATTTGCCAGCTAATGCATGTAATAGCATAACATAACTTGACCTGCTGCTGTATTAAAAATAAAAACATCACCTCAGGTCATGTAGGTACTCTAAAATTAATTAATTTAGGCAAATACATAGTACAATATTTTGGTGTATTCGTGTTTGACTTAACATTGGTTACTTGCATTGGTTGATTGGCCACATAAACAAACAATCTTTCAATTCCCTTGTAGAATCAATATTCTACTGTCCACTGTCATCTAATTAAAATTAAGTGTCGACACGTTTTCAATGACCTGCTATACACAAATCTAATTTGTTATTTAATAATATAATCCATGCATTTCAACGTGATGTGCAACATAATGTTTGCAATTATTGAAGTGAACAGTATATTACATAAATAGTTTACTTCACTGGAAATGGTCCAATTTATTTAAATTACATTACATTCATTATTGTTTGTGTTGCAGGTATTCCATTGACCGCCGCACTGACTTGGATCGCCTATTCGACGTCCACCCAGGAAATGGATCTGTCTTCCTGCTCCGGAGCCTGGACAGAGAGGAGAATGCTTGGCACAACATGTCAGTTATTGCCACAGAGTTCAGTAAGTTACTTGATCAAGAGCAATTTGAATACAGGAAGGGAATGAACTGAAGACAACATGATTTGATTTCAGAGAACTTTCTTTGTGTCAGAATTAAGAATACCGTCATAAAATGTGACATTTTTATCTTTAGACAAACCTCTTCAGACCAGTCATGTGCCGGTCTTCATTCACCTCCTGGACATAAACGACAATGCTCCCACCTTCGCCGCCATTTACGAGACCTTTGTCTGTGAGAGAACCAAAACGGGACAGGTATGAAAGACAGGTCAATGTATCACACAAGCAATGCTTGCAATGTTGGTTTTGAAAGGTCAACCTTAAAGCAGTCAGACTTGGCTTCAGGGTGTCATTTCATGATATGTCTGAAATAATACACTGATACAGGTTGTTTTTTCTACTGTTAATTATCAAGATGTTTGTTCTCAATGTAAACTCAAAATTAAGAAATGCTATGTTCCTTCTGGTCTCTCAGACTGTTCTATTTTGAAGACTAATGATTGGTGATTGATAATACCTGCTAATTGAGTCCCTGGAGCCAAGCCCCATCCTGTGTCTACCTTCCGGACAGCACTAATAGGGCCTGGTCCACATGTATTTATAGGACACATCATCGCTTCTTCCTGGCCTGGCAGAACAGAGGAAAGGCTTCAGTAAACCACTAAGTCACTGTGCTAGGTTTCAGTGTAAGCTGACAACAATAATAATATTAATACATTATCAATATGTTAGGTTTGCGCGATCGTATTTTCATATTGTCACATCATGGTTACTCTACATCGCCAATATATGATCCGATCGCGAGGGGGCATGGGATGAGGGTGTGGCTGGATGAGGGGGGGTCACTGCACGCCAGTGAAATGCCAGCATGGACGACTTGAGGTAAAATAATAATGGGACATATTCTATTTGGGAATATCATTGGATTTAGATGCCAGATTCTAGATTTAAGATTCAAGAACTTGAATTGTCACAGGCACAAACAGGATGTGCAGTGAAAAAGTGACGATGCCCAGCGAAATGAACAGTACAACAATACAAATTGGAGGGATCAGAATAGCCACAATATTTACAGTATATATGGCAAAAGAGAAATATAAACAAATAGGCAAATAAACAGCAAGGCATATAAAAAATAGGCATATAAACAGCAAGGCAATATAGAAAAACGAAATAAAGTATAGAATAAAGTGAGTACATGTTTGCCACATGACAATAGCGGACACCGATGTGGCAATATCAGACCTACATTATGTGCTATGTCGGCCCATAGCTGACATAGCACATCATGTAGGTCTGACGCGGCTGTGGTGGCGGCGGGGGACTTTAATAGGGCCAATCTAAAGAAAGTCATGGCGAAGTTCCGTCAGCACATTACGTGTGCTACCAGGGTAGAAAGAACTTTGGACCACTGATATATGCCGTTCAAGAGACCCTACAAGGCTTTCTCTCTTCCCCCATTTGGCAAGTCGGACCATGCCGCCATGTTCCTGCTGCCGGAATATAAACAAAGAATAGTACATGAGTTGGTAGTGACGAGGTAAGGTAGGCGGTGGTCCGACCAAGTTGATGATGATGTTCCGAACCACCTCCAGTGACGTCAGTGAGTTCACGGACGTGGTGACGAGCTTCATAGCAATGCTACAGGACACCATTGTCCCCACAATTAAGATGAGGTTCTTTACTAATCAAAACCTGTGGGTCAATGAATCCAATCCAATCCAATTTTTACATCAGGACTGTGAACTCTGACCTCACCCCCCCTGCCCACTCCCATGCACATAACCTGATAACATTATATTCCTGCGGAATTCCTGGTGGTCAGGAAGTCCAGGATCCAGACGCACAGGGGTGTGTTCAGTCCCAGCTCAATCAGCTTGCCAGCCACTCTGGTGGGGACTATGCTGTTGAAAGCTGAACTATAGTCAATGAACAGCATTGTCACATAGCCCCCTTTCCGACGATGAAAGAGGGAACTGTGCAGTACCTGCGAGACATCATAGTCCGTGGATCCGTTTGGATCAAGCAGGTGAAACTGTTACAGACCACTTGGAAATTAACAACACTTTCAAACAGTACTACAGCAATTTATACAGCTCTGAATGTGATGATAACTTTTCACAGTTCAACCACTTCTGTGATAACCTCCCCTTTCCTCCTGTTCCAGCTGAACAACATTCCTTACTAGGAAGTTGGATTCTAATGCAGAGATTGTAAAAGCCATCAAATCCTTAAAATGCAACAAATGTCCTGGGCTGGATGGTTACACCCCCGAATTTTATAAAACATTTGCACTCAATCTATGCCCGCTGCTCCAGGCCAATTTCCCTGCTGAATGCAGACTACAAAATTACAAAATTACAAGACTACAAGATTTTGGCAGCTAGACTGGAGAAGGTTACCCCACAAATAATTGCATCAGGCTTCATCCTAAATAGACACTCTTGCTCAAATCTTAGAAGGCTTTTCAATATTGTTTATTCTCCTCCGTCCCGTTCCCCCGAAATGGTTATATGGCTTGATGATGAAAAAGCATTTGACCGAGTTGAATATTTGTTTGTAGCCCGATGTAGCAGCCTTAAAAAAACTCAGGTTTGAGGATTCCTTAATCTCCTGGACAAAACTCTTCTATTCTCACCCTATAGCCACAGTAATTACTGTGGGATGGCAATCGGAGCATATTTCTCTTGGCAGAGGCACATGCCAGTGCTGCAGTATGTCCCCTTTACTCTTCGCCATTGCCATTGAACCTTTGTTGCCCTTAGACAATCTGAGGACTTCCGGGGCATAAAGCGTGGAGGCCTTACACACAAATTATCCTTATATGCAGATTACATTCTTTTATATGTTACAGACCCATTAAAGTATGTTCCCTCCATTCTCAATATTCTCGTTCAACTCAGTAAACTCTCAGGCTATAAAATCAATTTTGAAATATGTTTCCTCTTAATCAGGCAGCCACTTTAAACCCTGCATCGCATTTCCCTTTTAGAATTGTCATCAAGGGCTTTAAATATCTTGGTCGAGATCATGTATGGTTTTTTGTCCCTCTTCTCTAAGAATTTGGGCATCCTGTTTGAAAAATGTAAAAAGGACATGGCTAGATGGATGAACCTCCCTCTGTCCATAGCTGGCCGAATTAATCTCATTAAAATGATTGTGTTACCAAAATGTCTTTACCTTTTTCAAAACATCTCCATCCTGATTAAAAAAGCACTGCTTAGCTCATGGGAGAGGAGTATATCTTCGTTTATTTGGAACGGTAAACCACATAGAATTAAAAGAAGCGTCCTCCAAAGACCTAAAAAGCTTGCTGGCCTAGTTCTACCTAATTTGATGTGTTATTATTTGGCATGTAATATAAAGTCAATGTTAAACTGGATTGAAAGAGACCAGCCCAGTGGGTGTGAGGCCTGGATGCAAATGGAGTTACTTGATCTAGGTTCCATATGTGCCCCATCACCCCCCCCCCCCCCCCCCCCAAACCCAATTTTGCGCTAACCCAGTGGTCTGTCACTCAATCAGAATTTGGTCTCAATTCAGAAGGAATTTTAAGTTGCAGACAACATTGGTGCGTTCTCCCATGAAGAATAATTAGAACATCCCACCCTCTCTCTCAGATTCTACCTTTGGAACTTGGTCGTCAAAGGGCATTAAGTCTATTTCTAATCTATGTGTGGATGGCAAGTTTGAGTCACACCTACTGTGTGCGTTAGACTACTATTGATTACTGTTGATTATCCCTGACATAATACATAAAAGAAAATGCTTATGCTTAAATATGTGAGTGTGTGCATACACACACAAACACAGATACACACTGATTGTTTTCTGGGTTTGTTTTGTTATAAATTGTTGATGTAAGCTTGCACACCACAAAACACATGTACAAATTAGAAACCTGCCCAAACATAAATCAATCATAACAGCCTAGCATCGAATAATATTTAAAAAGTAAAAAATGCATGAACAACGTGAGACACAACATATGAGACACTCAAACTATTTCAAAAACCAAAAGCCATATCTCGTACCAACTGTATGCATTTGCATAGAAAAACGGCTGTGGAGTCATTTCGACACAGTTCTATCTGTGTGGGTTTGTGTGTATGTGTGTGAGTGCATACATTTCTATTCAAGCGTTCAAGTGTTACATTCCCTTCTGTTATTTGCACACCAAAGACAAAAAGGAATCCTCACTTCCACAAGGTCAACAAGATAATGTGCTGGTGTAGAGCCATTCAGCTCCCGCTAATCCTTTGAAGATGCTCACGCTAACAATGCTACTCCTGCGCAACTGTTTATACACAACTCTATGTTTAGTCCAATATATATATATATTGTGGTTGGACATTTATTGGGTGTAATCATGAACGTGTTTTTGGACTATAAGATGGATTTAAGTTGCCTTTTGTTCCACTCCCCTTTCCCCACATTGTTTATGGCAATATATGCTAAGTTTGTTATGACATAATCTTGGTTTCTGTCTGCTTTATTCCAACTGGTCTACCCACTACACTGTCTCGCAAGGCCGGGCTGCCACAAAGTGAAAGTTGCTCAGTCAAATATGTACTTGAGTTAAAGTACTGAAGTCATTGCTTTTAAAATACTTAAGTATTCAAAGTACTTTTTATGTCAAGGCATTGTTGTATACCTAGACAGCATCGGATCATTAATCTATTTGTCTTGAGCACACTGTCAACCTCCAAGAAACTGAAACTTTAACCATTACGTATCTTGTAAAAGTAGAATGCCATTCATTTGAATGAAGAAACTTTTGCATAGTGTAAACAGAATAGTGACAGCTAGGCCCGCAAGTTCTCAACAGTTGCAGGGTGGTTGTCAGTAGGATATGGAAAAAGTTAGGTGTGGTTGGTGACATTTTGTTGGCTGTGATTATGTTTTTGTGCGGTAGACAAAACAAACCAAATGAATCGTTCTTAAATTCAGCGATCTCAAACATTGAGTTTAGATAGGCCATGGGCAAGCTGGCGGTGATGAATCCAAATCCTCATCTTGTCGTAATTACAGCCGTAGCCTCATTAGCCGCCAACTTTTCAAAGAGGCTGCTATCTGCAACGTTAGCTCTGCTCAAAATCACACACAGAACTGCAGCCAGAGCCCAGGAGGTGACAAATGATGTCCATAGGCTCCGTAGAAGACCTCCAAGTATGAGCAGATAGGAAATTCATCCACTGACGTCAAAGCTATTTAAAGTCAGTAACGGGTAACAAGGACCTTCATAAAAATAAAGTGGAGTTGAAAGTAGATTATTTGTCTTTCAAATGTAGTGGAGTGAAAGGTCATAGGTTTCCAAAAAACATTATACTCACGTAAGGTACAGATACTCATACTTAAGTACAGTACTTAAGTAAATTTACTCTTTTACTGTCCACCACTGCTTATAAGCTGTCGATATTTCATGGTACATTTTTATTTAAAACACATTGAAGGGTGAAGGTCCATTATTCATGAGCAGACATGTGGGGAAGAGACAAAAATAAGAACCTGGGGTCGCAAAATGTTCTGAGCGAAAAACTAGGTCACGGGCCAAAACCGTTTGGGAAGCGCTGCTGAATCAGCTATTAGCCTAACATGTTAATTTCAGTCTTTTTAATGTATATATCATTAATCTTTTATGTGATCTTTCCGGACAGCGCATTCAGACGGTGAGTGCGGTGGATGCTGATGAGCCAGTGTCAGGCCACCGCTTCTTCTTCAGCTTGGCTCCCGAGGAAATCCATCGCAGCAACTTCACAGTCCGTGACAATGGAGGTAGGACCAGAAAAGACTGAACGCTGACATACCTTGTTTGTGAATTGTGCTCTCTTCTCTTTGTGTCCGAAGCATCCATGTTTTTTTTACAGGATTATTCATATGCATTTGATGCACTGCCGATTTGAACCAATCAAGAATGAGTTGCATTTTTTTATCACGGCTTGCGCAGGGAGGGGAACCCAAATGCAGATGTCAAACAGGGTAGATGCGAATGGAAGATTTAGTTCACAAAATCAGAAGAAACTTGGGCATGGAACGAGGGAACTTGAATCCATGGAACACAGGTGAAAACAGTTTACTAATAGGCATGAAGCGCTTACCGGTTTCATGATAAACCGTAGTGAAATTCACGGTGAAATTCACGGTCACTAATACTGTTTCAAATTTTAATCATCATAAAACCATGTTCGAATACCGCGCTTTGAAAAATGTACAGTAAATATTCACATTTAGCGCATTTGGCAGACACTTTTATCCAAAGCGACTTACAACATGTGTCGAAAGAGAGGAAGCAATATATCCCTGTGGTACACAAAGATAAAAATAAAACAGGTTTCAAACATTCATGATTGCAAAATTAATAGAAGTTTCAGAATTGCTAGGTTGGCAGCATCATAACTAGGATAAGAGCAGAAATACCATTTTATAGGTATTACAAATATGTATTATTATTATTATTGTTATTATTGTTGTTGTTGTCAGAATATCCACAATATTTACAGTATTTACAGCAAAAAGAGCAGCAGGAATGATACATATAAACAATATAAACAACAAGGCAATATAAAAACAGAAAAAAAAAATGATATATGAAATATAGAATAAAGTGAGTACAGACCATGTGTGCTTGCATGTAGGTATGTCATAACTTATGTAATAAGTATGTAGCAAAACTATGTGAGTGCATGTACTGTGTACGATGTGTGTATGTGAGTGTGTGCATGGGAGGGGCAGTTAGGGGGCCTGGTGAGGTCAGAGTTCATAGTCCTGATAGCTGTCGGAAAAAAACTCAGTTTTAGTCTTTGTTCTAGCAGCATGACTGCGGAGGCGCTTGCCTGACCGCAGCAGCTGGATCAGTTAATTGTTTGGGTAGTGAGTATCCTTCATGATCCAGGGTGGGGAGCGTGGTGCCAATAATGCGTTCAGCCAAATGCACCACCATCTGCAGACCGGTCGATCGCAAAGGAAGTCCGGGTAGATCGCATGCCATTAAACAAAAAAATGTGATGTTATCATTCATCCTCCCTATGACATTTGCCACTTGATTGACGTACAGGGCAGCCATTCTGAGATCTCGTCTTTTCTAACACACGGATCACCGCGCATGTGCAGTCAAGCGCGTTGTTGACGGGGTGGGGGGGGGGCATGACAAAGTTCCGTTCATTTTAGATTGTTGACGGGGGGGGGAGCTCGATCGGAAAATGTTGGTTTTATGTCCGTGTGCTTTATACTTTTGTAATATGTGAAGTTCTCAATAAAATTCTTGAAATAAAACAATTCAGAATTTCCCCCTGCGCCCCACCTGTAATACCACTGCGCCCCACAGTTTGAGAAATACTGGAGTAAGGTAATGACCAAAAATGTACTGAATTGTAGTGTGCCACAAGGGCTCATGCAGTTATGCAAGGTACGCCAAATTATATTGTATATATATGAAGTATACTCGGGATATATTTAGCATTTTTAGTGTAGGTAGATCATTTTGGCTTGGTCATTTTAAAAGTAGCTCGCAAGTGTGGGCACCCCTGGTCTAAAAGATCCTCCAGGAGACTCTGAATTTCCTCAGCTACCTGAGGTGGTAAAGGCGCTACTTCGCCTTCGCCTCACATTGCCACTCACCGGAGTGTCAAAGTTCAATGCATCTTAACAACACTGCGATATTACTGATAACCACGATCATTTTGGTGATGATAATCGTGATATGAAATGTTCATACCGTTTCACCTCTAATTACTAATTAAGACATGTGATGAACCAAATTGATACACAGGCCTACCAACTGGTAGGCTCATCTATCCATCATACATCTGGGTGGACACTTGTGATGTCACTAAAGGGTAGTCACCACAACAATTTTGAAACTGTTTGTAATGGTCGACACACTTACACCTTGTGGTAAAATAGGGGCCCTTTGAAGCGGGAAGGTCAGATTATGTAACAATTCCATTTCTTTATTTCAACCAAAACCAGACAACACTGCAGGTATCCTGACACGGCGCTCCAGTTACAGCCATCTCCACCAGAATGTTTATTTGGTTCCTGTGGTGGTCACCGATGGCGACTACCCCATGCAGAGCAGCACAGGCACGGTGATGGTGCGTGTGTGCTCGTGTGACCGTGACGGGAACATGGAGTTATGCAATGCAGAGGCACTGACCAGCTCAGCTGGCATCAGCACCGGGGCACTCATCGCCATTCTCCTCTGTGCTATTATACTCCTGAGTAAGTAAGGCTATGTGTGTGCATTAGTGTGTTCCTATCCACCGGCCTCATCAAGTAAAACTCGGGCCAATCATCATCTAAGTGTACTTCAAGAAACATGGGTCAAAGATCAAGGGGCAAACTCAGGGTCTTGAAAATGAAGCCAATGCAGAATTGCCTTAAACCTGCAGTCTTTCTGCATTATTTTTAATGGCAGTGGGGTAATACCACTGGTTGCAAAAGAAAGTCAGATTGTATGGTAGCGGATGAACTACCATACAATCACTACATCTCAATCACTAGTTTCAAGTCTTATTCAATACAGCATGATATTCATTTAATAAATGATGGTCCCCTGTTTCATTTAGAGTGAAACAGTCGATAAATCACGGTATGCTTTAGGGCATGGCTAGCAACCTGCCAATCAAGATAGAATCCGTATCTATGCCACTGTAAATAGCCATGAACTTGTTTTTAGAAGTGTTTTTCGAAAGCTAATTGTTATATTTTGGTTGCTTAAAATTGTTTTAAAAAATGCAAACTTTGGACAAGCATATCGCCTGTCCTGACCCCTTTAACAAACAGTCATGAAACATTGTACAGGAGCCCATTACCTGTAACAGCATGGCTGTCAGAGGCCCAAGTTCGTCCAACCAGGCGGGTTTAATAAAGCCTATCAACACCAATCCTGGTGTACTTCATAAAACCTTATATGTGTATCACTGGGCCCAAGCTGAGGAGTATAAAAACAAAGAAGGTCATAATAGTCTGTATTAGGTTTTGCCCCACGATAAACGTTACTTGCAGCTTTAATTCGTATCAGTAGTAGTAGTAGTTGTCAGTAGTAGTAAAAGTAGTCGTAAATATTAATTTGTAGTAATTGCAGAGCCCCTGCTTTATTGGCCACTTGACCCCGACAACTGTATTTTTTTACAAATGTTTGTCTTCATTTTGAGACAATGCCTAATGTCAGGATTCGGGAAGGTTCATATAAGCTTAGATGGAGGTTTGGGTTAGATCAGGTCAAACAAATGTGAGTTTTCTTAAGGTAGGGATGAAAGGTAATCAAAGTTTTTGCAAATGCATGACAAGTTCAAATATATGACAAGTTAGCTTAGTGTGTGTGTCTACGTGTCTCAGATGATGCAGGGGTTGTCACTGCACAGTGTTTGCAAACTCACTGCCAGTTTTCCTTCAAGGAATTTGTCATGAACAAATCTCACACAGGCAGCTAGGCTGCGAACAACACTCAGTCTGCCAATCAGTGAGCCCAGTGAGTGATGCCAATGGTGGTGACACCGGGCATTGCCATTTCAGACATTTCTACAATGGCCTAATTAATATAATGAAATTTTAGCTGCTTTGGAACACAACATGCTTTTACTTCAATGAAACACGTCATGGCAGTGAAATACAGAGTTCAGAGTTCAGGTAGCGAGGCTTCACTGACCTAGGGAAAATATATTTATTGTCTCCTGGTCTCGCGCCCTGAACTCTCAACTCTCTCTTTCACTGCCAATTTCAATTTCATGTAATTTCAAATGTGTCCTTGTGTCTTCCCGTTATCACAAAATGTAGCTGGCAATTCCCATGCTAATGTGAGTGCCATAGTTGTAGTATTTTCCTTCCTTTCTCCTGCTCCCCTCCCCAGTAATTGTGGTGCTGTTCTAACTCTATCTCGTGCTCCCCTCCCCAGTGATCGTGGTGCTGTTCACAGCGCTGAAGCGACAGAGCAAGCAGGAGCCACTGATCATCTCCAAGGAGGACGTGCGGGACAATGTGGTGAGTTACAACGATGAGGGTGGAGGAGAGGAGGACACGCAGGCTTTCGACATCGGGGCATTGCGCCACCCGGAATCAGCCGCCACTGCCGCCCTGGACGACTCGGCCAAGCAGAGGCGTGACATCATGCCCACAGACAGCCTCCTCTACCCTCATGGCTGCCATAGTGCCAATGGCCCCTTGTGCATGGTCGGCGTCGCCCAGGCCACCACCTTGGTGAGGGACAATGCAGACGTCCGTGAGTTCATCATCCAGAGAGTGCTGGAGAATGACTGTAGCCCCACAGCGCCACCCTATGATTCTCTGGCCACGTACGCCTATGAGGGCGCCGGCTCGGTGGCTGAGTCGCTGAGCTCCCTGGGCTCTGTGTCGTCAGAGGGCAAGCAGGACTACCACTACCTGAGCACCTGGGGGCCTAGGTTCAGGAAGCTAGCAGACCTGTATGGGGACGAGGACGGCGATTTCTGCTAACACAAGGGAACTTTGGCAAGCTCATCAACATGTGTATGTGTGGGTGTGTGTGTCTTCAGGAAACTAATGCAAGGTGAAGCAAAGCATTTATCTCACAAACAGATGTGGATGTGATGCAGCTGTTGGGGATTCATTTTGTACATTAAATTGTTGAGTATTGATAATGATCAAAAGTACTGTAGATATTATATGCTTGCTACAGTACAAAAAAAACTTTTAATTAAAAACTGAAAGGCCTGGGATTTTTGGAACGATTAAACTCTAATGCAACAGTATTTTATGTTTTGTATGTTTTTCACAACTTTACCCATATTCACATATACAGACAGGATGATTGCTAGTCTGTTAACATTCCCAAGACTTTTTGCCCGTCATTAAGATTGGTGAATGTTTGAACAGAAATTCAAATTGGATTTATGCAGCCAATTCAACTGCACAGGGTCCTTGCCCCCAAGATTTTCCTCTGGAAATAATGAAAACAATTACAAAAGAATATATTTCAAGCATGGTTGAAACACCAATTCAAAACCTAACTTGGTTGGCAATTTCCTTTGAAACGCACTTGGAAATTTGGTTGGTTTCAGTGAATAATTCACTGAATAATTTTTTTCAAAACCTAATTAAATAATGTTCTCTTCATCAAATGGCCTGATTGGTCTATGCCTTGAGTATTTAGTGTTGTGTTATGTGTTTTATTAAGACGACAAGCAAAAACAAATATTGTCCCTGTGTTTTTCAATGGAAAATGTGTGAAAGACTTATTTTGACAAAGTGGCCTTGCAAGACCCTCCCTTCTCCTTGCCTAGATGAGAAATTGATATTGCTGTCAGAGAGGTGGGAAAGATTACTCTTTTTTATATCGTGATTATTTTCAATTCACTGTTATGTCTTATGTGATAGTGATTTCAGGAGACCAGAGCTCAAGGATCTGAAACTAAAAACATTTTTTAAAACATTCATTAAAAGAGAAACTAATATCCAAAAAACTAATGTTTTTGTTGATTTTGTTCATTAACATTTTGTTGCTTTTTGTTGTAATACACAACTGTCAGACTTCTCCAAGAATCTATATACAGTATAAAGATTGTTTATTCGGTGCTGACTTGACAGGATTAATGTACTGGCATTTCCATCAGTTAAAATATTTACCTCCTATTTATTTGACAAAATTTAATTAACAGTTTTATTGAAGAAGCCTCAACCCTGTCACACATTTAAAATTAATGTTGTATTATTTAGTGAAGCAAAATATATAATTCACAACAGAACACATGATTAATTAATATCTGGATGATGCATTAATTAAACACTTTTAACCTTCATTCATGCATTTTGCGTAAAAAGCTGGTGATTGAAGTGCAAAACATCAGTCTTGAAAAGTGAATATGGTTGGCTCTGAAACTACTATTTCAGACTACTACTATTTTTTACTCTGTACCTGTGAGTTTGTTAATTTTATATCAAACATATCTAAGGCACAATGACATTCCTGAATTCTTTGAAAAAAGGCACTAGTCTGTTTTTATTATTTCAGAAATATTCTCTGTGGGCAGGCTACTATTTATTTTTGATGTAATAATTGTATCAATAAACCTTGACAGTTAAATCCAAACGTTTCTCTAAAATGCTGAGTCTGCATTAGTTCTGTGTAGTCGGGACCTGTGAAAGAACATGCTGCAGCCTCCTACTTTCCTGTCAGTCCCACGGTAAGTCACCTGGCCTGCCAGCTACACCTGAGCCCCAGGATCCGCTGACAGTGACTTGGGAGAATGGGGGGGAAAAGGGCCGGCATACTGGTATGCCGGAATGCTGAAAAGGCAACGATAGTGTCTCTTGCTCATCTTCGGACCATTTGGCACTGTTTACCTGCCACAGTTGCCTCAGCGTTCACCTGAGGTGAGAGTGGCCAGGCTCTGGCCTGTCTCTGTGAACGACAGTGTTTCACTCCTGTTATAGGAACCTGTGGCTCGGCCATCGGCATCCATAAGACCTCAGATCAAGATGGCTTTAATCAATCCAGAAATGTAATATACCTGGATGAAATGTGCCGGTAACTCAGCTGTGACAGAACTGTGTCAGCTTGTGACTTTGTTAATGCACCCAGTTAAACAGTTAATCCAGCGCTTCATGGACATTTGTGAATTGAATATACATCATACATACTGATGGAATATTTGGATTTGCATTTATGTAGTGCTTTTAACCAAAGCGCTTTACATTGCCTCACATTCACCCATTTATAGACCAACAGCTCTGTCAAACATGCAAGGCAACAGCCAGCTCGTCGGAAGCAGTTGGGGTGGGGTGTCTTGCTCAGGGACACTGCGACACTTAGCTAGGCGCCCAGGGATTGAACCACACTACCTCCTTTTGAGCACAGCACAGCGTCTTTGAATTTTACACAACATGTATCAGGGTCAACACAAGACAATCGTGGTCATACTCAGGATTTGGTTTTTACTTTGGGCTTGATGGTTAATTTATTGATGTTCTGTCTGACCATAAGTGTGTTGCTTTTGATACTGTTTTTATAAAAATCACCCATTCATACACCGACGGTGGTGTCAACCATGCAAGGTAACAACCAACATGTCAGGAGCAGTTAGGGTTAGGTGTCTTTCTCAGAGATACCATGAAACTTAGCAAGGCAGAGCCCGGGGATCGAGTATAATTTTTATATTTTTATATTTTTCTTAGGCTTAGATTGACTGTACATTTGTACATTTGTTAATAGATTTTTTTATTATTCTATTGTCTATTTTTCTATTGTTATTATTGTATTGCTATGCAACCTTTGGCACAATAATTTCCTTCGAGATTAATAAAGTTTTATCTTATCTTATCTTATCTTATCTTAACGAGAACTAGGACGTTTGACCACATTACTATTTCTGATTCAGGGTAAACAAAATACAGTTCTCTAACTGACTGCTTCAACTGACCATAAACATTATAACCATAAAGCAGTACATTACATGAAAATTCACTTCCCTCCACTGGCTCCCAATAAATGCCAGATCAGATTTTAAGGTGCTACTTCTTACCTACAACATCCTGCATGGGTCCGCACCATCGTACCTGAAGGACCTTATTGGTCCCTTTTGTCCTTCTCAGCCACTCTGGTCTTCAGGGGCTGGCCTTCTATCAATTCCAAAAATGAATAAAAAATCTGCAGGAAATGGGGCGTTCTCTTATGGAGTGCCATCTGGAACAGTCTGCTACCTGTAATCAGGGAGGCTGACTCTGCTGATATATTTAAGGCTAGACTTAAAACCCACTAATTTGCCCTTGCTTTTGGCCACTAGGACTGCCCCTCAGCTTCAATTACAGATAAATCAACACTCTGTCAGCACTAGCCTACCCTGGCTGCTGATGGGTATTAGGGCATTACTTGTATGTTCCCTGTTCACTATGCTCCATCTCACCATCATGTTGTCTCCAATGTTTAGGGTGCTGCTGTGATCATGACTGGATACCTGGCCACCCCACCTGAGGGCTACCAGCTTGCTCTCCAGCCAACATGCCATCACAATATTACTATTCCATTTATCATTTATATTTTGTCGCTTATAATTGTTATGGTTTGTTACCCCTTTGTATGCCTGTATGACACCCATTACACTCTGAACCGTCACTCTGCGTTCTTCCTTGTTAATTAAGTAATTCCTTGCCCTTAGGGCAGCTCGGGCTAGGGGGGTGTCATAATCACTTGGCACATAATAAAATAAGATAAGATAAAACTTTATTCATCCCGAGGGAAATTTTCTACAATGGAAAAATACAAATTTAAAATTAAATAACAAATTAGTCTAAGTCTAAGAGAAAAATAAAAATATGCAAAAAATAGAACTATATAGGCAAGATATTCGGACAGCAAAACAAGTTGGTGATATTGCACATGATGATGAAAGATAATATTACAAGATAATAATTGAAAGGTAATAATAATAATGGTGATAATTTGGCCTGAAACTGTACTGCAATTAAGGGCTATACAATTAAAATTGACTTGACTTGACTTCTGCCCAGGAATACTCCCAATGCCCAGATTCCCATCATTCCCATCATCTACCCATAAATCCCCAGATTTATGGGTCTGTCCCGGGGTCTCCTCCCAGTCGGACGTGCCCGGAAAACCTCTAAGGGGAGTGGCCCGGGAGGCATCCTAATAAGATGGCCGAAACACCTCAGCTGACTCCTTTCGACGCGGAGGAGCAGTGGCTCTACTCCAAGCTCCCTCCAGGGGTCTGACCACCTCCCCCTTTCTCTAAGGCTGAGCGCAGCCACCTTGCGAAGGAAACTCATTTTGGCCGCTTGTATCTGTGATCTCGTTCTTTCGGTCATTACCCAAAGCTTATGACCATAGGTCAGGGTTGGAACGTAGATGGACCGATAAATTGAGAGCTTCCGGCTCAGCTCCCTCTTCACCGCAACGGACGGGTACAGCACCCACATTACTGCAGATGGCACACCAATCCTTCTTTCCATCACCTGCTCTATTTCCCCCTCACTCGTGCACAAGACCCCGAGATACTTGAACTGCTTTACTTGGGGCAACATCCATCCATGGCCGGGACGGAATCCACATTGTTCCTTCTGAAGCTGATTGGAGCACACCCTCCGGTCCTTTTTTCTGAAAATGGGGACCACCACTCTGGTTTGCCACTCCACAGGTACTCAATTCAATTCAATTACATTTTATTTGTATAGCCCTGAATCACAAGACAGTCTCAAAGGGCTTTACAGGCCAGATTGTTATGGGCCAAACGTGATTTATGACACCCCCCCTAGCCCAAGCCCCCCTAAGGGCAAGAAACGACTCCCTTAATTAACAAGGAAGAAATCTCGAGGAGGAACCTCAGAGTGGGGGATCCCTCCTTCCAGGGATGGTTCAGAGTGCAATGGGTGTCATACGGGCATTTAAAAACAGGGGTAACAAAGCATGACAAAATGCAAATGACAAAGTGCAAATAACAAAGTACAAATAGTAAATGAAATAGTAATAATGTGATGGGGTGCTGGCTGGAGAGCAAGCTGGTAGCCGTCAGGTGAGGTGGCCAGGTATCCAGTCACGATCACAGCAGCACTCTAGATAATGGAGACAACATGAAGGTTAGATGGAGTACAGTAAGCAGGAAACATACAAGTATCCTCAGACCTAGTACCCATCGGCAGCTAGGGTAGGCTAGTGCTAACGGTATTGATTTAGCTGTAAATTAGAGCTGAGGGGCACTCCTAGCAGCCAAAGGCGAGGGTAAATAGGTGGGTCAGCCTCCCTGATTACAGGTGGCAGACTGTTCCACAGATAGGGTGCTCGATAAGAGAACGCCCTGTTTCCTGCTGATTTTTTATTTACTTTTGGAATTGATAAAAGGCCAGCTCCTGAGGACCGGAGCGGCCGAGAAGGACAATAGGGAACAATAAGGTCCTTCAGGTACGATGGTGCGGACCCATGCAGGGTCTTGTAGGTAAGAAGTAGCACCTTAAAATCTGATCTGGCATTTATTGGGAGCCAGTGGAGGGAAGTGAGAATAGGAGTAATGTGGTCAAACTTCCTAGTTCTCGTTAAAAAACTAGCAGCAGCGTTCTGTACGAGCTGGAGGCTGTTTGTGGTAGAGCTCAGTAGGCCAGAGAACAGTGCATTACAGTAATCCAGTCTGGATGATATAAATGCATGGATGAGTGTCTCTGCGTCCGCAGCGGATAGTATTGGTCTGATCTTGGCAATGTTTCTAAGATGAAAGAAAGCAGTTCTGGTGATACTTTTGACATGCTGATCGAAAGAAAGCGTAGGATCAAGCAGAACACCAAGATTCTTGACGCAGGAGCTTTGGGCAATAGTGGATCCCTCAAGGCAGAGTGTGACGTCATCAAGTTGTGATTGTTTATGCTTCGGGCAGAAGATAATCATCTCAGTTTTCCCCGTGTTAAGCTGCAAGTAATTTTGGGACATCCATATTTTGATTGCAGCGAGACAGGATTCAACCTTTTGGATCTGTTGGAGCCGGGGGGAGTCTTTTGATCCAATGGGAATGTAGATTTGGGTGTCGTCCGCATAGCAGTGAAAGCTAATGCCAAAGCTGCGAATAATATCGCCAAGAGGGAGCATGTAGATTGCAAAGAGCAGTGGACCAAGGACCGACCCCTGGGGAACACCAAAGCTTAAGTTGCAATGCTTCGATTTTGATCCTTTGCAGAGAACAAATTGTGTTCTGTCTGAGAGGTAGGATCTAAACCAGTGAAGAGCAGTGCCTTTGATGCCGACGTAGTGTTCGAGACGCTCAAGGAGGATGCGATGGTCAATTGTGTCAAAAGCGGCGCTGAGGTCAAGCAACACCATCAGGGAGCTTGCATTGCTGTCCATGCTAAGGAGGAGATCGTTTACCACTCTGGTCACAGCGGTTTCAGTAGAGTATAGGCTCCTGAAACCAGACTGAAATGGTTCAAATAAGTTGTTTGCCGTCAGATGATTGATGATTTGGCTAGCTACAATTTTTTCCAATACTTTAGAGAGGAAAGGAAGGTTAGAGATGGGCCGATAGCTGCTGGGAGCTTCGGGGTCGAGGCCAAGCTTCTTGAGTCGAGGTTTTACCACAGCACACTTAAAGCTAGAGGGAACTGAGCCTGTCGACAATGATAGGTTCATGATGTTGAGCATAGCCGTTCCAACCGTTGGGAAAAGTTATTTTAGAACCTTGGTAGGAACAGGGTCGAGCAAACAGGTAGTCTGTTTAGATGCCTGTATTAGCTTGTCAAGCTCATCCAACGAGATTGTGCTAAACTGCTGGAAAGTAGCTTCAGGGAGAATGCGTGGCCACGCACCTGACGAATGTTCAGGATGAGTGGTGAGAGACGCATCAATGTCTTTCCTAATTGATTCGATCTTGTGATCAAAGAACTCCAGGAAGTTGCTCGCTGAGAGGGAGGAGTCCAAGTTGTGAGGTTGTTTTTGCGTCAGCTCTTTTACAGTGTCAAAGAGGAACTTCGGGTTGTTCTTGTTTAAGTTGATGACACTGGAGAAGTAGGTGTAACCCAGGGTTGATATTCTGTGTTCCTAAAACCTCCAATTAATATGGTGCGTCATATTAATTATATTGATATACAAGATAAGCTGTCAGGATACAAAGTGTAGAAAAATGTATTGTGCACAGTGAGAAAGACATCTGAAAAGAGAATACTTTTATTTTGAAAGCCATTTCCTGTTTTCAACCTAGACCTGTGTGTTAGCTTTACTTTGCTACTTTTTTTACCTACACGTGAGTTTTTACCCACACGTGAGAGAGAGAGAGGACAGCTGTTGAGTGAAGCCAAGCCAGTAGTCTGATTGAAAGCTACAAACTGATCAAACCTAAAGCTGAACCAGTCAATCTGCTGGTGTAGTTCAGAACCACCCTCTGGGTGCTACTAGAGGAACCTGACGTCGAAGTTTGAAGTTAAAGGAGAAAATATCAGCATGGTCAGGTTTTTTGGATAGCCTACCCTTGGAGTTGGTGTCTACCTGACACCTGGCGAGCTACGACTCAAAGGAGATGAACCCCACCAGAAGAAATTGCATGCAGAAGATCAAAGAGTGAACCCATTGACTGTCCCGATACACTTATCCAACTCACTCCACAGTGTGGTAGGACACTACGCACCACTTCTCAGTGGTGTGGCCGTGAACTGAACCTTATTGGTGAACAGAGTGCACTACGGTAACGGATAAAAAGGGAACTTGGAATTTGAGAACATTAATTTAGAATATTGGCCAATTTAGACTAGGATTTTATTTTGTTTTGATTACCCGGGTTTATATTGTAATTATTGAAGTTTAAAGGTATTTGTCTGTTTTTATTTATTTTCTCCATTTCACATTTATCGTTCTACATTATTAAAAGGAAGTGAGCAGTTGCCTTTCCAAAGAGTACGACAATTGTTCCATGGTGTTTATTCTGGTGATTACATTTTGGCTCCACAGTCGATTCTATGTCTTCTGGTAACTAGTCCAACACTATACATAACTATAACAGGTCTTTATAGTTATGCCCCATTTTGCTATACACTTTTATTGTAATTAGGGTCACACTGGTTACATAGGCATTTCTGGAGTTGGTTAGCTCAGTTTTGTAGCTAAGCAGGCTGTCGTGCCATGCAAGGTAGAAGACTTCAAGTTTAGTCGAGCGCCACTTGCGTTCAAGTTTTCTGCAGTCGCGTTTGAGGGTACGCGTCTTCGTTGAACCATGGTGCTGGTCTTTTTGCTTTCCGCTTTTTAACTACAAGAGGAGCAACAAAGTCGATGGCTGCGGATAAAGCGGCGTTAAACTCATTGGTGAGACAATCCACTGAACCCCTGAAGTCAGCAAAAGGAGCAAGTAACAGGGGTAACTTATCTGCCATGTGGAGGTGTCAGGGGTGATACGACGGCAGCTATAGGTAGCCTGGCGGTCGTCCCTTGGGCAAGATACAACCACCTGGAAAGTGAGCAGACAGTGATCGGAGAGAGCTGAAGTATAAGGAGAGACACTTAAATCTGTAACATCAACTCCACGAGTCAGGACAAGGTCCAATGTATTTCCACCGGTGTGGGTAGGTAGCTGAACATGCTGTGTGAATCCAAATGTGTCTATAATGGACAGAAAAGCTTTCACAAGAGAGTCAGATGGGTTATTCACATGGATGTTGAAATCCCCCATAAGCAGAACATTGTCAGAGTAGGTTGCAAGATCGGCCACAAACTCAGAGAACTCATCCACAAAGATTGAATAAGGGCCCGGAGGGCGGTAGACTACAGCCAAGAAAAAGGAGTCTGCAATGCCGTGATCTCTCTGCCTAATGCGAGCTGAGGAGCTAAAAGCAAGAACTACTGTCCCTGACATCCACGCAACACTGAAGGCGTGTCAGCCAGGACAGCCATCTCATCCAAACCTTGCACCTTGCCATTGAAGAGGTTTTTGACTAGTTCTGCGACCTCTGCCAAGGATATGGGTGGGGCTTCCCCCAAGTCTTCAGACTCTGCCTCTTCCTCAGAGGACGTGTTGGCCAGGTTCCTCAAAGTGTTCTTTCCACCGCCTGACAATATCCTCAATCTGGGTCAGCAGGTGGTGCGGTACCAACTAGATATGGTTGGGGTCACACCATGTACTGCACCGGTTCTGGAACCAAACTCCTGGCGAGGGGCTGGACTCTCTCCTTTTCCGGAGTTGCCCAGAATGTTGTGTCAATGGGTGAGTGTGCTTCCTTAACTGCACTGAGTGGATAAACAGATATAACTGACAGTGTACTGATAACTACCCTTCCTGTTAAGATCATGTCATGGTCAGTGGGGTTTTGTACCGTAAGGATGATGTTTGGTTGTGCCCCTTTCCTCACCTGAACAAATGTGTCACAAAATCCAAGTCCCTCTCGCCATTGGGGATTGTCATCAGGCTCAAAGACTAGTGTGATATCTTCTTTGAAGGGCTTGACATGTGTTTTACATGGACACTCGGACAGCATTATGACACTCATTCTGACAGGCTGTACTCACTAGATACTCACTTGTTCCCTCAACACCCACTGATTTAATGAATGTCTCAACTGTCATCCTTAAGTTAGGAAACTTAACTGTTTTCATCAGTTTCTCTTTCTCTTCCCATTGTTTCCCCGTTTTTTTAACAGTTCTCCGTCTGCTTTGATTTCCTTGAGGTCTGACAACACATCTGGAGGGAGTGTGACGACACTTTGTCTAGCTCTACATTCCTTATCTGTACTTTTTATCTTGTCTCTCTTTCTCATTAGCACATGCCATGTTGAGCTTTTCCAAGAGCAACTCATCTGAGGTAGTTGGTTACAACAGGTAAGTTTGAAGATCAGTTGTGATGCAGTCATTCTGTAGGCCTGTGAGCACTGTGTGCATGAACATGCTCTGCACTAGCACGGGGTCATAGTTGAGACTAGACTCAGCTTCTTGTGATGCAAGAAATCCATGGCTCTCTTTAAGAAGTTCTGTGGAATCTCTATTGCCCTGAACGTCTGTGATAAGCTGTTTGTATTGCTCAGTCACACTCCTCTCTTGATGGTGTGAGCAGAGGATCCTCCTAAGAGTAGTCAGATCACTTTTACCTTAAAGATAACTCCACAGATGCAGGCCGGGTACAATGGCTCTTATAACAGCATCCACTATTTCTGATTCAGGGTAAACAAAATACAGTTCTCTAACTGACTGACTCGCATCTAAACGGATGCAAAGAACAGACTGACAGACCACACTTGCCCTGTGCCGTTTGCTAGTCAAATAATACCTTTTGAACTTTATTTTACTCCCAGTCTGCCACCGCTCCATAGACAACCCTGTCTCGAGACAGCGCTTTCTGCCACCAGATAGGTCCCGCCCACAAAAAAAATGTCAAAGTAGTCTATAGTCTTATGGTCTCTATAGTCTATGGTCTGACAAAGCTTCAGCTGGTCTCTTACATTCAGCATATTAATGTCTGGCTGGATTCTCTCTTCTTCTTCTATCTTCTTCATTGTACATATTCTCTCTTCAAAATACAACCATTCCTGACTACAAGATCTGCCAGCTTCATCCAAATTCCAAATTCTTCATTGTACCTGTTATCTCTTCTAAATACAACCAGTCCTGGTTGTAAATTCCTCATTGTACCTATTACCAGTAGCTCAGGAGGCAAGAGTGGTTGTCCGGCAACCGGGAGGTTGCTGGTTTGATCCCCGGGCTCTGCCTTGCTAAGTGTCATGGTATCTCTGAGAAAGACACCTAACCCTAACTGCTCCTGATGTGTTGGTTGTTACCTTGCATGGTGTTGGTGTATGAATGGGTGAATGTAAAGTGCTATAAAAATGCAATCCATTTATCTCTTCTCAATACAACCATTCTGGTTCTATATCTGCCTGTTAATTTGCACCTTTTAATTGCTTATTTTTTGGAATTGATATATTACTTTCTGTAATGTTCAATGTTATGCACCACTTTCACACTAAGGCAATTAAGGCAACTAAGGCAATAAAAGGCTGATTCTGATTCTGCTATATCCAAATTCAATAATGTCTGTATTGTATTTTAAATCCCTGTTCCATTCATTTTTTTAATCTGTATTATTTTTGCTGTTTGGCCTCTTGGCCATGTTTTTTTTAAGTGAGACTCTTCTCAATGAACTTGCCTGGTTAAAGATTGCTTAAAAAAATACAAGAAAAAAGAAAGACACCCAGGACATGCAAAAGGCGTCAATACTTCTGGTTTCCAAATGCTTTGTTAGCCTTGGCTATGTATCTGTCTTATTATAAAGCATTAAATAGTACACAAACAATAAAGTCCAAGAGTGGGGTTAGCGCCATCTCTGGTGAAATACACGCTATTGATGAATATGCAACTATTTGTTACAATAATGGCCTTTGAAACTAAGAGACAAACAAGAGAAAGAACGATAAATAATCCACGAGATCTCATATACAGTACAGGCATCTTGATATGAAGTGTGAACAAATCAATGCATGCCAACTATGCTTGAAAGCTAATACCTATTTCCCTGAAGCATTGCTGTGTTTATATGTGTACATGGAAGACCTCTCTTCCATGTACAAACAACCACCAATACCATGTGAGAAATGCATTCTCGATCCTTTGAAATCACCAACAGACTCTTCTTGTCTTCGTTGGTTCCACAAATGAGGTGGAAATGTCCAGTCCACTTCTTTGTGGCCAACACTGCAATAAATTCCCCTTTTACACACAACCACACATAATTATGTCACTATGTTTGGTTATTTGTATAACAGCTTTGATAAATATGATTGATATCACATTGCTAATCATATGACCAATAGTTCATAGGGTTGTTAATCATGAAAGCATAGTGATTCATAAATGTACAGTTCGACCAATTTACTTACATTTTTTATTTAATTTTAATGTACTCACTGCATTGGAGTTGGTGAACTGAAGGGCATTGTAGCATAGAACAACATACTCCCTGGCTCCAATTTCAGGAAGCGTTTGTGGAAAACATTATTTGTTCAGAATTGTTGTTACTTTTTGTATTTCTATATCCCATGCAGTGTACCACCTGAAACATTACTCTAACATGAAAATGTAAATTAATATTCTTGCCAAGCATTCAATGTTAAATCTTGAAAAAGAAAAATCACTTATTCATACACCCCCCTTGATGCACAACCTTGGGAACATCATCAGGGATTCCTCTGGTGTTTTGGGTCTCACAATACCCTAGTCCAGGTGACCCAACCGAGGTTGATCAAGCCTCGGCCTGTATCCAAGTGGCATTTGACTGCCCCCACTGGTCACCTCTTTTCAGCCAGAGCCATCTAGGTGCTCTCTCTGCTGCATCCACTCTGTTACTGATGGCTCTCCTGCTCGCTCCTGTAATGCCCAGGGTTCCATAGGCCTTGCTGAGGGAGTGGCTTGTAAATCCCCAGCTGCCCACCTCCACTGCCATGTGCCAGGAATGCCGTAAGTATAAAACCATAAGTACCTCTGCCTGGAGGCACTGTGGTAACAGGAGTTGCCGAACATCCCTCCCTTCCCCTGGCCAACGAATGTTACGGTACAAAATCTCCTCCTGCAGTGTGATCCTGCAGGATCACACTGCCCATTGTTGGACCAGCTTATTTAACCCAATGCACTCTGCTTGTTCTTGCTTGGACGGTGGATTCCCCCTTTTCCAGAAATGAAGGAACTGCCCTAGCACTGGATCCGCCCTTTGCAGGGTTTTCAAGTCTGCTTTTGGACGTGTTGTGAGGGCATCTATTGCGGGACATGGCTGCTTCTCCTTGATAATGCTGGAGTTGCGGTGGCACTGTGCTCCCAGGGGCGATGGCAATAATGGGGTCAGGTACAGGCTGGCGAGAAAGAGTATCTGCGTTCCTGTTGGAGGACCCGGGGCGATACTTGATCTCGAAGTAAAAAAGGGCTAGCTCTGAGGCCCAGCGTTGCTCTACGGCACCAAGGTTTGCAGTCTTCAAATAGATCAGTGGGTTATTATCGGTGAACACAATGAACTTGTTTCCAAGCAATTGCTCACAGAATTTGTCTTTTACTGCCCACTTAAGCGCTAACAGCTCAAGTTTCCTGTAGATATTGTTGGACATATTTCTCTCTGTGGGCCGGAGGCTTCTGCTGGCAAAGGCAATGGGCTTGCGCTGACCTTCCTGGTCCTGGGAGAGGACTGCCCCCAACCCTGCATGGCTAGCATCAATATCCAAAATGAAGGGTTTGGAGAAGTCAGCATAACCCAAGACTGGGGCAGTGACTAGTCGGGCTCTTAATGTTTGAAATCCCTGCACTCCTCTGTCCATAGACCCCCAAGGACACCCTTGCCCACCTTTTTCTTGCGGCTGCCTTCCACTTCTGCTACCAGGCGATGTAATGGGGCAGCATACCTAGAAAAGCCTTCAACAAAGCGCCTGTAATAGGAGGCAAACCCAAGGAACGACCTTAATTCCTTGGATGTGGTGGGTTTCTTCCATTCAGAGAAGGCCTTGATCTTGTCAGGGTCCGTGGCAACACCTGATGCAGATATAACATGTCCCAGATACTTGACTTCCTGCTGAAAAAAAATACATTTTCTTAACTTCAGCCGGAGGTTATGCTCTTGGAGACGGGCCAGGACTAACTCAAGGCGCTGCAGGTGTTCGGTGAAGGAGGAGGAAAAAATCACAATGTCATCAAGATACAAGAGTAAAGACTGGAAACTCTGGTCCCCAAAGATACGTTCCATTAACCTCTGGAAAGTTCCAGGTGCATTGCAGAGGCCAAAGGGCATGCGATTGAACTCAAATAATCCAAATGGAGTGCAGAATGCTGTCTTGGTCTTGTCTTTTTCAGCCATTGGCACCTGGTTGTACCCACTCGCAAGGTCCAGGGTTGAAAACCATCGTGTCCCTGAGAGAGTGTCCAGTGACTCCTCGATCCGTGGAAGCGGATATGCATCTTTTCTGGTTTTGGAGTGTAGCAGACGGTAGTCTACACAGAGGCGGATCTCTCCATCTTTCTTCATGACGATCACAATAGGTGATGAATACGGGCTACAGCTGGGCCTGACAATACCCTGCTCTACCAACTCCTGGATGTGGGCTTTGACCAGTGTGTACTGGGAAGGTGGTAGCCGTCGATAACGTTGTCGGACGGGGCGTTGTCCAGTAGGGGTATCTCATGCTCTGCTAGTGTCGTACAGCCCAGGTCCCTGTCCCCCTGACTAAACACACCGGCATACTTGTCCAGGAGAGCCCTGCCTTCTTTCTCCTCATCTAATGAAAGATTAGGCCAAGAAAGGGAGGAGAAGCCTGTTATCTGACACGGTGGCGCAGTGCTTGCACTGCTGCCTCACAGCACCCCAGAGTCAATAGGGCGCTATTGACTCTGGGGTGCCCAGGTGGGTTATCTCCCGGCCTTTCTGTGTGGATTTTGCATGTTCTCCCCGTGCTCTGCGGGGTCTCCTTCCACAGTAAGAACCCCAATTAAAAACATGCGAAGAATCGCTTCTCCGGTCCTGTCCCTGACCAAGACGTGGACGCAAGATCTGGAGCTGCTGGTCCCCGGGCGCCGACGTAAACGGCTACCCACTGCTCCTGGCTGCCCCTGGAGGGGTAGCATTACACAGGATGGGTCAAATGCAGAGGGTCAAATGTGGATTAATAAAGTTCTTATTCTTCTTTTAACTCACCACTGCTTGCTCTAATGGATTGCACAACCCCTCCTTTGCCCTGACCTTCTATGCCCTCAACAATGATGGAATCTACTGTTGTCTGTCGCTCTACTACGTGCAGTTCCCCTAATGGAGTCTGAGGTTGGAGCCAGACATCGTGTACCCCAACATTGACCACAGGTATTTGAACGAGGCCTCTCTGGACATTAAGTAGGGCCTTGGAGACCAGCAGCCCTGAGGGAAGATAAGTTCCCTCAGTTAACGGCTCCAACAAGACTGAAGGGAGGGAGGCGGTGGATAGTCTAGGACAAAGCGTGGGGACCCACTGCAAAGCACCTGCTGAGATCCGGACGGCAGGACCATGTACCTTAACACGGCCCAAGTAACCTTGTTCTGAAAAGTTCTCAATCTGTTGGCAGTCAGCAAAGGCCTGCTGCCAGCCCTTAGCGGCAGTTTGCAGTAGTGAAGACTTTAGAAGAGTGGGGCCATGTTCGACAAAAAGTTCTGAATAACAGGGGCGGAGGATGTTCATACCAAGCAGGCCTGGCACTTTACGCTTTTGGTCTTTGATGGTCGGGTCTGAGGGGTCTGTAACAACTAGTACTCCCATCTTTGAGAGGGTCTTGCCCAAGACAGTTACATCCAATTCCAAGTATCCAACATATGGGATGTCCAACCCATTGGCGGCTGTGAGGCGTAACCAATGGCATTGTCGCAGCTTCTCCTCACCCTGTGCTCCAAAATGCTGTCCGAAAAACTCCTGGGATATTGTAGATACCTGGGACCCTGTGTCGATTAAGCAGGGGACCACCACACCGCCCATACATATATCCACTGTGGAGCATTTCCCAATTAGCCGGGATACATCATTTGGTATGGTATCACTAGAGCCTGAGTAACCCCCTCCTGATGTGTGGCTCATTACGCTAGAGGGCATTAGTTTTTTGACGGTTGGGTGAAGTCTGTTTCAACATCCACTGTCTGGCTTTGAGCTAGTGATCTGGGCCCCCACCCTTTGGCTTGACCCTTTGTTGTCCCCAAGTCTACCCTGCAGAACCGAGCAATATGGCCGGCCTTATTACATCGCAGGCAGATGGGTTTACCATCAGGCTGGAAACGGAGGGGTTTCCTTTCCTTTTCTAGCCCCATTCCTCTTTCTTCCTGCCTGGGATTGTCAGGAAGGGACGTGGTACCCAGATGTTTCAAAATGGTATCTAATTGGCCCTGTTGTCTATGCAAGCATTCTTTCAGCACAGCCATCTCATCTGTGGGTTTGACAGCTATATAATTTGTGTCTGCATCACTCCAATTCACTGCTTGGGTATAAGTGTCACAGGAATAGGCTCGGGGTCTAGCTTTCCCTGTCCTCCTTCCCTCCTCTAGCCATTTAATGGCGATGCGCCAGAGGTCTACAAAAGACATGTTAGGTTCAAGCGTAACTCTTTGTTTCAGCTCCCTACGCAACATATCATCCTGGGCATGTTTCAAACAAATTGGATCCACGCAAAATCCTATCTGATGTGGAAATCCGCACCAGGGAAATTTATGGACTACCTATCCATCTAGAGTACTTTAGAGGATCGGGAGTAGTCCCTCCTTACTGTCTCCCCAGTCTTTTTGGGACTATGTTGGAAAAACTGTAAGCTGAGCTAGAAACATAGGACTCTGAGCAGCCCCATAATTCTCAATCAGCAGAGCAAAGATCTTACGTGCGGGGTGTGTCTGATTTGCCCTACTGTGGCACAAGCTCCTCCGGTTGCCTCAGACCATGTCTACGAGATCTCTGACTATGTGTGTGCCGCGCCAGGGAGGTCTAAATGCCTTGGTTACCCTCTCAGTATCAACGGCGCCCGGGACAGCAGCTTGTTGTTCACAGCTGAGAGCGATTTCACATATGGGTCTAACCCTCGGGGGAACAGCCACCATGAAAGCCGTGATCCCCACCTACCCATGTGCTCGACCAGGTGCGTGAGCAGCAGTAAATAAATGAATTAACAGTTTGCCAGTGAATTTTGGACATTTTCTTTCTCTGGCTCAGTCAATTGAGTACTGGGAGGATGAACTCCACTAGTAGATGGGTCTTGCGCTGGCTCAGCCACTTGAACACTGGCTTGTGCCCTCAACAGTTCATTGTCAGCTTTAAGCTGTCGTACCTGCTCAATCAGAGCGCACAGATCATCCATGCCCTCTTCAGTCATGTCTCTAAGTACCTATCACTGTTTTTCCCACAACTATGTGGCGTATACCATAGGGCTAATATCAACAATACTGGGCCAAAGAAACAAACTAAACACAAAAGAACACCAGCCTCTTTAGATCCTGCAGACAACGCCAAATGTGGCATAAATTGACTGTGGTATAGGTGACAACGCCACCCTCAATTTTTATGAATGAGGTGTTCCTACAAGAAACATTTACCATACAGTAGTCTGGCAAGGTTAGTGTCCCCGGGTGAGTGTTTAGAGTAATCAGAACCAGAGGCTGGTGTACAAAAATATCAGGTTTATTTGCTTCTAAAAAAGCTTTTAAAAACAACCACAGGAGGCTACCACACATACAGTAAATCACACAACCAAGGGAAAATAACAAATAGGGGAGGGGTTGGAACTGATAGAAGGGGGCAGTGGCTGCTTGGGGGTTGACTACCCAGGATGGGCTAGGCCAGAGGGGGCAACTAAACAATATGCAGAGCATTTTGCACAGCAAAATCCAAAGCAAACAAACAAATATTACGAGCGCACAACAATAAAATGGTCAAATAATAATGAATACATTTAAATAAAACACACCTTAAACCAAACCATAAAACAAACCCACAGCCCAGAAGCCTATGACACCCCCTCAGTATTGCACATGGTCCAAGTAGGACAAACAATGGAATTAAACTAAACGGCACAAGTTATAAGTGGGAAAAACAGTGATCACTATGTTGATCGTGTACTCCTCTCTTTTCCAGGTCCCCACAGATAATATCTTGCATGGAGGGACTGACTGGAGAGACTGGAGGCAATAGTGACCAAACACACAGGATTCCAGAGCTCTCTCCCTCCAAACACTCAAACTCAGGCTTGGTGCAAAAAGGAAGGCCCAAAACCTGTCTCCCCTTTTATGCCTTCCCTGCTCCCCCAGGGTCCTGAAGGCATACAGTACCTGCTACACATGCATCTGGTCCTCCACCAGCCCCTGGTACTTACCAAGATGGTGTCCGGTCTCAGCGAGGTCTGGACTATTTATGCAAGGATTTTCAGCTGCCTCTCAATGTGCACCATCAAGAGCGTCCTCTGGCTGCATTACTGCCTGGTACGGCAGCTGCTTCGTTGCTGATTGCAAGGCCTTCCAGAGGATGGTGAAGACAGCGGAGCGCATCATCGGCTGCCATCTCCCCGCCGTGCACACGATGCCTTAGGAAAGCCCAGAAAATCATAGAAAAATACAGACACCCAGGCTATGGACTGTTGACGCTGCTGCTGTCTGGGAGACGTTACCGGAGCATCCAGGCACGGACTACCAGACTCAAAAAAATGTCCCACAGGCCATCAGGCTTCTCAACCAGCAAAACCAATCTCATTGATCATATTGATCACTTTACATTTACATTTATATCATTTATAATATTTAGATTATTCAATTACTTCTGGATACATATGCTATACTGTACATATCGATGCATATCTGATTCTTTTATCTGTATTATGTATATGTGACCCCAACTGGAGGTTTGGTCCTGATGTCTGCCACGGTCATTTTTAAGTTTTTTACAGATTATGAAAGTGTAAATTGTAAGCTTTCAAATGATGTGCATGCATTGAAATCTGCAAATATTTGAAGAAGATATGCTTCTGTGAATGTTGGTCCACCTGAAATCACTAAGCAGAGAAAAACTGCTTTGAAGATTCAGAGCACACCTCTCACAGCCAGGTAATGTGTGGGAACAATAGCTGGTTAACCCCACCCCCAACCACTCCCCCACTGGACTAGCTGTCATTATCTGTCAGTGTTGGTCTGATGTAGCCTGGAAATCCAGACCTACATCTAGAAAGCTGTAGGTCTGGTAATGAGCAATGAAAATGGCCCAACTCGAGGGGCGGCACCAAGAATGCGTTTGAAAATATCACTGCACGCAATTGGATAACACTACGACCAATCAGAAGAATACACGGGGTGACGTATCCAGAGGACGAAAATGAGTTTGTTTTGGAGAATAGTTTGACAGAGAGACGTAAATGTAGCCTAATGGAAATACCACGAAGATACCACTTTGGCAACGCAACGTTAACCTTGTAATATTCTTAGCCAAGGAATATTGAAATAAAGAGATGCAACCGAGTTGTCGTTTATGGATGTTTAATAGCAACTGCGCATGGTACCGAGCATGGGCGTAGAATTTAGTGGGGACGCTGGGGACATGTCCCCAGCAATTAACGGAGCACCCCCCCCCCCCATCAGAACCGCAAATTAACGGAGCACCCCCCCCCCATCAGAACCGCAAATTAACAGAGCACCCCCCCCATCAGAACCACGAATTAACGGAGCACCCCCCCCCCCCCCATCAGAACCGCAAATTAACGGAGCACCCCCCCCCCCATCAGAACCACAAATTAACAGAGCACCCCCCCCCATCAGAACCTCGAATTAACGGAGCACACCCCCCCCCTCAGAACCGCAAATTAACGGAGCACCCCCCCCATCAGAACTGCGAATTAACAGAGCACCCCCCCCATCAGAACCGCGAATTAACGGGCACCCCCCCCCTCAGAACCGCGAATTAATGGACCACCCCCCCCATCAGAACTGCGAATTAACAGAGCACCCCCCCCAAGACAAAAAATAACATGTTTTCAAAGTCATTAGAACTGTAATGGTTTTATTAAGTAAAAAAAAGTGGTATCGGTGCATCCCTAGTTTGTACAGATACTCAACATTTTCGACAGCCATCTTGCAATGTTTACTGACTGATTCCGGACTGATTCCATCGCAGCGCTGACGTCATCTGTTTAGCCCGCCTCTGGCCCGCCTATATCAGATACACCGATGTGATTGGTTGATGTTCGAAACAACGGGCATAGCTAATGAGCATGTTACTCGTTACCAGAGTACTCGCTGAGCAAATTCTAATTGTGCTCTCGCGAGAACTCTGGATTTCCAGGGTAGGTCTGATGGGCTTTTCAATGACAATAATGTCGGCTAGTAAGCTTACTAAAAAGTAATACACTAAATTCACTAAAGGCAGCATTCATAATTCTAATCTATATGGTTATGCACAATCCCCATGTATTATTCTATGCATAGTTCCAAAATGACAAACCATGATTCTACCAACAGACCATTACTCCAGCAACCCAATTTTTTACTGGCCGTTCTGTCTGAAACTGTAGAGCCCCCGTAGTTGGGAAGATGAATGTCAATAAACATAATCAAATTGGAAGTTTCTATCGTCCGGACTACAGTAGGCCTCAGTGGGGCCCACTAGCTGGGTTAACATTAGGTCAACGTGTTTTGAACATAAAGCCTATTATGAATATGAATATAAGATGAAGTTGAAGTTTCAAGTTTTTTTATTGTCACAGGCTACATGATAAAAAATGCAAACAGAAGTTGTAAAAGGTACAAAAAATAGCAACAATAATTTAATGTAATTTATTTGCAATGTTTTTATACATGTGTGCCATTGTGATAATGAGAGAGAGCCTATGTACAGTACAATCAGAGTGCTAGTAACAGCTATACACGGACAGTCTTCTTCTTCTTCTGAGCTGCTCTCTGGCAGGGGCCTTCTTCTGAGCTGCTGTTTGGCAGGGGGCAAGTGATGTCTTGAGTCTCGTCATCAGATCAGAATTCTCTGATCTTCTCAGAAAGATACTTCTGGGTGGGGCTTGTACCTGAAGACCATCTTTGGGGGGCTGGACATCAGCATTGCACAGCGGCTGAAACCTGACTGGTGTTGCATCACAGTGTTCTCTAGCCTCAACCACACCAGGCATCCCAGCATCAAGGCTGTACTAGAACAGAAGGAAGATAGTACATTAAAATATTGCCCACAGATAACATACAACCATGTCTGCTATTCCATGCCATATGCTATATTTCTGCTAATACTGCCCTCACTTGTGCATCTGCCCTTACATACTTGTACATTTATAATACTTAATATTCAAATGTATATATATTTTTTCGCCTACTTCCTACATACTGTTGCCTGCCATGTCACAAGAGTTTCACTGTACAGAATGGCCCTGGGTTGTGATGTACATGTGACTAATAAAACACTTTTGACTTCGAGGTTAACTGCCATCGTCTCGTGCCGTGGAGAACAATCCACCAGAGCGTTCCTTTGGTCGAACGTGATCTTCCTGGCTGTAGCATGGCCGTATGTGCTATCCCTGATCCCTTTGCTGATTACTTCAGTGGTGGTCTTGAGGACCTGGTCATGTCTCCAGTGATGGCGCCCTTCGCCCAGTGCCTTGGAGCAGCTGCTCAGAATGTGTTCAAGGGTCCCTGTCTTGGAATATGAGCCATGCAGGTCTTTCATCTGTGCCCAATGTGAACAGGTTGGATGGGCTGCAGAGGATATTTTAGACTCCCTGAATCAAAAACTTGACCCTCTGGGGTTTCCACTTCCAGATGTCCTGCCAGGTGACATTTCTTTCCAACATTTCTGTTCCCACTTCATCCAGGAACCCTGCTGTCGCATTGCCACCATCCTGCTTGTTCTTTCTTCCTCCACGGAAGCACGCACCTCCTCCGGGACCAGCTTCCACCTGTCCTTCCTCCTGGCAGTGTCGTATCAGGCCGATGTTGAGCTCTCGAGTGCGGCCCTGCCCTGTGCCACATTCTCAAGCAGAGCCTTGTGCTTTTTTCATATCAAATTATGTTGGTATGAAAATAACATACAGTAGACAGAGTCACCACCAGCTCATTAATTCTACATCATAATATGCACCATTCCAATATGTGAGAAGGAAGATGACTTTTACCTTAGTGCCATGTTAAAAAACAACTTTCTCCTTTCATCTAATGCTGTGCAGTAAACTGCAGCACAAATTGAGCACATGGAATATACACTTATGATTAGGGATGGGTACCGAGAACCGGTACCACTATGGAACCGGTTCCCGTACAACCGGTACTAACCGTACCGAATCAAAACGCATATTTCGGTGCCTCATTTCGGTGCCAGTAGTTAAAATGCCATTTGAAATATCCACTGCATTTTAGCGCCCTCTAGTGCTCGAAACGAAATATCGCTGATGTTCACGTCACGCTGCCCAACCCACACCTTAACTTTAGTAAACATTTCAATCAGACAGTGACAGCAAGTACCCGCAAAATGCCGAAACCACGACGGTCGAAAGTCTGGCTGCATTTTACCCCAAAAAACGCGAACAATAGTACCTGCAACAAATGTTTAAAAACCTTCTTAGTTTTAGTCTAGTTTTCTTCGACGAAAACTCATAAAATGTTAGTCTAGTTTTAGTCACATTTAAAAAACAAGATGACCGGAACTGCTGTGAACAACAGACCGGGTATCCTTCTAGTGATTGCATAGATCGTCATACTGCGCGAAGATTTGATGCATTCATCTGATTGATAAAAACCCGACAACCCCCCCCCCCCCCCCCACTCGCTGGACCTTATTAACTGTTATAAGACGCAGAAGCGCCTGGTCCTGTTCAACTTTCGTTGAATGAGCGTAGAAAGACTGGACGTTTTGATCAAGATCACCAGCAATGAGTTGATAAGTGTGACTACAGTCCGTCTTATGTGTGTGTGTGTGTGTGTGTGTGTGTAAGAAATCGCCGGCAACACACACACCAAGAAGACGGACTGTAGTCACGCTGATCAGCTCATTGCTGGTGATCTTGATCAAAACGTCCAGTGTTTCTACGCTCATTCAACGAAAGTTGAACAGGACCAGGCGCTTCTGAGTCTTAATAAGGTCGAGCGACCACCGCCAGGAATGTCGCATTTTCTTCACATTCTCCCGTCTATGATGATCTTTTGATGGTTTGTTTTTTTCCCACTGTAGAAACAACCACCGGCTCCTCTGTTCCATCAAAGTTATTCATTATTTCATTCAATGAATAATTTCGCTTAAAATCTCTTACGATATGTGTGTGTTGTCTCTGACAGGACTTTGACAGCTGTCACTAGGCTAGTTAAGTCACGGGAATGGCGCGCTGTGATTGGCCGAGCGGATATATCTGAGTCTGCTGAAAATCTGTCGTGGCGTTTATCACAGTTTGGAAAGAAAGGGAATAATATAATAATATAATAATATAATAATATCATAATATAATGCAGAGAAACTAGCCGATTGTCGCGTTTTGCGGAAACGATTCTTTTTTTTTTTGTTAATGGCGCTTATCACGTTTTGGAATCAAACTCTTTAATAATTAATTCAATTTTGAATGTCCGTTCGTCCACCACTAACATTTTCGTCTCGTCTCGTCTCGTCAACGAAAGTAAAAATAGATTTAGTCACAGTTTTTATTTTCAAAGATCCGTTTTCGTCACGTCAACGTCACGTCTTAGTCATGGGAAAAAGGTCGTTAACGCATATTTTTCGTCAAACATTTCGTTAACGAAATTAACACTGGTTGTTGTTTGCTCTTTTTAAAGAAGGTATCGGTTCTGGCACCGTTTTGGCACCGGTATCGTTTTAAAAGTATCGGTTTGGCACCGGTATCGGATAAATCTAAACGATACCCAACCCTACTTATGATGCTTCTGATTACCACACAGTGGTAATCAGAAGATAATAGCCTGCAGAATATTAAACATATAATACAACTTTTGTTGGTCCTGTCTCTGGGCAGCTGGTGATGGACACACAGCATGTTAGTCCCATGTGTCTGCCAGCAAGCCTGTTTCTGGCTAATCCTGAAATACACTATCGGATAATAGACAGTCTACAGGAGAAGTGAGTTGTAGAGTGATGGCAGATTTTTGTTGACATAATCATTTCTTGGTCGCTCACTCTTAACCATGGCTAAGCAAAATTTTACCATAATAATATGCAATTACAAAGTCTATCATCTGTTGGTGAGTCAAAAAAGTCAGAAAAGTCTGTACGACAGGAAATTGTACTCCGTATTTCTGTTGTCTTCTTCTCCATCAACTTCTTTCCATCATTATCTAACAGCCTGCACAAGAAAAGTCCCCATTTCCTCTGTCAACTCAAATGTCAATGGACTGACAGCAAAAGAAAACAAAGGCAAAAAGCAGTGTATGAGTGCAGTACATGTATGTATTGCAAACATTACGATCAATCAAACAACTAATTCAATGTAGCAGTGGCAGTCTTAGCAAGTTTTATGTGGGGTGGCATGAGGTTCCAGCTGGGGGGGGGGGGGGGGGGGCAGAGGTCATCTATTTTCAAATACCTAATATTTTTGGCCTACCACATTCACACTTATTAGGCTAGCCTACTTTTTGATGTTTACATTGAGTAATTTAGCAGAATAATTTAAGCTTTTGCTTGAAGTGAGCCTGACAATTCAATGAACAATCATCCAACCAAAATGAGAGTAACACGCTTCCATGTTCCTGCACGAGAACATTTCTCAAAACAATTGACAGAGCTACACAGTAAAGGAGTCAACAGATGGTACAGTTGCTACAGTTAAATGCTTGAACAATCAACCAGATGCTAGGGATATTCACGCACGATATTCACGATTTGGCCAGGGCCTTATATTAGGCATAGCTGCCATCTAGTGGCCCAAATTGTTAAATACAATTTTGAAATTGCATTAAATCATGTAATAAATTCTGTAAAATATTGATCTCAATGGGTTTAAGCAATTCGGTCCTGACAAGTAGGCTATGCAGAAACATAGGTTAGTAGGTTGTCTCTAAGCTATTGGTTGTCTCTGCATGCCGCCAGCTTATTTATAGAACCTAGATGATTTAACAGAGAAAATTCTGAAAGTAAAAAAATATATATAAAAAATAAGCAATAAAAAGGTGCAATTTAAGATACATATGTGCATTAATGTAATGTAATAGTGTCCATGGGGGGGTGACATTCAGTGGGGTTAAACGTTAATATAACGTTGTAGTGTAGTGTCCATAGTGGGTGGGAATCTGTGGGATCAGTGGGGATCAGTGGGGGTCTCTGGTCTTGTTGATGAGGCCAGTTGCCGTGGGGAAGAAGCTGTTCTTGTGGCATGAGGTTTTGATTCTGATGGACCGTAACCTCCTGCCGGAGGCAATGACATGCTGCAGTCTGCCCTTGTCCTTGGCAGCGGCAGCAGCGTACCAGATGGTGATGGAGGATGTGAGGATGGACTCAATTATGGCGAAGTAGAAGTGCACCATCATTGTCTTTGGCAGGTTTAACTTCTTTAGCAGGCAGTACATCCTCTGCTGGGCCTTTTTGGTGATGGAACTGATGTTCAGATCCCACGCCAAAATACAGAGGCAGCCATCCACGGCACGATCTTAGATCCATCTCAGATCTCAGGTCTAAGATCCATCAACCATTGTCAGACTGCTACATTAAGCCAACATTATACAAATTGTAGCCTACATTATATCACAAACAAAAAGTGTAGGTAAAGCAACCCAGTCACATCAATCAGAATGCGCTGCACGAAATTTGAAAGTCTAAAATCGCCAAAGCGCATTTATGCGTGCATGAAATATGCAACATGTTTCCCATGAAAGTGGCAGTAAACCCAAAATCTTTGTATTTATTTATATATTTGTTTAATGTAGTAATATATATTAGATGATTGTCAACACAGTAATATGTGATTTTGTCACTGGTACTAAAATTAGACAAGATTTATAAAATAAGAAAAGATTTATACAATCGTACGTTTTTGCCGTTTCCCGGCAATCAGAACGTTTCAATGTTCCAAGATTCTTCTTTTTGAGCTAAATAGTACACCATTTGACGGCGCCAACATCATGCCACCGGATTGGACCATATAGGTCAGTTAGAATCTCATTGTTGAGCCAGCAGGATACACTTCTAAACAGTGATTTCAATGTTATATCCATTGGGGACATTTAAAAACGTGACATGTTCATATTGTGGCAGCCGGCCACTGAGGAGCATAGGAGGAGAGCTTTGGAAACAGTATGGGGGGCCGAAATTGCCCAGTCGGCCCCCAGAGGGAGCCCGGGATACAAGTGTTTGGAGAGAGGAAATTAGCCTCATTGGATTTGGCTGCAGCTCGTTGAGAGCACTCCGCGGCAGCCAATCAGGAAATAAATAAGAGAGGACCTGGGGGGAAGACAGAGTCAAAAAGAGAGTGGAGGAGAGAGAGTTGGAAGAGGAGGTGGTTGTGCTGGAAGTGGGAGAGGAGGAAGAAGGAACGGACGTGGGAGAGAAAGAGGAGGAAGAGTGGAGACCAAGACGCTGTGTGTGAGTTCAATAGAAGGAAAATAAGTGGCTGTGTGCCTTGACCTTTTGCCTGTCTGAGAACCCGTTTTGTGGATGACCCTTGCCTGCCTGACTACCCTCCCGCCTGCCTTGCCCTGGACCGTATGAGACTACTTCCCGGTGTGATAACCCCCTGCTTATAGTACTTTGAGTTTTTCTTAAATGTAAAGTGCAATACAAATAAAATTTATTATTATTATTATTATTAACCCCCCACCCATGATCTCACAAACAGCTTCTTTCAGTCACATCAAAGAGATTTACTGTATTGATAAGACAACAGTTCCCCTGAGACAGGACGGAGACTCTTGTGTTGATAAGAATTAAGTCCTCAAGTGACACCTACCTTGGTTACGTATGTGAATGGCTGGTCACAGCAGGGGTATGCAAATCTATCACCATTCCTAGTTTTATTTCAGTATATGTTGGTTAAGATTAAAAAGCATGAAAGTGCTAAAAACTAAGTATAAAAATCTAGCAGAAGGCTCTGGAAAAAAGGTAGGTTTTCAGGCCTCGTTTAAAAGCATCCACAGTCTGTGGTGCCCTCAGGTAGTCGGGGAGAGCATTCCACAGGCTGGGAGCGGCCGAGCAGAATGCCCGATCCCCCATGGTGCGGAGCTTGGTCCTGGGGGGTTTGAGGAGGTTGGTGGTTGCAGAGCGGAGGGTACGTGAGGAGGTCTGAGGGGTAAGGAGTTCCTTGAGGTAGCGGGGGGCATTTCCGTGTATGCACTGGGTTAATGTCTCCCCGGTGTCAGCCTCAGTAATCTCCTGTTGTGCTCCTGGGGACCCACCGTCCGAGACTTCCTCCCCCTTCCTATTCGACCCCCACCTCTCCGTCTCCTGCCACCAATACACGTGACCTTCTGTCTCTCTGTCAACCCAATCTTTCAACACTTAGTTTTCCTATAGCACATATTCTTACAAGATGGCAACTATGTTTTATGATAAAATTCTGCCATAGCAGCAGCCTCAGCCCTCTGCTTCTTGGCAGATTTCTTCTGGCTGGTCGCGACAGGGGGAACGCCATCCATGTTGCTCTGAACAAAGTGATTGAACAGGGCCTCCATATCCATTTTGGGTTGGTGTGGGTGAATTATTATTTTCAGTCAACATTTGCGTGCCCGCATTCTCCACCATATGTGACACACTCTGGGGTTGTGATGAGTGTGCACAGGACTGAAAACAATAATTCAAAGGTCCACACCAGTATTTATAGGAAATATGTATTTTATTGACTGTAATGGGGAGGGAAATATAATATTACTATCAGTACCGAGTCCGTAATCCAAGAGAGTCGTCATAGTCCCATAAGCAGGGGGGTTATCACACCAGGAAGTAGTCTCATACGGTCCAGGGCAAGGCAGGCGGGAGGGTAGTCAGGCAGGCAAGGGTCATCCCCCAAACTGGTTCTCAGACAGGCAAAAGGTCAAGGCACACTTATTTTCCTTCTATTGAACTCACACACAGCGTCTTGGTCTCCACTCTTCCTCCTCTTTCTCTCCCACGTCCGTTCCTTCTTCCTCCTCTCCCACTTCCACTTCCAGCACAACCACCTCCTCTTCCAACTCTCTCTCCTCCACTCTCTTTTTGACTCTGTCTTCCCCCCAGGTCCTCTCTTATTTATTTCCTGATTGGCTGCCGCGGAGTGCTCTCAACGAGCTGCAGCCAAATCCAATGAGGCTAATTTCCTCTCTCCAAACACTTGTATCCCGGGCTCCCTCTGGGGGCCGACTGGGCAATTTCGGCCCCCCATACTGTTTCCAAAGCTCTCCTCCTATGCTCCTCAGTGGCCGGCTGCCACAATATGAACATGTCACGTTTTTAAATGTCCCCAATGGATATAACATTGAAATCACTGTTTAGAAGTGTATCCTGCTGGCTCAACAATGAGATTCTAACTGACCTATATGGTCCAATCCGGTGGCATGATGTTGGCGCCGTCAAATGGTGTACTATTTAGCTCAAAAAGAAGAATCTTGGAACATTGAAACGTTCTGATTGCCGGGAAACGGCAAAAACGTACGATTGTATAAATCTTTTCTTATTTTATAAATCTTGTCTAATTTTAGTACCAGTGACAAAATCACATATTACTGTGTTGACAATCATCTAATATATATTACTACATTAAACAAATATATAAATAAATACAAAGATTTTGGGTTTACTGCCACTTTCATGGGAAACATGTTGCATATTTCATGCACGCATAAATGCGCTTTGGCGATTTTAGACTTTCAAATTTCGTGCAGCGCATTCTGATTGATGTGACTGGGTTGCTTTACCTACACTTTTTGTTTGTGATATAATGTAGGCTACAATTTGTATAATGTTGGCTTAATGTAGCAGTCTGACAATGGTTGATGGATCTTAGACCTGAGATCTGAGATGGATCTAAGATCGTGCCCGTGGATGGCTGCCTCTGTATTTTGGCGTGGGATCTGAACATCAGTTCCATCACCAAAAAGGCCCAGCAGAGGATGTACTGCCTGCTAAAGAAGTTAAACCTGCCAAAGACAATGATGGTGCACTTCTACTTCGCCATAATTGAGTCCATCCTCACATCCTCCATCACCATCTGGTACGCTGCTGCCGCTGCCAAGGACAAGGGCAGACTGCAGCATGTCATTGCCTCCGGCAGGAGGTTACGGTCCATCAGAATCAAAACCTCATGCCACAAGAACAGCTTCTTCCCCACGGCAACTGGCCTCATCAACAAGACCAGAGACCCCCACTGATCCCCACAGATTCCCACCCACTATGGACACTACACTACACGTTATATTAACGTTTAACACCACTGAATGTCACCCCCCATGGACACTATTACATTACATTAATGCACATATGTATCTTAAATTGCACCTTTTTATTGCTTATTTTTTATATGTATTTTTTTTACTTTCAGAATTTTCTCTGTTAAATCATTGAGGTTATATAAATAAGCTGGCGGCATGCAGAGACAACCAATAGCTTAGAGACAACCTACTAACCTATGTTTCTGCATAGCCTACTTGTCAGGACCGAATTGCTTAAACCCATTGAGATCAATATTTTACAGAATTTATTATGATTTAATGCAATTTCAAAATTGTATTTAACAATTTGGGCCACTAGATGGCAGCTATGCCTAATATAAGGCCCTGGCCAAATCGTGAATATCGTGCGTGAATATCCCTAGCATCTGTTGATTGTTCAAGCATTTAACTGTAGCAACTGTACCATCTATTGACTCCTTTACTGTGTAGCTCTGTCAATTGTTTTGAGAAATGTGCTCGTGCAGAACATGGAAGCGTGTTACTCTCATTTTGGTTGGATGATTGTTCATTGAATTGTCAGGCTCACTTCAAGCAAAAGCTTAAATTATTCTGCTAAATGACTCAATGTAAACATCAAAAATAGGCTAGCCTAATAAGTGTGAATGTGGTAGGCCAAAAATATTAGGTATTTGAAAATAGATGACCTCTGCCCCCCCCCCCCCCCCCCAGCTGGAACCTCATGCCACCCTGATGCCACCCCACATAAAACTTGCTAAGACTGCCACTGCTACATTGAATTAGTTGTTTGATTGATCGTAATGTTTGCAATACATACATGTACTGCACTCATACACTGCTTTTTGCCTTTGTTTTCTTTTGCTGTCAGTCCATTGACATTTGAGTTGACAGAGGAAATGGGGACTTTTCTTGTGCAGGCTGTTAGATAATGATGGAAAGAAGTTGATGGAGAAGAAGACAACAGAAATACGGAGTACAATTTCCTGTCGTACAGACTTTTCTGACTTTTTTGACTCACCAACAGATGATAGACTTTGTAATTGCATATTATTATGGTAAAATTTTGCTTAGCCATGGTTAAGAGTGAGCGACCAAGAAATGATTATGTCAACAAAAATCTGCCATCACTCTACAACTCACTTCTCCTGTAGACTGTCTATTATCCGATAGTGTATTTCAGGATTAGCCAGAAACAGGCTTGCTGGCAGACACATGGGACTAACATGCTGTGTGTCCATCACCAGCTGCCCAGAGACAGGACCAACAAAAGTTGTATTATATGTTTAATATTCTGCAGGCTATTATCTTCTGATTACCACTGTGTGGTAATCAGAAGCATCATAAGTAGGGTTGGGTATCGTTTAGATTTATCCGATACCGGTGCCAAACCGATACTTTTAAAACGATACCGGTGCCAAAACGGTGCCAGAACCGATACCTTCTTTAAAAAGAGCAAACAACAACCAGTGTTAATTTCGTTAACGAAATGTTTGACGAAAAATATGCGTTAACGACCTTTTTCCCATGACTAAGACGTGACGTTGACGTGACGAAAACGGATCTTTGAAAATAAAAACTGTGACTAAATCTATTTTTACTTTCGTTGACGAGACGAGACGAGAAAAATGTTAGTGGTGGACGAACGGACATTCAAAATTGAATTAATTATTAAAGAGTTTGATTCCAAAACGCGATAAGCGCCATTAACAAAAAAAGAATCGTTTCCGCAAAACGCGACAACCGGCTAGTTTCTCTGCATTATATTATGATATTATTATATTATTATATTATTATATTATTCCCTTTCTTTCCAAACTGTGATAAACGCCACGACAGATTTTCAGCAGACTCAGATATATCCGCTCGGCCAATCACAGCGCGCCATTCCCGTGACTTAACTAGCCTAGTGACAGCTGTCAAAGTCCTGTCAGAGACAACACACACATATCGTAAGAGATTTTAAGCGAAATTATTCATTGAATGAAATAATGAATAACTTTGATGGAACAGAGGAGCCGGTGGTTGTTTCTACAGTGGGGAAAAAAACAAACCATCAAAAGATCATCATAGACGGGAGAATGTGAAGAAAATGCGACATTCCTGGCGGTGGTCGCTAGACCTTATTAAGACTCAGAAGCGCACACCAAGAAGACGGACTGTAGTCACGCTGATCAGCTCATTGCTGGTGATCTTGATCAAAACGTCCAGTCTTTCTACGCTCATTCAAGTAAAGTTGAACAGGACCAGGCGCTTCTGCGTCTTATAACAGTTAATAAGGTCCAGCGAGTGGGGGGGGGGGCGCGCATTGTCGGGTTTTTATCAATCAGATGAATGCATCAAATCTTCGCGCAGTATGACGATCTATGCAATCACTAGAAGGATACCCGGTCTGTTGTTAATCTGTAGCACTTTGAGTTTTTCTTAAATGTAAAGTGCAATACAAATAAAATTTATTATTATTATTATTATTAACCCCCCACCCATGATCTCACAAACAGCTTCTTTCAGTCACATCAAAGAGATTTACTGTATTGATAAGACAACAGTTCCCCTGAGACAGGACGGAGACTCTTGTGTTGATAAGAATTAAGTCCTCAAGTGACACCTACCTTGGTTACGTATGTGAATGGCTGGTCACAGCAGGGGTATGCAAATCTATCACCATTCCTAGTTTTATTTCAGTATATGTTGGTTAAGATTCTTCATGTTCCTCATGTGCCATGTTAATAACTTTACTTATGTCTTAATGTCTTATTCCAGTTCTTTAAGTTGTTTACTTATCAGCATATATATTTTGTAGTTCATTCATCATAGCTATCTTTATTTCAATATATTATATATGTGATATCAGAGTTTGTATTGTGGGGTTTGGTTTTTGGTCTATTCATCATTTCCTGTATTCATTTTAGTATTTGCTGGTTACATCATTTCTGTTTTCATTTTAGTATATGCTTGTTTAATCTTCCTTTATAATAATACTTTAGTTTATGTGCTGTATAAAGAAATACTAATGTGGATTAAGCTTAGTGATTTAAACAAACCCATACAAAGACAATTTGAAAAACTACCAGCAGGAGGAGCTCAACAAGTGTATTAACATAATTAGAGGTGTATACATGTGTTGAGGGGAGTGTCAAATGGGCAGGGTAACCAGAGAAACACCATAAAAAGAGCTGTTTGAGTTGAGATGAGGAGGGGCATTCAGCTGACCGACCTCCATTTCTTATGACTGTAATAGGTCGTATAAATGCTTTGCAATTTGCCACTTTCGTCTCCTCGACTTCTCCTTCTCCACGAATTCTCTAAATTTCATGTTGGTTTCCACAACACTGCCGGTGCGGGCCCATGGGTCCAGGAGAGAGAGAGAGTTGTCTCTCTCCAGGAGGAGGCCTCCCTGGCTAAGGACCAGGTAAAGCAGCTCAGCCAGGAGCTGCAGGTAGAGAAGGAGAAGATGGGCCAGGTGGAGGCCATGATGAAGGAGCTGGGGGCCATGCAGGCTACAACCCAGAGGGGATACCAGGAGCTGGAGGCCATGCAGGTCAAGGTGAGGGAGCAGCTGGAGGGCCGGATCAGTCGGCTGCAGCAGCAGTTGATCCAGCAGAAACTGGAGGGACAGGGCCAGCTGGAGGCAGCGCGGGCTGGCCTACAGCAGGAGCAGCGGGAGCACCAGGCCACCTGGAATGCCGTAGCCCAGCGAGAGGAGCAGGCCCGGGGACAGGCCAAAGAGCTCCAGGCCCAGCTGGCGGCTGGACAGCCAGCTGGAGGCAGTGCAGGCTGGCCTGCAGCAGGAACAGCGGGAGCACGAGGCCACCCGGGAGGCCGCAGCCCAGCGAGTGGAGCAGGCCCTGGGACAGGCCAAAGAGCTCCAGGCCCAGCTGGTGGCTGGACAGGGCCAGCTGGATGCAGCGCAGGCTGGGCTGCAGCATGAGCAGCAGGAGCACGAGGCCACCCGGGAGGCCGCAGGCCAGCGAGAGGAGCAGGCCCTGGAGCAGGCCAAAGCCCAGCTGACAGCGGAGCAGGGCCAGAGGCGGGACGAGGCGGCCAAGGCCCGGGCACAGACTGACGCAGAGCGCAGGCGCCTGGAGAAGCTCAACGCTGAGCTGATGGGGCAGGCAGATGAGCACTGCAACCAGGCGGAGCAGAGGGAGGCCAAGGCCTGGGTGCAGACAGACGCAGAGTGCAGTCGCCTGGAGAAGCTCAATACAGAGCTGATGGCGCAGGCGGATGAGCACCGCAACCAGGTGGAGCAGAGGGAGGCCAAGGCCTGGGCGCAGACTGACGTAGAGCGCAGGCGCCTGGAGAAGCTCAACGCCGTGCTGAGGGCGCAGGCAGTCGCGCACCGCAAGCCGGTGGAGCAGAGGGAGGCCGGTCCGGTCTCGACGGAGCCTTCGAGGGCTGGGTCCGGAGAGGGCGAGGTGCCACAAACGACCCGGGAGGCGGTGCAGCGGATGACCCGGGAGGCGGTGCAGCGGATGACCCGGGAGGCGGTGCCACGGATGACCCAAGAGGAGGTGCCACGGGTGACCCGAGAGGAGGTGCCACGGGCGACCCGAGAGGAGGTGCCACGGGCGAACCGAGAGGAGGTGCCACGGGCGACCCGAGAGGAGGTGCCACGGGCGACCCGAGAGGAGGTGCCACGGGCGACCCGAGAGGAGATGCCACGGGCGAACCGAGAGGAGGTGCCACGGGCGAACAGAGAGGAGGTGCAGATGAGCCGGAAGGGGGTGCGGTACAAGAAGTACCTGCTCCAGAGCCGCCTGGAGAATGGCCAGAGCGGGCCGTTCGAGGAGGGGATCACCAGGCGAGGGGAGATACACCCCAGGGGGCCGACCTGGGGGACAGGTTCACCCTGGGCCCCGCCGACGTGGCCCCACTGGTGGAGCCCCAGGCGCCAGGAGAGATGCCTTGAGGGGCTGGGCCGCCCCTCCCTCCCGGTCGGAGCTGAGGGGGAGGGTATGTGGCAGCCGGCCATTGAGGAGCAAAGGAGGAGAGCTTTGGAAACAGTATGGGGGGCCGAAATTCGGCCCCCAGAGGGAGCCCGGGAGACAAGTGTTTGGAGAGAGGCAATTAGCCTCATTGGATGGTCAACGGAGTCGGTAAGGAATACAACTACACTCAAAATGGACGACATAAAGGAAAAAATACATCAACTACAAAAGGAAATACAAGAAAGTAGAGGCTTACTACAACAAAGCGATGATGACTGCACGTCACGGCAGGAAATAAAAGAGACAATCGAATGTAAGGAAAAACAAGTAGCTGAACTTCAACTCAAAATGGATGATGCTACTGGGTTAGGTTTACCACGCCGGTCAGAACGTCCTAGTATGCCCACAGAGAAAATGCTCACCTATCAAACAGAGGAACTGAGTAAAAGAGAAAAAAGACTGCTTAGCATGTACGCACATTGGAAAGGGCAGATGAGAACAAACAGAGAACTTAAAGAAGGACATATCAGAAACTGATTTGAATGAAATGGCAGACATAATTGAAACTGAAAAGGATGACCTCATGAGAGTTTACAATGAAATAAGAAAGCATTCCACACCATCCACTGAAATGAGACGCAAAATCGATGCATGTGAGGCTGTAACTAAGGACATCCTGAAAATAATCTATGAACGCCTAACAGAAATAAATGGCGATTTTGATGCAGAGCATGAAAGGCATCGTCTCCGTCAGCTACTAGACCATGACTATGCTTACTCCATATACGGTACTACCTCTAAGTGTCAGTCATCACTCTGAATCATGTAACATAGCTGCAAAAAGAGTAGATGCAGCCGCAGAGCTCCCCGCACAAAAGGCTCAATACAAAATAAAGCAAGAAGAAATAAGCAAAAGGAAAAGATAAGAATAATGGAAGAGCAGCATAGAAAGGAAATAGACATGCAGTGGTCTGAATTAGAACATCTACAAGCAGAAAGGGACATGGAGGCTGCTCGTGACAGACTAGAGATCTATGACAGAGAAATCAAACAGGATACTGATACAGTCCATACAGCAGAACGACATACGGATCACTTCCAACCCCCTTGTAAACCACCAAAACCCACACCTTGATACAACAGCGCCCCCTACTGACATGTCCTATCTGGCCCAAGCAATCCAAGACAGCATAGCCATAAACAGACTCCCCATACCTAAGCCCACAGTGCTTAGTGGAGACCCAATGCTCTACATTGAATGGAGGACTTCATTCATGTCACTCGTAGACAGACAAGGTATTTCTTCAGCCGATAAACTGTGTTACCTAAAGCAATATGTCAGTGGCCCTGCTCACAAATGCCTTGAAGGAACCTTTTATCGAAATGATAATGAGGCATACAGAGATGCATGGGATAAGCTCAACCAACGCTACGGTCAGCCATTCATTGTCCAAAGAGCTGACAAGCTGTCAAAATGGCCTAAAATACAGTCCAAAGATGCCGAAGGGTTAAGAACATTCTCAGACTTCCTAAATGCCTGCCAGCAAGCCATGCCCCACATGAAGGGACTAGAAATACTAAGTGACTGCGAAGAAAATCAGAAACTGATACAGAAAGTTCCAGATTGGTTAGCAGCCCGTTGGAATCATCAAGTCACAATAGCCATCATGGAAGGTAGAGAGTTTCCCACCTTTGAGGACTTCTCTAAGTTCATGTCAAGAGAAGCAGAGATAGCATGCAACCCAGTCACCTCCCTACATGCGCTGCACACATCCAACTCATCTCATTGTCAGAGGAAGCTCAAGGAAACTAAGGGAAACAAAGCCAAATGTCCTCAGCACTCAAACGGCCATAAACAGTGATGCATCTATGTAAAAAAATGGAAAAGCAAGGCCCCCTTGCATGTGGTGCAAGGAAGACAAGCATCAACTCGCCAAGTGCTCAGACTTCATGGGAAAGTCTCTTGAGGATCGACGAACATACGTGAAGGATAATAAGCTGTGTTACAGATGCATGAAACCAGGTCACAGCGCCAAGGAGTGTCGTCACCGGCACACTTGTGATGTATGCAAGAGCAAGCACCCTACCTGTCTCCATGATGAGAACTTCAGAAGGCGTGAATATCCAAAGGCCTGCAGCCACTCCAAACACAGCTCCAAACACTGCGAACGAAACCACAGCAGTCACGGCACTCAACGTCAATATAGGTGGTCAGTCATGCAGCACGTCCATGATCGTCCCTGTCTGGCTGTCCTCGGCTAGAAACGCATCCAAGGAACAGCTTGTCTATGCGTTATTAGACACTCAAAGTGACAGCACCTTCGTCGACAAAGAAGTAAGTCATGAACTACAAACAGAACCTACCCTGTCAAACTGAAACTTACCACCATGCTCGGAGAGAGTACGATCATGAAGAATGAAAGGGTATCTGGACTACGTGTGAGAGGCTACCATTCTTGCGTTCACATCAACCTTCCTCCTTCGTACACAAAGGACTGCATTCCTGTGAACCGTGGTCACATACCCACCCATGAGACAGCAAAACGATCGCCTCACCTGACAGCAATCGCAGATGAGATGCCACCTCTCCTTAGCTGTGAAGTAGGACTCCTGATTGGGTACAACTGTCCCAGAGCACTAACACCCAGACAGGTATTAACAGGAAACGAAAATGAGTCCTATGCCATCCTTACAGACTTGGGGTGGAGCATTGTTGGCTGCTCATCACCATCCCTTTATGAAACAGGATCCAGCCTATGTCACAGAGTCGCTGCAAAGGAACTCCCTCCAGTAACGCAGAGGGACGTGATAAACGCCTTGGAGTCAGACTTTAAGGATACCAAAGGAGAAGACAAAACTGTCTCACAAGAGGATCTGGCTTTCTTGGGCAAACACTAGGATGGCATAAGGAAAAATGACCAGGGACACTATGGGGGCTTTTCCACCAAGGCATTTTCAGGGCCGGTTCGGAGCCAGAGCCTAAAACGAACCCGTTCTTCCTGTTTCGACAGACAAAGAACCAGTGGGCGTAGAATTTAGTGGGGACGCTGGGGACATGTCCCCACCAATTAACGGAGCACCCCCCCCCCCATCAGAACCGAATTAACGGAGCACCCCCCCCATCAGAACCGCGAATTAACGGAGCACCCCCCCATCAGAACCGCGAATTAACGGAGCAGCATTGTTTTTCTAAATAAACATTTTGTTAACATGTCTGCTTCAGTATACTTAAAGAACAGAGAAACAAATAAGATTCAGTTTTTATTTGAGTTATGACAGAACAGGTAGTAACAAAATATACAATTACAAAAACAAGATCACTCGTATCGCGATGTAGTCCGCCATTGTTCTTGTTGTGCTCGCGTTGCTGGGAAGGCGGAGACTTATACAGACGTACAGTGACGTAATGACGTGGGGGCGGGTTGGCTCTCGAGGCTCTCTAGCCGGTGGAAAAGCAAACCGGTTCTTCGTTCGACAGACAAAGAACCAGAAAAACTGGTTCGTTCTTGGCCCCAACTCTTTGCTGGGCCAGACTTGAACCAACTAAGAACCGACTACGTCAGTGGTGGGGGCGGGCTGGGGGCGGGATTAGCAAGTCCGCCAAAAACTTTCTGAGCTCCATTTCACAACAAACCCCGACAATGGAAGTAACTACTCCGATACAACCGCACCGATACCACTTTGGCAACGCAACGTTAACCTTGTAATATTCTTAGCCAAGGAATATTGAAATAAAGAGATGCAAAACCGAGTTGGCGTTTATGGATGTTTAATTGCAACGGCGCATGGTACCGAGCATGGGCGTAGAATTTAGTGGGGACGCTGGGGACATGTCCCCACCAATTAACGGAGCACCCCCCCCCCCCCCCCCCCATCAGAACCGCGAATTAACGGAGCACCCCCCCCCATCACAACCGCGAATTAACGGAGCACCCCCCCCATCAGAACCGCGAATTAACGGAGCAGCATGGTTTTTCTAAATAAACATTTTGTTAACATGTCTGCTTCAGTATACTTAAAGAACAGAGAAACAAATAAGATTCAGTTTTTATTTGAGTTATGACAGAACAGGTAGTAACAAAATATACAATTACAAAAACAAGATCACTCGTATCGCGATGTACTCCGCCATTGTTCTTGTTGTGCTCGCGTTGCTGGGAAGGCGGAGACTTATACAGACGTACAGTGACGTAATGACGTGGGGGCGGGTTGGCTCTCGAGGCTCTCTAGCCGGTGGAAAAGCAAACCGGTTCTTAAGTTGAACCAGCTCCGAACTGGCACTAGCACCAGCCCAGAACCAGCTCTCGGTTCACTTTGGTGGAAAGGCCCTATATGAGATGCCTCTACCCTTTAAGCAATGGCCACACTTACCTGATAGCAGGAAACTCGCTGAAATCAGGCTCAGTGATCTGCAACAGAAGTTCAACAGGGATGATAAATATAAGAGCGACTACACAACATACATGAAGGAAATCATAGATTGAGGTGATGTCGAAGAAGTACATGAAGACGGAACACATGGTGAACGATGGTACATTCCCCATCATGGCATATATCATCCTAAAAAGCCTGGAAAACTGCACGTCGTGTTCGACTGCTCTGCGAAGTACAGCGGCACAAGCTTTAACGAACACCTTCTTCCAGGGCCTGATATGATGAACAACCTAACGGGCATCCTCATACAGTTCAGGACAACATCCGATTGCTCTCATGTGTGACATAGAGAAAATATTTCACCAGTTCCATGTCCAGGAGAATGACCGCAACTACCTGCGTTTCCTCTGATGGAAATACGGAGATCCGAGCACCCAACCGCAAGACTACCAAATGAAAGTGCATCTATTCGGTGTGGTGTCATCCCCTGGGTGTGCGAACTATGGGCTGAAGTACCTGGCCAAGGAAAACAATCACCCACATCCAGCAGGATCCCAGTTTGTCGCAAGAGACTTTTATGTGGACGATGGAGTCACAAGTACGGACGCGGTGGAAAAGGCCATTCAGTTGGCACAAAAAGCAAAGAAGATATGCGCCAAAGGTGGTCTCCGTCTTCACAAATTTGTGTCAAACAAACCATGCTGTCTTGGCAGAACTATACCCTCATCAGAGTGTGCAATAGACGTCAAGACAAAGGACCTGACCTTCAAGGAACATACCACTGGACGCGAGCGTTAGGAGTATAGAGGGGGATAGCTTCAGATTTAACAACACCTTGAAAGACCAACCAGTGACACGTAGAGGCATATTGTCTACTGTTGCCTCCATATATGACCCTCTCGGCTTCCTCGCACCATATGTCCTCACTGGGAAGAGGATGCTACAGGAAATGTGCCACCAAGGTACTAGTTGGGATGACCCCCTGCCAGAGACGCTGAAGCCACGGTGGGAGAGTTGGCAACATGATCTTTGCCAACCTGGAGAAGATAAACATTGCTCGAAGTTACGTACCTGCAGTTTTGGAGAGGTCGTAGAAACAGAGTTGCACCACTTTTCGGATGCAAGCACCAGCGGATATGGTCAATGCTCTTATCTGAGGGTCAGGAACCAAAGGGGAGAGATTCACTGTTGTCTCGTGATCGGAAAGGCCTGTGTGTCTCCCACAAAGTTGACTACGATACCCAGGCTCGAATTAACCGCAGCAGTGGTTTCAGTCACTATCAGCAATATGCTCAGAGAGGAGCTTGATTACATTGTTGGGAAAGAATACTTCTGGACAGACTCAAAGGTAGTCTTAGGATACATAAACAGTGATGCACAACGTTTTCATACCTTTGTCGCCAACCAGGTCCAGAAGATCCGCCATAACACAAACCCCCAGCAATGGCACTATGTCCCCACAGATGAGAATCCAGCGGATGGTGCATCCCAGGGAAAAACTGTAAATGAGCTGCTTATATCCAACTGGTTCAGTGGTCCAATGTTCCTCTGGGAAAATTATATACTTACATCAAAGGATGTATCACCAAACCTAACTATAGGAGATCCAGAATTCAAAAAAGTACAGACGCTGCAGATAAAGACCACAGAACCAATGAGTCTTGCAGACAGTTTGTCCAAGTTCTCGTCATGGTCCCGAGCAACCAAGGCCGTGGCCTGCCTTCTGTGACGGGCTACGAAAATCAAATCAAATGCTCCTTCTACAGTGAGTGAACAAGAAGTTGCTGAACGTGTCATAATCCAAGACCTGCAAAGTCAAGCATATGAGAAAAGAGATCAAGCTGCTGAAGAAAGGAAGTCAACTACAGGCATTGCAACAAACTGCATCACCTTGATGTTTTCCTAGACACAGATGGTATCCTCAAGGTGGGAGCAAACCGGTTCTTAAGTTGAACCAGCTCCGAACTGGCACTAGCACCAGCCCAGAACCAGCTCTCGGTTCACTTTGGTGGAAAGGCCCTATATGAGATGCCTCTACCCTTTAAGCAATGGCCACACTTACCTGATAGCAGGAAACTCGCTGAAATCAGGCTCAGTGATCTGCAACAGAAGTTCAACAGGGATGATAAATATAAGAGCGACTACACAACATACATGAAGGAAATCATAGATTGAGGTGATGTCGAAGAAGTACATGAAGACGGAACACATGGTGAACGATGGTACATTCCCCATCATGGCATATATCATCCTAAAAAGCCTGGAAAACTGCACGTCGTGTTCGACTGCTCTGCGAAGTACAGCGGCACAAGCTTTAACGAACACCTTCTTCCAGGGCCTGATATGATGAACAACCTAACGGGCATCCTCATACAGTTCAGACAACATCCGATTGCTCTCATGTGTGACATAGAGAAAATATTTCACCAGTTCCATGTCCAGGAGAATGACCGCAACTACCTGCGTTTCCTCTGATGGAAATACGGAGATCCGAGCACCCAACCGCAAGACTACCAAATGAAAGTGCATCTATTCGGTGTGGTGTCATCCCCTGGGTGTGCGAACTATGGGCTGAAGTACCTGGCCAAGGAAAACAATCACCCACATCCAGCAGGATCCCAGTTTGTCGCAAGAGACTTTTATGTGGACGATGGAGTCACAAGTACGGACGCGGTGGAAAAGGCCATTCAGTTGGCACAAAAAGCAAGAGAGATATGCGCCAAAGGTGGTCTCCGTCTTCACAAATTTGTGTCAAACAACCATGCTGTCTTGCAGAATATACCCTCATCAGAGTGTGCAATAGACGTCAAGACAAAGGACCTGACCTTCAAGGACATACCACTGGAGCGAGCGTTAGGAGTATAGAGGGGGATAGCTTCAGATTTAACAACACCTTGAAAGACCAACCAGTGACACGTAGAGGCATATTGTCTACTGTTGCCTCCATATATGACCCTCTCGGCTTCCTCGCACCATATGTCCTCACTGGGAAGAGGATGCTACAGGAAATGTGCCACCAAGGTACTAGTTGGGATGACCCCCTGCCAGAGACGCTGAAGCCACGGTGGGAGAGTTGGCAACATGACTTTGCCAACCTGGAGAAGATAAACATTGCTCGAAGTTACGTACCTGCCAGTTTTGGAGAGGTCGTAGAAACAGAGTTGCACCACTTTTCGGATGCAAGCACCAGCGGATATGGTCAATGCTCTTATCTGAGGGTCAGGAACCAAAGGGGAGAGATTCACTGTTGTCTCGTGATCGGAAAGGCCTGTGTGTCTCCCACAAAGTTGACTACGATACCCAGGCTCGAATTAACCGCAGCAGTGGTTTCAGTCACTATCAGCAATATGCTCAGAGAGGAGCTTGATTACATTGTTGGGAAAGAATACTTCTGGACAGACTCAAAGGTAGTCTTAGGATACATAAACAGTGATGCACAACGTTTTCATACCTTTGTCGCCAACCAGGTCCAGAAGATCCGCCATAACACAAACCCCCAGCAATGGCACTATGTCCCCACAGATGAGAATCCAGCGGATGGTGCATCCCAGGGAAAAACTGTAAATGAGCTGCTTATATCCAACTGGTTCAGTGGTCCAATGTTCCTCTGGGAAAATTATATACTTACATCAAAGGATGTATCACCAAACCTAACTATAGGAGATCCAGAATTCAAAAAAGTACAGACGCTGCAGATAAAGACCACAGAACCATAGCTAGGCTATGGTGCTAGCTGGCAAATTGCTGTGGAACTGTGTAATTATCTAACATATGATTTTGTGTTGTAACAATACAGCTCTGGACGTAATAAACCTGAAATCATCAGTCAAGTCTCAGACCATCTTTCGGAGGGATAGCTACAAGGTGGTTGTGCTGGAAGTGGGAGAGGAAGAAGGAACGGACGTGGGAGGGAAAGAGGAGGAAGAGGAGGAGGAAGAGTGGAGACCAAGACGCTGTGTGTGAGTTCAATAGAAGGAAAATAAGTGGCTGTGTGCCTTGACCTTTTGCCTGTCTGAGAACCAGTTTTGTGGATGAACCTTGCCTGCCTGACTACCCTCCCGCCTGCCTTGCCCTGGACCATATGAGACTACTTCCCGGTGTGATAACCCCCCTGCTTATGGACTACGACGACTCTCTTGGATTACGGACTCGGTACAGATAGTAATATTATATTTCCCTCAATAAAATTTCCTATAAATACTGGTGTGGACCTTTGAATTATTGTTTTCAGTCCTGTGCACACTCATCGCAACCCCAGAGTGTGTCACAATATCTATTGTGTTTTAGTAAGGGGTAGTGTGTAATTCGCCCATTGTGTATGTGGCAGAATGGAGCTGTGCTGCATTCATCTTTCTTATTCAGCTTTAGTTCCCGGCTCTCACAGCCCTAACCATTTAGCCATCACTAGCCAGCCAATGAGAACACTCGGGTCGAGTGTTCTCATTGGCTGGCTGGTGACTGCTAAATATAATATATTTAAACCCAGGTAGCAGTCATCTAGGTTACGCCGAGCGCACACCCGGAACCTGTTCACCTGATTTCCATCGTTATCGCAGGTTTTTGACAATCACTGACAATTGTCCAGGTGCATCACACGATGATGTATGTTAAAAGCTTCAGTCTGGGACGACCGGGAATAGACATTACAGAGTGGTAACAGCGGACAGCCCAGAGGGACAGCAATGGGGCAGTGAAGGTTAGCAGCCCGACCTGCATCTTCTAAGAGGAAGGAACTACAGAAAGCTATGGATCAACCCATGGAAAAATACCCCCAGGGATTCCCGAGAGGGGCGGAAGAGAATCCCATTCAGATGGACAAAAGGGCACGACACATGGCAATGGAAACACAACAATGAGTACGGAATGCGTTTGCGGCAAGGTATCTAAGAACCCACGTGGCCTGAAGATCCACCAGGCCAAGATTAAATGCGTGCAGCTGGTGCAAGTGTGAGAGCGCTCAGGGGACTACCCCTGGTGAGACGCAGGAGGAGCCAGGCCCAGAGTCACCGTGTACCACAGTACACAGAATCTCCAGGTGACACAACCCCCAGGAGGAAGGAGAGAGCCAGGAAGCAAACTGCCTTTCTAGCAAACCCATTTGGGTTCACAAAACAGCTGCTAGGGCAGAAGTACAGTGGCCAGCTTACCTGCTCTAAAGCTGAGGTTGACCACCACCTCAGAGAAACCATCAGTGATGAATCCAGGGAGCAAGATCTGGGCCACTGCCAGTCCGTGATAAACCTACCGGCACCAAGTCTGGGATTTGATGGAAAGGAGCCCAGCTGAAAGGAGGTACAGGAGGTGGTCAAGAAGGCAAGAGCCCCAGGACCGAGTGGGGTAGCGTACATGGTATGCAAATGCCTATGGGTCCATACCCCACAAGCTGTTCAAAGAGGCACTGAACCGGCATCATATCCCAGGCAATTTCAGGGACTTCATCCTGGAAAACTGTTACAGCTTCAATCAAAGATTCTCCACTGGGTCAACAACATCAGAATGGCATAAGCTTGATAAGGGAATCATCACTGGATGTACCATTTCAGTGATCCTTTATGCGCTTGCCATGAACATGCTGGTGAAGTCTGCTGAGGTTCAGTGCTTAGGGCCCCTCACCAAGTCTGGCGTCCCACAGCCCCCCATTAGGGCCTTCATTAAAAATTTAAAATGACGCTGAAGGGGTAACTACCCTGCTTGTCGACAAATGACGCTAAATGGCTACCCGACTCGTCACATAGGGACGCTTAGGATGTCCAGCCCAACTGTCCATATGTGATGAGTTGGGAGTGAGAATGCATTGCTCTCACACATCGCTGAGGATGCCCCAAAAGTCATTCCATGCTTCAGTGCAGTAAGCATGACTGACATAGTGGTAAGGGGCCCTGAGTAGCGCTGCATGATGTCACCATTTGTCTTCGGTAGAGCTGGCTATCTCCGACAGTAAAAAGTTTCGAAAAACCCATGGTGGGTGAGCTCTAGCAGTGGTTTCATCTTCTGTATATAAAAAAAATGGTGGGCTGCCTGGCATACATTGCCTCAACTTCTTCTGAAACACAATGTCCCAGGACTATGTTTGAATGCTGTTTTAGCAGTGGGAAAAGAGACGCCATCAGATAACAAGCTTCAAATGTATGGGGGAAACTTCAAAGAAGCCAGCACCACAGTAAGTAGGGGTGCTCAGTACCCCCTGTGGCGAGATGGAGATGCTGATTTTTATTTTCGTTTTTATTTTTTAAATAAATGTATTAACAACATTGTGCATAGTTTTCCTGTTGCTTGGGGAGGTTTTGGGAAATGAATGCAATTGTAACCCTGGTTACGCTGTTAATACGTTTACAATATTCAATATGGACCGGTATCAGAAGATTTTATAAACGCCTAAGAGTGAATAACAATATTGAGTCACACACACAGGGATGAATTTGCATAAACACTTGTACTGTCATACAGAAAAAAACAACAATTTGGCTATTAGCCTATAACACTAACAATTTTAATCATATGATCAATGAAAATAATAAAGTGTGCATGTCAGAAAAAAACCCTTTTGTTCCTTTTGTCCTCATCGTTGGGGCCCAGTAACTTTGTCAATGTCAGTGTTGTCCTACCACACCATGGAGCGAGGAAAGGAAAGAAGTTTGTCGTCAATTTGTCTGGCTCGTCATCCAGTTAACTGGAATTTCAGCTTCCCAGCAGATACTCCTCTCTGAGGATCTATGCTGGACTTCTATGGACGTCAGTGGGACTGGTGAAGATACCTCCTTGGCGTTGAACTTGACATCAGACCAGCCGTACCAAAACCCTGACCCTACCAAAACTGCCACTGATTGGCTGCTCCGCTCTGGAACATGCGATCTGATTGGCTCTGAATTCAGCTTCAGGGACACAGAATGGACGCCCCCATGCCCCACACACACACACACACACACACACAACAGCATGACTTCTTAAAAGCTTTAGGAAGCCTGGGCTACACAATACTGATATACTGAAAATTTATTTGAATAATTAACAATCACGGAAGTTACCATACATACACAGATGTCACGTCATGTCTACCGCTGCTGGAGTATTTTCTGATAGCTAATTCACGTCTGAACTAATCTTCAGATCCATCAGATTCCTGGGTAGCAAGATAATCCCCTTCAGGGGTGACACTACATGTGAAGGAGTACTCTATGAACTGATGCCTATGATCTTCCTATCGAACAGGAATGTATGCGTGGAAGAGACAATTGAATGTCGGATAATATACAAAATTAACTTATCCATTGCCCATGCTATCCAGGGGGGTATTGTAGCCCGTTCATCAGAATGCAGGGATTATGGATTAACTGCTGATGGCACAACTAACGTAAGCACCACAGAGCAGTTCTCATGCAATTTGCAATCTGTTGACACCAACCTTGAGCCTCATAGTTTATTTTTAGGATTTTATAATGCCCACTGGACAAACTCTTTTCACATGCATCAAGTATGTTCTTTTAAGGCTGAACATCCATAGTGAACGCCTTACAGGATATTGCTTTGATGGAGCCAGCAACATGTCCAGGTGTTATAGCGGAGTTCAGGCTTGGCTTAAAGAAGTAAGCCCTCAGTCGCTGTATGTACATTGCAGCAACCACTCACTGGATTTGATTCTTCAAGAAGTCGCACGCAAAGTCTTCTGGCCGATACGGGTGCTTCTGTTGTAATTAGAGAATTGTCAATATGAAAACAGCTTTACCAATCGCTTTTTGGCTGCGACGAGATTACTGTCAACATCCTCGGCCTGTGCCTGACGAGGTGGTGTCCATGCCACAGCCATCAAACACATCTGTTCCTCTCACAGCACTCTCCTGGCCATACTGAATTTGCTGAAAGACAAGAGTGTCAGAGGGGATAACAGAGCAAAGATAGGCAGGCTATTCAAACAGGCCCTAAAAAGGAGAAAATGTTTTGGTCTTCTCTGCAGCCACCCACTGTTCAAGCCCTGTGAAGCAGTGGCCAAGAGCCTGCAGAGCTCCAAAGCAAGTGCCCTGTGTGTGCAAAGAATGCATAGCCAGTAGCGATTATGCTATCGTGAACGAGATAGTATGCAAGGTTAAAGCCAGCACCTCGCAAACAGTACTGAAAATGCCAGACACAACCCCAAGTGAACCCTGGCTCACTTTCGCCAAACCATGGAGCCAGGGGCAGTGACGCACAATGCAGCAACAGTGATTCGGCGACGTGCCTTTTACGAGGCTGTCGATTTGGTGTCGGTGGAGCTGAAGCGAAGATTTGACCAGGAGAGTATGACACAAGCAGCAAATCAAGAGAGGGAAGTTATAGAGGCAGCAGAGGAAAGAACATTTGAGTTAGAGCCCCTTCACCTTTCCAAGGGGCTGAACACAGACCTCCTTGATCTCCAGCTCAAAAAGCTTGGTGATGTCACTAGAGTGTCTCATTGTGTCACAGTTCAAGATGTAGCAACATGTCAAGATGTAGCAACATGTCAAGCTCCATCCACAAACATGAGCTGTGTTTCCAGAAGCTGAAAGACTCAGTTATGTCTGTGACTCCCCATCTCTGTGGCCTCATCCGAGCAGACTTTCTCTATCTCGCTTGAAAACATGGATACGCAACACCATGACATAGAAAAGACTCATCTGATGCATGTCCACACTGCCATTTTGAACTCATTGGACATCCATGCCCTCATGAGGGCCTTCATTTCCACAACCCCTGAGTTCAAGGCCACATTTGGAAAATTATAACTTAATATTATAGCTGCTGTATCACCTGGCCCGCAACTCAAGCTAAAATATTTAGTTTATTATAAGCTGCCGCAGAGCAGTTTAATATTCAGCTGTCAATACCTTTTATCGTCACACTGATATAACTTTGCTGAAAGAAATGTGCTTATTTGGTTGTCATGACTTTGCGAGTGATTGATGTCCTGTCACTGTTCCAGTTGCTCATTCTCAAACTGGAGAGAGAGCGGACGGCCATTTGAGTTCTGTGGAGAAAATTCTTTTATTTACATTCTACACGTGTTTGTGGACAATTTCAGCACCCCCAACTCAAAACACCTTCCCGCAGCCCTGAAAGAAGCCTTTCATTATGACACTCGTATCTTGAGGTATCTCGGCCAACATTGCAATTGTTTTTGCTATTTTTTTTTTTTATGGTAACTCAAACTTAAACTGGGGGGTGCAGAAAATACAAATCAAGGGGCAAAGGCCCCTCCCAATAACAAACAATAAATTGTTTGTTACAAAGACTTAATTTCCTGCATTCTGGTAATTATTTTCCCGCCCCCTGCTCAAGCGCCACTGTTATGATAGCTGCATCATCGAATTATTGTGCCACCTCAACTACACACTGGCCTGGCCTGACTATGGGCATTTTTGTTTATTTGCGACCTGCAGGCCATATAGATGACCAGGCCACCAGGATAACTCCCAGCACAGAGTACATGCCTAATAAGCCGTGCATAAAATCTCTGTAGTGAACGCGACTGCTGTATAGCTGTCAGGTGCACAGACCAGAGACACAGCTGCCTTCTCATCACCTCACTGCATTCGTCTGATTGATTGCTGTCTCTTTGGGTCATCTTGCTCTCGGTTCTTATTGGTTATTTTAATACAATAATATTCATATGGTCCTTTGCATTGACCATTTATGATAGAATGTGGGCAGGTCGAGGGCGGGGTTTGAGGCACGTCCACATGGACTGTGATTTATGAAGGGAAATTTGCCTGCTGGTACGCGTATGCCATGTTTTATAAATCAGGATTTTTCTTACCGCACTGACTTTTAGTATGGATCACAATGTTTAAAAAATGAGAGCCCTGATTGACAGTAAAAACAGTGTCACCTAGTTTGCCGGTATCTTAGCTAGTTAAACATGTTATAAATGTTTTTATTTAATAATGCTGGGGGCCCATGCTCACACAACCTTCACATTGCACATGACATGACAAAAATCAGACAATGCTGGATTTTAATAGGTTTAGACCTGTACATTTTAATATAACTTCAGAAATGTTGCAGGTCACAGACTGTTACTTTTTATAGCAAACATTTATTCATACTGGTTAATGATCGGTTAACGACAGATCAATCATCAGTCAGACAAATGTCAAAATGAGCATCCCAGTAGAGGGCCTCATCTACATTGCTGCGGTTCTTACAGCTACAGTATATGAAAACCAAAAATCAAACATTCCAATAAAAAACATTTATTAGAGTATTTCATTATTCTTGGGTAATTGGGACTTTTTCTCTTCAGAAAATCTGACCTCCCCACTCAGCCTTTATCAGGCCTCTCCAAGTCCTCCTCATTGAATGTGAATGGCTGGTCATAGCCCATTAGATGACTGTAGTCACTGGGGTGTTTGAAGTGGTCAGGATGTACCAGCATGCCCATCCGGCCAGCGTAGAACGTGCTGAACATCTTGGCGATGGCTGGGATTCTCACATCCCCCTGTTTAAACACAGTTGTCTTCTCCATCAGGAAGATGTTGCGTGTCATGGCCATGTAGGTGTCCTCGTTCGCGTTGTGGAACAGCTGAAACACATATCCCTTGGTGAACTGGTGGAGGAGGATGGGTGTAACAAAGGTGAAAAGACTGATGGTGGTGACGAAGGTCGCCTGAAGAGCCAGACTCTGTGTGGGCAGCCCGGTCTTGAGGATGAGTGGCATCAGAAACAGACATGCAGCGCTGTTCATGTAGCAGAACATCTTCACTCCTGGGGGAGAAGTACACATGTATAACAATGATACTATTAACTAGAAAATTGACAATTGCAAAAGTATTTTTCGTACTTCATGTGGCCTAGCTAACCTGAAGAAGTGTTTGATTAAGATGTGATTATCTTTGTGTCTGTGGTTTTAAGAATTGTTGTCTTCCCTACAGATGAAGGTTTAGCGGATAGGACAACCTCAAACCCCACAGTTTTGGATTGACTCAGGCCTGGTAGGCCCAACTCCTCTCCTGACCCGGTGAGATCAATCCAATTCTCCAATTTCACCTTTGGTTTATGGTTGATTTTTATTTCATACTCAATGAGAGCAGAGACTTTGTTTTTGGACATTTCTAAGGTGTTTTTGAGATCCATTTTGCCTTTTTTAAGGAGATTATATTTTTGCATTTTGAAGGTTTTTTTTTGTTTGAACATTGAACATGAACATTTGAATGGACTGGGACTTTCTTTTGAGGTCTGATTGATTTTGCTTGTATTTAATGAGCTGAATCCATTAATTGCAGTGTTTGCTCTGAATTATTTTGTTGTATTAAGCTGAATTAAGCTGATCGTCATATGGTATATTGGAAATACACAGTGACGTGTACTAGTGCTGTAGTTTCATGGTGTCTGGCAGGGAGTTATATGTTGCTTCTTGAGAGGTTTGGATGTTGTGTGTTGGACAGTTGCTAGTGTTCCAGATGGTTGCTAGGGTGTTCTGGGTGGTTTCTATGGGGTTCCATGTGGTAGATAGGATGTTCAAGGTGGTTGCTAGGGTGGTCTAGGTGGTAATTCTTGTACATATATACAGTATATATATTACATATTTTCTTTACTGGCACCATTGCAACCTCAGTCTTCTTGAGCCCTGGTTACCTTCAAAGAAGGCCCTTACTAGGGCTTTACACTTTCCTATCACACTTTCTAGGTCTGATATGTGGCATTGGCACAAACGTTTGACTCACCAATAACAGCTTTACAAAGGCTCCCAGTGTAAACAAGATTCCATGTTGTGTCGTTGGATGCAGAGGTGGACAGACTGTGTGAGGAGAGACACAGGGTTTGCAGGGGTTTGTACTGCATCTGTGCACAGAAAATGATACAAAATGGCAAAAGCCAAAAGGTTAGAGCCAGTCACCACAATCAATCGACCATTGTAGATACCTATATCTTATTGTTGCCTAATCATAGACAAGAACGAGATAAGTAACAACATTTACAAGAAAGAACATTTCCTGCTCATAGCTTCTCACACATGCAAATAGTAGTTGCCTCTGAGTTTCATATTATTTAATAATTTAGGGTTTCCAGACAAAAATATCTATATTTGTTTCTGTATCTGTGTATGTTTATTATATATTTGTTTATTATATATTTATATTATATGTTTATTTATATTTGTTTATTTATATATTTGTTTATTGTGAAGCGTCATTGAGTACCTCGAAAACCGCTATATAAGTGCTATGTATTATTATTATTATTACAAAGAGTGCAAGTCAATTCAGGCTATGGTAACCGGTGATGGAATGCCATAAAAGGTTTAATAAAAATGGATTTATATAGCATCAAACACAAGGCCATTCATAGTGATTTACAAAGGAAAACAAGAAAAGGAGAAGGGTAAAATATAAGAAGTATATAGTATAACATGTCAAATAATCAAATACATGTTGATGCTGACCTCACGTGTTGTGGAAGTTTATTCCAGAGCTGCGGTGCATAAAACTGAAAGCCCCTGGTAACTTAAGAGCGCTAGTGGGCTCATACCACACAAGCAGATCAGATGTATTTTGGTCCCAACCCATTTAATGCTTTATAGACAATATTTGGCATATTTTTATCTTGACGCTGGAAAGCAGCAGCGACAAGGAAGAATTCAAGGGATTCGATTCAGATGATGAGGAGGAATAGAGGAATTACAAGGATCCATTTGGAGATCGCCAAGTTTATTTATTATTTCACTGTAATGGGAGTGTCCCGTTTCAGGACACTCCCATTTGTTTGGTGTGTGTGTGTGTGTGTGTGTGTGTGTGTGTGTGTGTGTGGTGTGTGTGTGTGTGTGTGTGTGTGTGTGTGTGTGTGTGTGTGTGTGTGTTGGAAATCTCTGTTCAAGTGTAGAGAATAGTTGTGAGATCGGAGAGAGAATATCCCAACCCCTGAACTCATTCATTGTCTGCTGCTCGGTGTGGGGGGTGGACAAAGAAGAAAAGCAGTCACACTTTAGGTGTGAATTTCCAGGGCATGTCAGGGCCCAGTGCACTATCTCCCTAGCAGCCAGCAGTTCCCTCTCTGCGTGTCACCAGATCAAGAAGAGCAATGCAGGGTTTGCAGGTGGAAAGAAATTGTTTTGCAGCATGGCATAACAATTGGACAAACATGCACATCACATGCACAAATGTTGTAAATAGTTTTACGGTTATTACATATATTTAGTGTGAAAAAAAACCAACCTGTTGCAATGCTCTTTCATTTGAATACATCCCATGAACCTTGATATAGCATATGAAATCATTATTTCCATCTCAGTCCCTAACATTTGGTGTGGAAGTAGATTTACAGACAACCCTTCTACTCCAGAAATTATATTTCCAAATTACATTTTAGTCAAAGTCAAAGTCATGTACATCATAACACAGGGCCATTCTGAACAGTAAAATTCTTGTGACATGGCAGGCGACAGTACAGCAGCAAAAAAAAGTAGGCTAAAGATAAAACAAGAAAAAAAAAAATATATATATATGCATTGAAAATATACACATATATGCAAACATGAAAATATACATATATACATGTATATATATTTAGAATGGCATAATGTACATAAGATAACACAATACACATAATGATAAAAACTGAAAAATGTAATGTTGAAATTTAATTTAATTTAATAGGGGTGGGAATAATAATCGATTCTTCGATGCATCGCGATTCTCTCCAGAACGATTCCGAATCGATTCAGATAAGTTAATAATCGGAATTTAAAAAATTAAATTAGTTTGCCTGCTGCAACATTCTGTTCGCTTGCTGCAGAGCGCTACAGAAAACTCTCCTTTCTGCCGGTTCTCTGCTATACACGCATGCGCACCAAACACATGTGCGAGTTGTTTATATACCGTAATTTCCGGACTATAAGACGCATCTGAATATAAGCCGCACCAGCTAAATTTGAGGGAAAATACAGATTGTTCCATATATAAGCCGCACCCGACTATAAGCCGCAGGTGTTTTAATGTTTAATTGCCGTATATAAGGGTTCCTGCTACCACGGAGGGGATTGTCGGGACAGAGATGACTGTTTGGTAACGCAAAGCGTCCCATTTATTAACATTTGGGAAACACAATAAATCTTTCAATCAAACAATCAAACTTTCACATCTTTGACATGACGAACAGCATTCGTGCAGTACACAAATAATACAACGGTGCGCTCCCAGCGCACGTCCTGTAGTCATAGTAGTAGTGCAGTATAACAAAAAACAAAGCTTACAGCACTTGACGAGGCAAAAATGTTAAATGGCTAAATTTAATTCGTTTTTAAAAGTGCTTGCCTGTAACACGGCAGTAAAGATGCAGTAACACGGCTGCTTAAAAAAATAACCAGCATCTTTTCCCAAAAGTGCCAACACAGCAGTAAAGGTGCAGTAACGCAGCCGTTTACTGTATCAAAACAACAAGCCCGTTATACCAGAAAAGTCAGCCATTACCCCGTGTCATCGTCTTCCTCCTGCGTACTAAAACCACCGAAGTCCTCTTCGTCGGTCCATAATGAGGGTGTGTGCATGAACACTTTCTTGGCGCAAACTGTCTCGCTCTCCTACTATCTGTCTCGCTCTCGTGTTTTGCTCTGGTTACCTGGCGCGAACTGTCTGTCTCGCTCTTGCGCTTCCTTGATAGTGCGCCCCTGGTGGCCTCTGAGTAGCAAAGTATTTACATATTTTTTTAAATCACGCATGGAAATGTACATAAAAAAATAGTTGCATCGAGTTGCATCGATAATCGGTTTAGAATCGAATCGTTGACCTCTGAATCGGAATCGAATCGAATCGTGAGGTGCCAAGAGATTCCCACCCCTATAATTTAATAGGCCAAAGGTCGCTGATCGACTTTGTAATCGTATCAGCAGATCTGCGGCTGCATGTTTTGGACACTCGGGTGAAGAGAGGAGCAGAGCTGTCAACTGATCACCACCTGGTGGTGAGTTGGATCAGATGGCGCAGGAGGCTGCCAGACAGACCTGGTAAACCCAAACGTGTAGTGAGGGTAGGGTTGGGTATCGTTTAGATTTATCCGATACCGGTGCCAAACCGATACTTTTAAAACGATACCGGTGCCAAAACGGTGCCAGAACCGATACCTTCTTTAAAAAGAGCAAACAACAACCAGTGTTAATTTCGTTAACGAAATGTTTGACGAAAAATATGCGTTAACGACCTTTTTCCCATGACTAAGACGTGACGTTGACGTGACGAAAACGGATCTTTGAAAATAAAAACTGTGACTAAATCTATTTTTACTTTCGTTGACGAGACGAGACGAGACGAAAATGTTAGTGGTGGACGAACGGACATTCAAAATTGAATTAATTATTAAAGAGTTTGATTCCAAAACGCGATAAGCGCCATTATATTATTATATTATTATATTATTATATTATTCCCTTTCTTTCCAAACTGTGATAAACGCCACGACAGATTTTCAGCAGACTCAGATATATCCGCTCGGCCAATCACAGCGCGCCATTCCCGTGACTTAACTAGCCTAGTGACAGCTGTCAAAGTCCTGTCAGAGACAACACACACATATCGTAAGAGATTTTAAGCGAAATTATTCATTGAATGAAATAATGAATAACTTTGATGGAACAGAGGAGCCGGTGGTTGTTTCTACAGTGGGAAAAAAACAAACCATCAAAAGATCATCATAGACGGGAGAATGTGAAGAAAATGCGACATTCCTGGCGGTGGTCGCTAGACCTTATTAAGACGCAGAAGCGCCTGGTCCACACACACACCACACACACACACACACACACACACCACACACACACACACACACACACACACACACACACACACACACACACACACACACACACACACACACACACACACACACACACACACACACACACACACACACACACACACACACAAATAAGACGGACTGTAGTCACACTTATCAGCTCATTGCTGGTGATCTTGATCAAAACGTCCAGTCTTTCTACGCTCATTCAAGTAAAGTTGAACAGGACCAGGCGCTTCTGCGTCTTATAACAGTTAATAAGGTCCAGCGAGTGGGGGGGGGGCAGGCGCGCATTGTCGGGTTTTTATCAATGAGATGAATGCATCAAATCTTCGCGCAGTATGACGATCTATGCAATCACTAGAAGGATACCCGGTCTGTTGTTCACAGCAGTTCCGGTCATCTTGTTTTTTAAATGTGACTAAAACTAGACTAACATTTTATGAGTTTTCGTCGAAGAAAACTAGACTAAAATGTTCTGAGTTTCCGTCGACGAAAACTAGACTAAAACTAAGAAGGTTTTTAAACATTTGTTGCAGGTACTATTGTTCGCGTTTTTTGGGGTAAAATGCAGCCAGACTTTCGACCGTCGTGGTTTCGGCATTTTGCGGGTACTTGCTGTCACTGTCTGATTGAAATGTTTACTAAAGTTATGTGTGGGTTGGGCAGCGTGACGTGTGCATCAGCGATATTTCGTTCGAGCACTAGAGGGCGCTGAAATGCAGTGGATATTTCAAATGGCATTTTAACTACTGGCACCGAAATGAGGCACCGAAATATGCGTTTTGATTCGGTACGGTTAGTACCGGTTGTACGGGAACCGGTTCCATAGTGGTACCGGTTCTCGGTACCCATCCCTAAGTGAGGGTGAACTGGGAACGTCTGGTGGAAGCCCCTGTCCGTAGGATCTTTAACTCCCACCTCCGGAAGAACTTCTCGTGCATCCCGGGGGAGGTTGGGGACATGGAACCTGAGTGGGCCATGTTCAGAGCCTCCATTGTAGAGGCTGCAGCTCGGAGCTGTGGTCAAAAGGCTGTCGGTGCCTGTCGTGGCGGCAACCCAAGAACCCGTTGGTGGACACCAGCGGTGAAGGAAGCCGTCAGGCTGAAGAAGGAGGCCTTTCGGACCTGGTTGGCACAGGGGTCTCCTGAAACAGCAGACAGGTACCGGGAGGTATCGAATCGAGATCGCAATAAAACGTATGTCGATCTCGATCTATAAGCCTTCGCGATTTTACTCGATCTGGATAGATCTGAAAGCAGCATCATGACGCACCGGAAATGTGGTGTGTTGTCTCGACACGGCTATAGCGATTGGCGCAGCCAAAATAACACGACAACAGCCAATCGGTCTGCAGTGTTTTGGCTCGGCACACCCATTTATATCACGGCACGAGACATTGTTTCCAAACAGCGACGCAAAGAAAGGTCTGAAAAGGACAACAGCATGAGTGAAACCAACGAGGAACGCAAGTTTCAAAGTGACGACATTGTCGACAAAAAGGGCCTCGCGAAGTCTATTATATGGAACTGGTTTGGTTACTTTAAAAACGACAAGGCGCAGAAAATGACCATCTACAAAACATGTCGTCGGACGGTGTCGACCAAGACGGGAAACACAAGCAACCTATTGAAGCACCTGAAACGGTAGCACCCAGCGACTACGCCGAGAGCACGGGGCTGCGGAGCCAGGAAAGCCCTTCGACAAGTAGCAGCCGGGCCGAAATCGATTGTGTCGTCATTTGCTGCCATTTCCCCCGTATGAAAGATGCTCAAAAAGAAGCGTGGATATAAATAATGCAGTATCGTACTTCATTGCGAAAGACATGATGCCTTTCTGGCAAAAAACCTATAATGGGGTTAAATGATGTGCACAAGCTAAAATGTATAGCATAATGACTGGTTTACAGTGTTTACAGATTTCATTTAAGAGATGTAAAACCAGTATATTACTTTTTATTATTATTATTATTATTACAGTTGCACTTGAATGTGCCTTATTTACTTTTGTTGCATGGTTGCACTTTTGAGTGTTTATTTTTTAGGTTACACTGTTAAATGTAAATTTTGCACAAAATGTTAACATTTTGCACCTTTTACCAATTTTGCACCTTTTATTGATGTCTACCTCTAAAACATTTCTTCATAATTCATATTTTGTACTGTATTTTATCTTAAAGTTGCACAGGGCATTTGAGCCACTTTTTTACTATTTTTGTCTACCTCGAAAAACATGTGATGATGTTTGCTGCTCAGCTTTCAGTTTTATTTACAATTAAATAATTTGAAAGGTGTGTTTTATTAATGTTTGCAGTGTTTAATATTTACAATTTTTTTGTGAATAAACTGTTCTAAAGCTTAACGAATGGTGTCTTCTTCATTTGTCACTATCAGGATACTCTTCAAAACTGGCAGCATTATTAAATGATATATTGTTATAAAAAATCATTGGAAAAAAAACTAGAGCAAGTAAAAGCGGACAAAGGGGCTGGGAGAAGACCATGGTGCCACTGCCCAAATGTCCACCGCAACGCCCCCAAGCACAGCTGGAGACACGGCTACACTCCAGGTAAAATGGGTTCTAACCCCCAAAGGAGGTTGCTGGGTGTACACCTGCTGGGTGTACGCTAAGCAAATAGCCTCACACAGCCAGCTAGACAGTTTAGAGTGAACGCGGCCCCTGGCAGTGTCGCTATAAAACACAAACAGCTGCTGCGTGGACTTGAATGCTGCAGAGCATTGCACATACATCACCAGCGCCCGAACCAGGCACAGCAGATTCAGCTCAGCCTCAGCCTACTGGCATGAGGTGGTTCTAAGTGGTATTCTTAGAACCACCACTAAGAACATTGGTAATTCTTTTATCAGTGCAATTGAGTTGTCACCATTAAGTAACAGGCAACTAGGCTGACAGACAGAGCAGTCAGCTCAACGGCACGCTTGGCAGACACCAAGGCCAGTAAAAGTGCCATTTTAAAAGACAAAGCATCCAAAGGAGCCCGACACAAGGGCTCAAAGGGGGCCTGAGATAACCGACGCAACACGGTGGGAAGGTCCCAATGTGGCATGAGCACTCGAGCGACAGGTTCATGCGTCGAGCCCCTCACAAGAGAATCTTGACAAGGGGATGACTAAAAACTGCCACACCGTCACAGCCTATGCGGCCAGCCGAAACGGCCACCGCATAGACCTTAATTGTGGAGAAACCTTTCTCCACCAAAGTTTGCAGGAAACTAAGCACGTCCCCCACCTCACATAGAGAAGGGGTAACGCCAATGCATCCGCATCACTTAGAGAAAGCACCCCACTTCGCTGCATAAAGGTAAAAAGTCGAAGGTGCGTGGGCACTCTGAATAGTGTTGATAACTGCAGTGGGAAGACCCCTTCTCTGCAAAACCAACCTTTCAGGAGCCAATCGAATAACCATCTCATCTGTCTGGGACCAGCCATGGCGTTGACCAGTTCTCCGGGGTCACCCAAATGATCGACAGTCTCTCCTGTCAGACTCTCTCCAGAAGAGGGTGGACCAGCTGCTGTGGCGAGTCCTGCGACCCAAAAGTCTCTCAGGCTGGGATTGAGGTCAAGACTGGACGGAGGTGGAGGGAAGTCACGGCTGAGGTACAAGGCGCTGGTTCAGTAGTATTCCTCGGTTCTGTTAGTTTTGAAAATTAAATCATTTAAGTTCATCCCACTGCATGCCTCCTTTTCCCATGTTGTTCAGTATCAACCCTGACACTGGCACACACTGCAATCAGCGACTACTACAGCAATCAGAATGATAACGTCAATCAGAATGATAACGTCAGTGTTGATTTTTTGTGAATATTTCAAATAAAGAAATGCACTCTCCCCCCCATCACATAATTTGACTTGTCAAAGAATGATCCCGTGTTGTAAGTGCAATTGGCAACGACTACAGCAATCAGAAAACGTAATTTAGTCATTTGAATTTTTTCTGGAAAACTATCAATGTGTGCCATGTAATACATTTTTCTCTGAATTGTCATTTGTATTAAGTAACACACTCTAATGTGGCGCTAATACAGCCACCACATAATAAGAAATGTAATTTTATGGATATTTAGTTCATATTCTCTTTCTCCTAAAACAGGGAGTTTCTTACAAATGTGCGTTTGATGAGGTGTGAAGGTGATTATAGGCTATTCAATTTCGGTGACTGGTACGTCAAGTGAACAAGCATGACATGTCAGACGGTCCCTTACTCAGACCCTAGCCACTGAATGCATAGTTAAAGTGCGGTGAAGCATTTCTTGGATAAACATTGACAGCGACAATAAATATTAATGTCACATTATATAACAGTGTACTTTCCATGACCTATAGCCTATCATGTAATTAAGCTGGAGTTATTTGTCCTGGCCGATTGTACGGTACAAGTTGAATATTTGCCGAATATGGAACATCAAGCCAGCTCCACCACGGTGTTTCTACATATTTAAACATTCTTACCTCGGAGTGGGACGATCTGTCAAAAGCAGAGGATCGAGTCCTTTGGTGAATGCATGGCAGTCCACTGCAGCACGTCAGGTACATTGGTTTTCCGAATAGCGGAGTTTTAAACTTGATCTTTTTTAACGACTGCGTGCCAACACACGGGTGCAATCTTCGCAGTAGACTTAAATAACGCATTGTTTTGAATATTTGTATTAGACGAATAATATAGTGTGTGGTTAGGTGCTCGCCATAGGTCAAGTAAAAGACACCCGTCCTTTCTTCTTCTTCTTCTTCTGCTTCTTCTTCTTCTTCTTCTTCTTCTTGCGCACATGGACAATGAGTTTGTTGTCGCGACGTCTGCTGCCCCTGTCGGTAACACACGGAACACAAACTGACGTCACGTCACCGAGGATCAGCTCATCCTTTCACCATTTGATCAAATAACCAGTCTTGTATAAAGTACTTGAAAGCGATACTTGAGTAAAAGTACAAGTATCTTACCAGAAAATGACTTTGGTAGAAGTTAAAGTCACCTTTTAGAAATGTACTTGAGTAAAAGTCTTAAAGTATCTGATATTTATTGTACTTAAGTATCAAAAGTAATTTTCTGATATTAAATGTACTTAAGTATTGGAAGTAAAAGTTAAAGTAAAAGTAAAAAAAAAAAAGTGGCATCAGTGGTTTATTCTACTGACATCCTGGACATCCGGGACTTCTTACGCACGAAACCCAGCAGACGCGGACGGACGCTTTCGTGCGCGCGGACTGAACCCACCAGACGCGCAAAGCGCACGCGTGCTGCTGCGCACGCGTACTGCTGCGCACTGCTGCGCTTAATTCCACTCCCATGTTACCAGACGCGGGAATTGATTGATATTGATGCTATGATCACACTTTAGTGTGATTAAAACAAATATCTAAACTATATAGAATGTTAATAATAATAATAATAATAATAATAATAATGATTATTATTATTATTATTATTATTTGAATGTTGTTTTGGTTGTATGCTAAATGTATGACTTGATTTAACTGAATATGATGCAGATATTGTGCATATACAATGTATTTCTATGAGATTGCGCACAGGGACGCAGTGTGAACCGCGCCATGCGTTACCATGGGAGCGGAAGTAAAGCGCGTACGCCCGCAGCAGTGTGTTTCGTGCGTGATTCGCCAAACTTGCAGTCGTAACGCATTTCTAATGATTTTATTTTGTAGTAACGAGTAACGAAGATGCTTAGGAGAAATGTATCGGAGTAAAAGTATACATTTTATTTAGGAAATGTAGTGGAGTAAAGTGAAAGTTGCCAGAAATATAAATAACGAAGTAAAGTACAGATACGTGAAAATTCTACTTAAGTACAGTGACGAAGTATTTGTCCGCGGGGTCTCCTTACGGAGTCAGAACCCCAATTAAAAACATGCGAGAATCGCTTCTCCTGTCCAGTCCTTGACCAAGACGTGGACGAAAGATCTGGAGCTGATGGTCCCCGGGCGCTGTCAAGAACGGCTGCCCACTGATCCTGGCTGCCCCTGAAGGGGCAGCATAACTCAGGATGGGTTAAAAGCAGAGACATAATTTCCACGGGCCACCCTCCCTGCATGTGTGTGTGTTTGGCGTCCACCACTTCAAAACATGCTGTGTTTGTGTGACCATAAAAAGTGTGGATTAATAAAGTTGTTCTTCTTCTTCTTCTTCTTCTTCTACTTCGTTACATTACAACACTGCAAATAATGAATAGTCGTCGTATTCATTATTGTAGGATTGTATGTGTATGTGACTTCTTGAATCTCCTTGAAAGGTATAAAAAGTACCTTTATGAATATAATATAGAATTCAAAATACACTATTGAGAAACATGTGAGGAGTTGCTTTCTTCTGGATAGAAAGGACTCCTATTATAACACCGATTTCATTAAAGTACTGCAAAAGTAACTGTCATATACGGTAGTCTAATGCGCTTGCGCATATACTGGGGGTTATACGGTTGTTCCAGAGACGCATGGAAAGGAGACACACGGTGATCCATTAAACCAGCAGTGCAAATTAAGACGCCTCTACTGCATTGATTTACATGGTGTCAGAAGTGAAAACGGAGTCATGGCAAAGTTCAATCCCCGACAAACTTTTCCTTCGATAGGCCAGGAGAATGGCCAGAGTGGAAGCAGCGTTTTGTGAGATTCAGAATCGCCACCAAGCTGGACAAAGAAGATGGCGCCGTGCAGGTGAGCAGCCTGATCTTCCGTTCGTTTGCATTTACCGAAGATGAACATAGAGATGATTTTGTTCGGGTGCTTGGGAAGTTCGACGAGTACTTTGTGCCAAGAAGGAATGTAATACACGAACGTGCATGTTTCCATCTGCGCGTGCAAAGACCGGGAGAGAAAGCTGAGACTTTTATCAGGGCTTTGTACGAACTGGCAGAGCATTGTGAATTCGGCGCGAGCAGAGATGAGAATATCCGCGACCGAATCTTCGTTGGAATACTCGACAAAGATGTCTCACGGAAGTTGCAGCTGACGAAGAACCTGACGCTAGCGCTGACCATAGAGACAGACAGACAGGCAGTCGGAAGAGGTTGCTTCGCAAGTCAGCATGCAAGGAGAGACAACGGGGGTGATACAAGAAGTCACTCACGAGCGCAGCAAATACCCCAACCACTCCGGTAAGCCAAAAGGGGGAAATAAAGGACAATGTGGACTGTGTGGGAAAGCGTGGCACAGTAAAGATGAAAATTGCCCGGCCAGAAAATCCACATGCAATACATGCAACAAAGTTGGACATTGGAGTAGAGTGTGTAGGAGCAGGAAGGCAGTGAGTGAGGTTACAGAGCAAACAGAGCAACAGCAGTCATACTTTCTTGGGGCTGTGAGTAAAGCAGGCAGGTCACCAGAGCAATGGGCCGTCGAGTTGCTGGTGGGCTCTACACCAGTTGACTTCAAAATCGACACAGGGGCCGATGTTAACATCATCCGCGAGGAGACCTACCACTCACTCATCCCCAAAAGACCACTGGAGCCTGCAGATATACCATTGGACAGCCCAGGCGGCGAGCTGCAGTGCATAGGACAGATTCAGAGCACTGTGACCTACAAAGGAAAGACTCACCCACTCACAGCATATGTCATCCGCGGACGTACTGTAAGCAACCTACTCAGCAGGCCGTTGTCTGTGGAAATGAATCTGGTGAGGAGAGTGGATGAAACGGTGTGCGACAGAGGACATCCACAGGCATATGGTGAACATGGGACATTAAAGACTGAACCGGTGAGAATACTGCTGAAAGACAAAACTCAGCCATATGCTGTATACACAGCACGACGCGTACCTCTCCCTATGCTGCAAAAGGTAAAGGAGGAGCTCCAGAGGATGGAGGGAAATGGCATCATTGAGAGGGTGACACAGCCCACGGACTGGTGTGCACCCATGGTGCCAGTCTTGAAGAAGAGCACAGGTAAAGCCCGCATCTGTGTTGATCTCAAGAGGCTGAACGAGGCTGTGAAAAGAGAACAGTATATCCTGCCTACTACTGATGAGATTACAGCAAAGCTGAGTGGGGCCGCTGTCTTCTCTTCGAACGAGCGCACCGGAAATCTTCCAGAGGAAGATGATGGAGACCCTGCAGGGGCTGGAGGGTGTCGAGGTCTTCATGGTCGACTGGAGAAGGTAATGCAGCGCATAGAGACAGCTGGTCTGAAGCTCAATCGTGAGAAGTGCTCCATCAGTCAGCTGCGGTTCCTCGGGCATCTTATTGACCGGTCCGGGATCCAGCCTGACCCCGACAAAGTGGAAGCTATTCGGCAGCTGTCACCACCAGCAGACGTGCAAGAGTTGAGAAGGATACTGGGAATGGTGAATTATCTAGGAAGATACATCCCCGAACTCTCAACGGTAGGACAGCCACTGTACGAGCTCCTGAAGGACAAGAATACATGGACATGGAGCCACGCACAACAAACGGCGTTTGAACACATCAAGGAGCTGTTGACAACTGCACCAGTACTCGCTTTCTATGACTTGAGCAAGCCCACGGCTGTGTCAGCGGACGCAAGTAGTTATGGATTGGGGGGTGTACTCCTTCAGCTCCACGGTGAGCAATGGAAACCTGTGGCATATTGCTCCAGACGCCTCACTGAAGCAGAAACACGCTACGCTGAAATAGAAAAGGAAAGTCTGGCTGGTGTGTGGGCATGGGAGAAGTTTGACATATCTCAATGGCCTGGAGCAGTTCAAGCTAATCACTGACCACAAGCTGCTAGTGCCTCTCATTAACAGCCGCAGCCTGGACAATGTACCTATACGATGTCAGCATCTCCTCATGAGGCTCATGAGATTCAATCTAGTGGCAGAGTATGCTCCAGGGAAAACTCTGGTCGTCGCGGACATCCTGTCACGCAGTCCACTGGCCAGCACGTGCGCAGAGACAGACACACACAGTGAGGTGGCATGCTACGTGTAGTAGAGGGGATCCCTGCGTCTACAAGCAAGATGGATTAAATCAGAATGGCGACAGCAGCCAACGCCGAACTGCTGTCAGTGGTGAAGCTCATAAAGAAAGGATGGCCTGAACACTTAAGCAATGTGCCCATGGACGTGAGAGAGTATGTCCAAGTGAAATCAGAGCAATCAGAACACAATGGCCTTGTCCTCAGAGGAAGCAGGATTGTCGTGCCAAGGCCAATGAGAGGTGAGATCCTTCAGAAAATTCACGAAGGGCACCAGGGCCTAGTCAAATGTAGGGAGAGAGCGTGCTCATCTGTGTGGTGGCCCGGACTCTCTACGGAGATAAACAAGCTCGTGACGTCATGTCAGGTGTGTTGTGAACTGAAAAGAAGAGGTGGTGAGCGATAATGGACCCCAATTTTCAAGTGCGGAGTTCAAGGAGTGCGCGAGGCAGCTCGACCTCAAGCACTGCACGTCCAGCCCTCACCACCCACAGGGCAATGGGCACGCAGAGAGAGCCGTACAGACGGCAAAGAAAAATTCTCAAGCAAGAAGATCCTGTGATGGCTCTGATGAGTTATAGGTCCACTCCCTGCTCCACCACAGGCTTCAGTCCAGCCGAGCTGTTGATGGGGAGGAAAATCAGAACCACACTCGCCACTCTGGAGAAAAACCTCCTACCCAAATGGCCCAGCAGGACAGCTGTGAAAGAGAGGGACGGGAGGGAAAAGGCTAAACAGGCTCACTACTTCAACCGCCGTCATGGAGCCAGGCCCTTACCTGCCCTGCGACCAGGAGATGTTGTATTCTCCAAGTTGGACCATGAAAAGTCATGGTCTTTGCCAGCGGTGATCTCAAGCGAGAGCACCACCCCGAGATCCTTCGTCATCGGGATGCAGCATGGAGCAGAGCTGCGGCGGAACCGCCGTCACCTCCAACCAGGGCCGTTTCCCCAGCCCATCCCAGCAGCGCACGGGGAGATCACAGGGACAGACACACACTCTGACGGAGCCACCATGTTAGAGACTGTTCCTGTCAGTCAGAGTGTGGCTACACCCACAACCCCTCTACCTGGTCAGAATGTGACCAGATCTGGACGGGTGTGCAAGCAAGTCGACAGGCTTGACCTGTAGATGAGTGCAGATCATATGGCCTTTGGGGGGGGGGGGAAGAAGAGAAAAGAAAAGTTGTGCTGACATTGATGTGTTAATGTTTACTTGTTGGTTGAGTTGAGAGACCAGTGTTGTTGAAATGTCTCCATTTGAGTTAATCTTGGTTTATGCTATGTGCTGTTTGAATAGCCATTTACAGTTAAAGTGTTCCTTTTATGTTATTGACATAACACTCAAAAGAGGGGGAGATGTCATATACTGTAGTCTAATGCGCTTGCGCATATACTGGGGGATATACGGTTGTTCCAGAGACGCATGGAAAGGAGACACACGGTGATCCATTAAACCAGCGGTGCAAATTAAGAAGCCTCTATTGCATTGATTTACAGTAACAAACGTGGATTGTTTAATTAATTGTATTAGTGCTTTAGTTTTATCAACAAGGTTTTACAAAGTAGCAAATGGTTCATCTGTTTTTGAACTTGGCAATCAAGTCGTATTATTCATGACACTGAATTGAGAATGTCTACTGAAACAACAAGGCGATCATGTTGTTTTCCTCCGATAATTTGACAATGTTTAATACACGCCTCCGCAGTGGCGGATAAAGGATGTCTATGGGCAGGGATGAACATATGTAAACATATTATTGTTTTGGGTCAACAATAATTTCAATGGCTAAAATTGAAGGCTTTTCAATCAAAATTCCATGTAATTATTTCTAAACTTAACTGACTGTTCTAATTTAAGAAAACTGCATATTTGCACTTTCATTCATCTTCATAGTATAGACCAGGGGTTTTCAACCGGGGGTCCGCGGCCCCCTGGTGGTCCGCGATGGCATTGCAGGGGGTCCGCGACACGAGCCTATGTTGATCAGTTTTTTATTTATTTTATAAAATCGCTTTGATATTTCAACACATTTCCAGATTACTCTTGAATATCGTGAAAAATATCTAAAATAAGAAAAACATGTCTAAAATAATATAAAGGAGATTCACGCTGACAGAATGTAGCCTTGCATCTGTCCAGTCTATGGTAGCTTGTGATTTGCTCATGTTAATGCATTGCGTCCCTAACGTCACGCCATACGCATATTATTCAGAACGTACAGTCTCGTGCTCGAAGTTGACAAGAATCTGCAGTTAAGCGTCGCCTACGTGTACTTTTGAAGATGAGTATGAGACTGTCGCTGTCTACCATTTCGCCACGAATAGACAGGCTGTGTGGACTTCATCGTTATTGATCACCGTTACTCCATCAGTTATATTTTAACGTTTTCTCAACATGTCAGCTACATGTCTGTACATTTAAGTCATGAACGTTATATATTGATGTACATATGGTTAAGTCTGAGATGCAGTACAACTACAAACTGCAATTTCATTTTGTTTTCAATTCTTTAGCACTGAAGTTTTTGTTGTTTTTTACACGGTGGGAATATGTTTATCTAGATTTGTTTGAGGTTTTTAAATATAACCAACATGGAAAACCAAATGTTAAAGCTTCCTTCTATCCACATGCACGCACGCACACACACACACGCAGGCACGCACTTGCGCAGGCACATCAGTGGGGCGCGGATTACTTTATAGTCAGAATGGTGGTCCCTGGGACAAAACCAGTTGAAAACCCCTGGTATAGACGGGTTTCTTGTTTCCAAACATTATTGGGTGTGCCTGCATTCAGGAGGCAAAATCACTTTGCTAAATCCTTTTATAAAACTTTATAACGAAGGACATTCTTGTGCCAGAGGTTGCATAGCAAGAGAATAATAAACAATAGAGAAATAAGCAATAGAATAATACAAATAAAATAAGAAATTTACAGTGCATCTAAGCGTAAGAAAAATGTAAAATTACAGATACATAAATATAAAAATACAGATACAAAGATATTGAATCAGCAAAACACACATGACACAAGATATGAGACATGTATCACAGCTAGGTCTGGGACAGTGAGGAAATGGCTGGCACCGATTACATTAGAAGCCTAAGTAGCTCAAACTGTACCGATTACATCAATACATTAGTTCTCAGTAATGGTGAGAAATTACCAGATCCCTACGCTATTCAAGACCACGAATGGATTTGATATTTTGGCTTCATTAGATTGTATTTAAAACTCAATTAAAACACATTGTCAGTTCTTGCATCAAGAACTCCAATCACACGTTAGAAGATGAATACTCTGCATTTTTGTCATATGATATATTCAAGCAATAGCCCACGACAGGCCGTGGTATATGGTTATTATATCACAGCTAAGGGGCGTTGTTTGGCCCATGGTGAAGTGGAGGCTACCTGCACACACGTTGCTATGCAACATACCGATACATTCCAATTCAAACAGTTTTCATTCTCATCATTTGGCTATTTATTTATGTTGGAGGAAGGTAGGATGACTTTGAAAGCTGCTTGTAGGCTTGCATGTGTTGTTAGGTGGATGTGGCAAGGATGTTGCTCCAGATTATCCGGTCACCGAGTGTCAGTCGCCAATAGCTCTGGAGAGAGGTTTCACACTTGTTTTCCCCTCACAGACGGAGTGATACCAATTGTGAAAAGGGATTAGAATATTGTGGCGATGAACCAATCAGATTGCTTGATTTCAGGTACCCGTTTTATAAATCCTCGTCATCTCTGCTTTGGAGCTTGGTTCTGCTGCTAAATATGCTGTGACAAGTGCTGCTTTCTGCCCCCTAGCTGTGCACACGTGATGACGTTGCACAGGAACCTGTCAATGGTCAACATTTGCACGTGTAACCGGTTGTGTCCATCCATGGACGCATGGTGGATGTGTCAGCTTGTGTCTATGGTGCAGGAAGGACGGCACGGCCACACAGGACTTGCTCTCACTCTGGCTCTCTGGTTTATTCTGGCACATAGATGAACAACACACAAACTTCAAACAGTGTGTCTCCCAACTGCAAGCATCCAGATCTACAGCTTAGATGTATTTCCCTTTTTCACATTATACTGTGGCGAGCGCCACAGAGGAGCGACAGAGATGAGTCGGACAAAGGAGTATTTTCTGTTGTTGTCCTGTGTCCCATACACTGCACGACCCGACGTACAACATTTATTTACTATTTTGTCCTGACACATGAACACCAGCAAAAAACCAAAGCGACCACTAGAAAACACCACGACCACGATCAGCCAAAAGTGCGACTTGACAATTAAGTCACTACTCTTGCACACAAATGTCTGCAACCTTCCATCTACATACCAGTGGTGCTTACGGTCAAAATGCATGCCACTGAATGCAAGCACCTGGACTTTTCAGGAACCTATGCCAGGTTCCTTTTTCTGGATTTCAGCTCTGCTTTCAACACAATCAACCCAGCTCTCCCAGTGCCTGACTCCACCTGCAGGTGTATCACAGAATTCCTATCCACCAGGAAGCAGCACGTGAGGCTGCATTATAAACTAAAGAATGTGGCATTGGAGTGAGTGTGTTTGCTGTCAAACGAGTGTTGCTATATCCCTACCCCACACAGTAGCCTATATCAGAAGTCACCTGAAATGAATCACGATAAAAGAGTGATCGATTATGGAAGTCCCTCTTTATATCGGTGCAGCGGTGTGGAAACACATTGAATATAGGCTGCTGTGTGCATGAAGTGATGATCCATCAAGGATTGCAGACATTAAACAGCATATTTGTTATGGGGGGTGTGTTGAGGTGAGACCCAGGCGCACAGCAAATGGAGGAGGCGTAGGTTGAGGTTCAAGGGCGGTTTAATTCAACAAAGGATTTGCCACAAAGGATGCCACATAAATAATGGGATCTGGGGGGGAAAGGCTCTGCGGGTTGGCTCGAACTCAGCAGGGGGGTCCGGGATTCTGGAGGGATGAGAAAGAGAAGGGGGGTGAGGGATAGAGATCCCGGGTGAGGCAAAAAGGCAAAAAGGGCTTGGAGCAACAACTGCGAGAAGTTAAGTTGGCGAGAGATAACTACTACTGTGTGTGCTACGGGAGATACGTTAACACCTGTAGCTTAGGGAAAGATCTGGCGCCGAGTGGAGTGCAGGCCAGGTTCTTGTAGGGCGAGCAGTGATTGCCGATCAGGGGCAGGTGCGGTGATTGGGAATGGAACGCCGGTGCGGAGAGTCGCGCTGTATGCAGCGTCATCGCCGCTCCGCCGTTGCGCCTGCGCCGACGTGCCGGGAATGTCCGACTCCGAGAGGTGAGAGGAGAGGGAGGAGCCTGCCGAGAGGACAGGGCCGGCGGGGGATGGGGAACGTGAGTGCCCGACAGCCGGGGGGAACTCCGGGGAGTCGGAACGCCGTATGCCCGGTCCAAGGCGGCGCGCAGAGGAGCGCAAAGGGCGTGTAGCGGGAGGGGAAAGGGACGGACGTGGAGGCGATTTTATACAATTTCATGACATGATAGTCAAATATAGTCAAATTAATGATGTCAGTTGTCACATGGTGAAAAAGCATTTATTGGTCATGCTTGCAATGTCCATCGGGTCATTTTCCTATTCACTCCACCGCTTTCTGTGCGTACGCGTGCTCAGATCTGTGCGTGAAATTTCTCCCGATGTATGCACATTTTCAAGCTCAGAACAAATTCGGATAAATCCCAAGTTTTTCCAAAAAACTGCGTACGCATGGTTTACGCACAGATTTCTTTGTACACAACATTGATAAATGAGGGCCCAGGTGAACTCTAAACAGGTGAGTCTTAAGTCTCTTGCAGAAGCTGGTGAGCGATTCTGCTGTCCTGATGGCACATTCCACCACTGCGGTGCCAAAACAGAAGAGTTGAGACCTGGCGGAGCGATGTTTGCCTGCTCTTCGTGATGGTGGTACCAGTCGGCCAGCTGAAGTTGTTAAGCGGAGCGCTCGAGCAGGGGCGTGGGGTCTCACTAATGTTTGGAGGTAGGTAGGGGCAGTTCAGCCCCTGACAGCCTTATAGGCCAGTACCAGTGTCTTGAATCCGGTGTCAAGGGTGCAGGGTCTGGACAGGGAGCCATTCCATGTGACCTGATAGGTAGTGGGCGATCTGTCAGGTAGGAAGTGAGATTATATGGACAACAAACACATTTTTCAATGTACACTTTCGTTATTAACCTAGGCTGTACCTAGGTAATCCTGTTCGTTCAGACCTCCAAGTTGCGTTTGTGGAGTCGTATCCACAGAAGCAACCAACTCATTCAGACCTCCCAGTGCCAATTAAAGTGGCAGTGAATCGCAATTAAATGTTTTTTTAGTTTTTTTGTTTAAACACATTCATTACACTTAAAGGAGTAGTATCCATAGGTGACTCTTAAGGGTTAAACTGCACAGGAGTTTCTTAGGTAAGTCTTGTATGTAAAAGGATATAACTTATTTAGAACTACACCTCTTGCATTTTCTTTACCCACATTTAGTTAGACATATTAGCACATAAATACTGACATGCAAAAACTAACATATAAAAAAGTGTATACAGATGCAAAGGCTCCACGTACTTTGTATTGTGGTGCTACGGTTGATTCGAGCAGTTGTGGTTTAATCCAGGCCGCAGGACCTCATGCCTTTCCTAGATTCATGGAATCTTTTCCTCTTCTGGGCCAATTTGCTTAGGATTGTCTTCCATTTATTATTATCTATTTATGTTTGACTGAACATTTTAAACTGATAAAATTGAAACTCTGCAACAGAGAACAAGCTTAAACACGGAATGTCTTTGCAATGGGTTTATTTGTCTAAAACTGATTATAATAAACCAAGCTGGGCCATGGAGCAATTGTCTGCCGCTTCTGCTGCGTTCGACACAGTAAACCACCAGATCCTCCTGTCTATTCTGGCACCTGACCCTGCACCCTTGACACCGGAGTCCCCCAAGGCTCAGTACTAGGACCCCTTCTGTTCTCCTAGAGCCTAGATCTCTAGGCTCTGTAATTACATCCCATGGCTTCTCCTATCACTATTACGCAGACAACTCCCAACTGTTCCTTTCCGTCCCACCCTCTGACACCCAAATCGCAACACACATCTCCAAATGCCTATCTGACATGAAGTCCAAGTCTCCCCTTCACCGACTGCAAAGAACCTTAGCGTGGTACTGCCACGGCGTGGTACTGCAGAATTGCTCTCGACAATATCTGCAGGATCCGGCCCTTCCTCACACATGAAGCAGCACAGATCATCACTCGCCTTGACTACTGATAATCTCTCCTGGCTGGACTCCCAGCCTCCACAATACACAAGCCCTTACAACATCCATAAATAACAGTACTCGGCATTGTTTAGCATATTGTATGTTCTTAGATGTTGGTAATGCACTCAGAATGGCACCTCTGCTCTTATCCCAGCTATTATGCTATTGTGCGTTGCAATTATGAAACTTGCTGTATTAACCTTGCAATTATGAATGCTTGACTCTATTCTCATCTTTATCACAGCGATATCTTGCTGTCTCTTTCTACAAATGTACTTGTTGTAAATTGTAAGTTGCTTTGGATAAAAGCGTCTGCCAAATGCTCTGGATGTAAATGGAAATGTAAACCAACCCAAAACAGGAAGTACAGGTGTTAAAATAGTATGAAAACTGCTCCCTGTTGGAGGAGCTAAACTAGTCTCCACCTGTAGTTCTAAATCAATCAGATTACAGCACATGTACCGACAGTTATGTAATTATAACTCTAGTTCTATGATTGCAGGTGTAGCCATTAAGGCTTTGCTTTATGGGCTTGTCCCATAAAGTACCAATCAACGTGGGCCCCGCCCACATTCCTCACGGCACCATGTATATAAGGCCACCTCGAGCGGCACTCGTCCTACAAACTATTCAGCAATGGAGGGCACAGCAGGGAAACACTAGAGTTATAATAACATATTTGTCATTGTATTTGATGTAGTCTATGCATCTTGGCTTCGCTTTATGGCCTTAGCTGAAGCTGCGAGTGGAGCCCGAATATACCCCTGGTGGACCCAAGTCCTGGGGCACACCGGACACAAGATGACATATACAGTATGTGCAAAAAACACAACAGTGTTGATCAAATGTCTAATTCTGCTCAGCACACGCAAAGCGGTGAATAAATAAATCAAGAGTCTGTAAACACTGATACAGGTCGCCTGGCATCGCCTGGGATCAAGCCTCTGGTGAGCAAACCATCTCTGTAGCGCATGAAAAGTTTTGCTGTCATCGTCACTGAGTCTATGGAAATTCTCAAATAGAACAGCTGATGGCTGGAAAGCGGAGAGCTCTTCACCCAATTGATGGCGAAACCCAGGAGAGAGATGTGCTCTATCACCACCAGTGTCTACTTTGGCCGCTTCCTCCAAGAGGCTCAGAATCAATAAACCATTGAGATAAAAATTGTATTATTTATTATTATCTTAATAGAAAGTTACTCTTACATTCCCCACGAGCAAAACTGCATCAATGGCTTTGTACTTTCAATGTCTTATCGGATATTTGACATTACACAAGTAGCCTACTCATGCATATGTCCTCATGAAAAATGTATTGTATGTTGTATCATTTATATTTTGGTTCACATATGGGGCTACCATTGGATATCTGTTAAGTGGACTCCTTGTTAATGAACAGCTGTGGTTCCAGTTATTTCTGAGCCTGATAAAGTTCTAAATATTAACTCTGTTTCCCCTGGCTCCTGCTTCAGCAAACACACTTGACATGTGGCAACACATGTAAATGAAAGGACAGACAGAGGTTTTTGTTCTTTTAACCTGGAATGTGAAATATTTGTATCATAATAATGTATTTATCTCTCTTTAGAATTCGATCCTCATGTATGAATGTCACTCTTTACACATACTGTCATTCATCAAATCAGGCCAGGGCAGAATATGGACTAAATAGGATAAACAATACACACCTGTCATCATTTAATATACAGCTAAGATTGACAGACAGACAGATGAGTAAATTACAATTATGTAAATGATTTTAGTGCCTTGCATCTGGATTAGAGGTTACCAGGGGGCAATGATATCATTAGTTACTACAATTGAACTCACTTAAACTCTTGCAACTGCAGTAGTTAAATATTGTTGGATTGCCCTGTACTTGAGATATCCTTTTACGTCAGATAGCAAAATATCAGCCACAGGCTGTGAATTCTATCGTTCTGTGTGACCTTGAAGGGTTCAAGGGTTAACAGTTGGAAAATCATCAACATGCAAAAATGTCTGCCTTTGTTATGTTATTTGTTTACAGTGTATCTGTTATTGGTGATAAAATCCCAAAATAGTTTTCCATTTCAAATGTAAGTGACAAAAAAGAATACTTGGATGGATTTTAGGTGTTTTTAGTGTGTACTTTAAATGAATGTAAGCATACATGTTTGTGAATATGTGGCCTTCCAGTACTTATTCTTGATTTTTAAGCAATGAAGACTACAAAAATGTAATGATTTATTTTATGTTTGAACAGCGTGTCCTGTCAGTGGCAGAGGGCCAGGTCATGTTTGAAAGCAAAATCTAACACACTGTGTATATTATAATATAGACTTAAAGAATGAAACCTAATTGCCAACATTCCTAATAATTTGGCAAATTAATAGGCTTGTCCTATGGTGGCATAGACAGCCAATGTACAAAGTGACAGACAACAATGGAAGACTAAAGGTTATGTGTAAGAAGGTACAATCTTTAATCTTTGTACCGTGCTGTAATCAGGAATTTAACTAATCATGTGCCATAGATAAGAACGTAGAATAAGTGTCTGCAATGATTATTTTAGATAGTACAGCCTTCTTCATCCTTACTTTTTTTCTTATCAGTGGAAAATAAAAATAAACACATCTCACTTTCATTGTCACAAACCATGAAAAATATGGTGATGACCATTTATCTGAGGAAAAATGGCACTATCGATGCCACTCATTCTGAGTGGCATCAATAGCACAATTTTAGAAAACATCAGTAAAGATACATACACTACCAGCAACAAATAAAAATAGGAGCTTATTTATATACATATTTTATATACAGCTCGATATCTGAAATGGCATTATTCTAAATATAAATTATACACATGGCAACGAAAAAGCCATCTGGATGAGATTGCACAAACGTTCACAGGTTACAGTCCTCTGAGGAGCGGCAAAGTAATTTTTGTTACAAGAAAATCTTGACCTTTGCCTGACAGAATAGAGTCCTTCTCATCGGCTTCAGTTGTACTTGGTGGAATAGGTGTTGAGTCCATTCAAAGGTGCATTAGTTGATTCACTTATCACAGCCATGTTCTTGTCTGCTAAGGCAAAATTTGCATCCACAGTAATATGGAAAGTGCCTCATGGGCAAGCAATGTATAAATTACCTCCTTCCTATCCATTGCTGTTGGAGATCAGAACTTAATAAAAAGATATGACCAAAGGCATTTTATATAGTAGACGACTATATATAATTTTTAGACTGAGATTATGTCGGAAGCAAAATGCGGCCAATATGCACAATGTTAAGCGGTGAGTTAATGTACATTTTAACAGTACAAATCATTGTCCATCATCTGAAAGTAGTTACCTTGCAAAGTGTAAGTTAAAATTCATGTAGAGCGGTTTTAGTGTTTGTTTCGGGTTTAGACTCTTAGTATGCAGTAGTATTAGTAATTTTTGGTAGTTACGTGACCACCCTCATGGGTGAGACTTCAGCTTGTACCTGAAGTCTACGTCATAGGTGGGCTGAAGGATTCCTAAGCCGGCACGTGATTGGTCAAGAGGAGGAACTTTGACAACTGGGTCCTGTAGCTCCATATCAAAGTAGGACAGGGCAAGTGTCAGAAACTGTTTGATCTCATAGATGGCAAAGAAGCGACCTGGGCACTTGGTAACACCGGAGCCAAAGGGCATGTAGAAGTACCGCAGTCGTCGCCCTCCACGGTAGAAGGTGTTTCTTTCTTGACCATCTTCATCCAGGAACCTGTCATACTTATACTCCTTCATTGAGGCACAAATGGAAAGAAAAATCAGTATTACTTGCAGTAAAATGTGTTACAGACAGCATGTTAAATCAAATTATCAACATTTTATTATAGAGTGCACGTAGCAATAGTTCATTTGGATATTGACACTTATTTCTATATTAAAATGTATTAAAATCATTGTTTTACACACAAATATTTGTGGCTACATCTTAATTGTTCATGTATAACTTTTAAGGGTTTGCATGTTGTCATGATCATCATGGCATGGTCTTACATAGGGGTCTTCAAAGATCTCTGGGTCAAAGTGCAGCATGGGCGGGTACAGGGCGATGACATCATCCTTTCTTATATGATATGCATCCTGGTTATCAAGATGAAGCAGGAAGTTCTCCTTCGCCACACGAACGTTCATCGAAGCACTGGATAGACGCATGGCTTCTTTAATGATGCTGTCTGGAATGGGAATAATATAGAGATTTAATTTTAAAGTGGGATCTTTGGTAATGGGATTAAATAAGAGATATTTGTTGAAAGCCGTGTACATCCGAACATGCCTGGGGCACACTGTTAATGTATGTACTTAACTTACCTAAAACAGGCATGTTGTCCAGTTCTTCCCTGGAGAGTGTTAGCCTTGGCCCATTGGATGCGACCTGTTGACCTGTACTCTGTAGAACTTTCTGCACCTCTTCAGAGGCTGCTTTCATAGCATCTGGACTCCTACAAATGCATGTTATTATTATTGTGGGGTTTTTTTAAGGTTTTTGTCCATACAATTTGGTGAGCACATACAGTACTTTAGTACAGAAACAGAGGTGTATGCATTATCTCCAAGATTGCATTTCTTCGCTGTCAGGCTGAAACCTTGTATGCACAAAACCCTGAAGAAAACCCTGTTTTTTAAATAATTGAACACTATGTCCTCAGAGTTGGTCATGTGTTTTTTTGATATATGGCCAGATACTTGTGTCATTGTGCATCATGATATTATTCATATTTTACCAAAACTGAAATGGAGTTAAGAGGTTTTTGAACGGTGAATGTCAAGATGCAGAAAATGTCAGGAGTTTCTCCATTGTTGATTTGAACATCTGCAGTATCTGACTAGCCTCATGAGACCATTCCGATCTCTCAAGTTCACATTCTCTTTCTCTCTTCAGATTGGTCTGGTCAGGCTTCAAGCTTGCTGTTTGTTTCCAATCAGCATCCTACTGGCAGCTAAGGCCGTGGTTTAGGTGTGACAACAACGTGAAGTGAACGTGAACGTGTGTTTGGAAACAACAATGGCGAAAGACAGATGGTTCATCCAATCACCTGCCTACAAGTGCCAGCCCTTTTCCAAATAGTTTACAATGACGAGTTCCCAGATGGTTCTGTAGTTCCAGCTCATAATGGGCTTAACGCTGGCACAAGCCACTGAACAGGTGCGCCTGGCGGAGGAGATAACAAAGCAGGTTAGTCTCCAGGTCAGACAACCAGTGCAATAAGAGTCACAAAATGGGACATTGGGAATGTGCATGCCACTCCAAAGCTCAGAGAGATCCAGAAGAAGTGAAAAGCAATATTCCTTGGAGAACGTGGCGGAGAGAATAGTCAGGACTGTCAGGACAGGACTGTTACTCTAACAATGGGTAACATATCGTACCAGTAACCTTCAAAATCGGAGGATCCAATGCAACAGTTATCAATGATTAGTTATCTGAGGTAATCTCAGATGTGTTCCAGCCACAACAAGCTACAAGTCGAAACAGTATTCCTTTCCTGGTTATGTGATAAGAAGTAAAGGCCCTGCCCAGAGGCTGGGAGAAATGGGTCGAGTGAAGCGGGTGGACGAAGTCAGTGTCATCTTACGATCAAGTGGATTGCTGAAAACAGCAGGTGACATGGCTCTACCATATAGCCCAGCGATATGCAGCGCAGTCAGCCAGCCAGATGGACACCTTGGCATAGGCCTACAAGAAATAGCTGATAGCAAGAAATTAAGAAGCTGCTACACACCACTTATGTGGCTTTTCAGGGCTTCTCCAATGCAGGACTCGGTTAATTGCAATAAAGTTTGTAGTAATGGTGCAGGTGGTAAAAAGCTAGCAAGCTTTGTGTGGTGGTGTGGTGATGGCTGGTTTAACCAGTGTGCATTGATTAGGCAATACACCACAGGTGAGCAGCCCCACCGAACCCAGCCTCTAACTGGGCCAGGTGAGCCACCAACCACACACATTGTCACACACCTGCATATTATATATACAGGAAAAAAGGCTGATCCACAACAGCCAAGACCCCCTGTTATAGTGAGGTCACATTGGCCAATGACTCATTCCACACATATTAGTGAGTGAAAATGGGCCCTTGCTAGCTTCAGCAGAGATGGAAGGAAGTTTAGAAGCAGGCATGCTACCATAACCGGATGAGGATTCTACCGCCACTGAGCCCAGGGGACACAGTGCTCATCAAATTGGACATAAAAAGACAATGCACAATGCCAGCTTTTGTCCATAGTCCCAGTTCCACTCCCAGGTCTTTCATAGTGGAGACAGTTTTAGGTGAACGCGACAGAAGGAACAGGTGCCATCTTGTTTGCCACACCCGAAACACCCACATCTGTCACTAAGGTTCCTGTCCGAGTCACCCCAGGAGAGGATAGGAAGACTGAAGTGACTCAAGCTCACTCTGAGTCGCCCAGCAATCAGACTTGATTTGTGAAGTCTATGAACTTTGAGAGTTTCTTTTTTTTTTTAAAGCGGAAGCTGTGACAGGGGCTACAGCTAACAATAGCATGAAAGTGTTTCTAACTACACTATGTTCAATAGAAAAATTTGGACAGAGAACAGCATGATACAATGATGTTTTGTTGTCTTTACCATTTATGTTAAAGAGTCAGCAAACAAAATAAAAAAAAATTATATTATTTAAATATTAGTTATTTTAATTTTAGAAATAATGAGAAGGTTACACCCTCACCTATGGTCACGAGCTTTGGGTCGTGACCGAAAGAATGAGATCGCGGATACAAGCGGCCAAAATGAGTTTCCTCCGCAGGGTGGCTGGGCTCAGCCTTAGAGATAGGGTGAGGAGCTCAGACATCCGGAGGGAGCTCGGAGTAGAGCCGCTGCTCCTCCGCATCGAAAGGAGTCAGCTGAGGTGGTTCGGGCATCTGATCAGGATGCCTCCCGGGCGCCTCCCCTTAGAGGTTTTCCGGGCACGTCCACCTGGGTGGAGACCCCGGGGCAGACCCAGAACCCGCTGGAGGGATTACATATCTCATCTGGCCTGGGAAAGCCTCGGGACCCCCCAGGAGGAACTGGAGAGTGTGGCTGGGGAGAAGGAAGCCTGGGGGGCCCTGCTTAGCCGGCTACCACCGCGACCCGGCCCCGGATAAGCGGACGAGAATGGATGGATGGGAAGGTTACAGATTATAAAGCATTACCTTCACACCATAGACATAACCCAATATGGGTTATGGCCCTCTCCAACCCCAGATCTCTCAGATCCTCAGACCAACTCCTCCTGGCTGTCCCTCGATCAAGGCTAAAGGGAAAGGGTGATCGTCCCTTCTCTGTAGCCGCCCCAAGGCCAACAGCTTACCATTTTCAATTAAGTGTTCCCCCTCTGTTGACATTTTACAGACAAAACTAAGGACACACTTGTTTTCTCGGGCCTTTTAATCTCTTAAGGTTGTCTTTTTCCTCTTACCCTTGTGTTTTATATTTTATCCATATCTAACTTTTCCTTCCATATTTATTTGTGTATATTTATCTCGCACCCCAATATATGGACAGTGCAATGGACAACATAATATACCACAGTCTGTATTATTTAAACCAATATAGCATGCGGCCCCTATTTAACCACCAGGTGTGAGGGTGATTAGCCATTCCTGACATGAATGTTCACTGTGACATCACAAGTGGGAGTGTCCACCTATGAAACTCGTGACTATGAATGAACTATGAATGCTTTAAGCCTGCTCTATTTTGATCTTTATGTACCACAGCGATATATTGCTGCTCTTTCAACAAATATACTCTTTGGAAGTCACCCAGTGGACTGTACCAACAAGGTAAACTGATCTAGTCAGCATACATCTAGGTGGGAAACTAAGCACGCGTCCATCAGAGAGAGTCCTGTTTTATGGTAACTGTTGGATGTATATGATGGTAATAAAGTTTTTTTAACTTGAACTTTTGAAGTTTGAATTCGCATTAGATTAAAGCAGACATGGAACCTTGGGCATGTCGCAGTGTGTTCCCTGTGTGTGTGTGTGTGTGTGTGTGTGTGTGTGTGTGTGTGTGTGTGTGTGTGTGTGTGTGTGTGTGTGTGTGTGACCAAGCAGTGATGATACCATTCTATATGCTGGCTTACTTTAGGGGGGGGGGGGGGGGGGTAGTAGTAGTAGTTTTATTTGTTATATGAACTATATACAGGTACATGGAGCAATGAAATGCTTACTTGCAGGTAGCATATATTTATTTAATTATTATCTGTCTCTAGGTGGTGTCTTGCTCAGGGACACCTCCACACTTAGCTAGGGACACACACACACACACACACACACACACACACACACACACACACACACACACACACACACACTCACTACATGGTGCCTAATTAATATTATACACACTGAGTTTATTCATGCAATTACATGATAACTGATTATACTGATCACCAGAGTTACTAGATGCTATTATGCTGTAGTGCTATAATATAGCTTATATATATTTGAGGTTTCAAACCCTGTTTCAATGGTGTACTTCGCATAGGTCAGTGTAATCTATAGTCTCGAGTCTGTGGGGCCCCCTACTAGTTAGGGTGTGACCTTTATACTACACACACTATGTAGTATACTATTATTAGTATGTCATGTCTACTGCTTCGATAGTGATATTCTTTTATTGTACAGCACTTTGGTCAACGGTGGTTGATTTAAAATGTACTCTATAAATAAATAAACTTAAACTATAATCTATCCTCTTTTCTAACACACCTGTCCCGTTATAGTGTTTGACACTAGTGTTAGAAGAGAGTGATTCCAATCCTCCCACCTAGTGACTCGGCTATTACATAGACCCCTTGGCTCTTACCCGCTTTGTTACACGCACGCACGCACGCGCACACGCACACACACACACTTAAGATTGTGCATTGTTTATATTTAAGGAATGTTTACTTTATGCCAACATTCTTATATTGTAACTGTTTGTGGTTTTTGCTGGAATATTGTGTTGAAGCCAGCCTCTGTCATGTAAAGAACTCCGAACCCTTCAATTCATGCAATCAATGGTAACTTTGATTGTAATTATCGAATAATCATTAATCATAGTCCCAGTTTAGTTCAGTATATTTTTATGAGATTTAATCCACTGTCAGGATGGTTTGACCCATTATTATTCAGGTTTATCCATCCATCCATCCATCCATCCATTATCGTCCGCTTATCCGGGGCCGGGTGGCGGTGGCAGCCGGCTAAGCAGGGCCCCCCAGGCTTCCTTCTCCCCAGCCACACTCTCTAGTTCCTCCTGGGGGATCCCGAGGCGTTCCCAGGCCAGACGAGATATGTAATCCCTCCAGCGAGTTCTGGGTCTGCCCCGAGGTCTCCTCCCAGTTGGACGTGCCCGGAAAACCTCCAAAGGGAGGCGCCCGGGGGGCATCCTAATCAGATGCCCGAACCACCTCAGCTGACTCCTTTCGATGCGGAGGAGCAGCGGCTCTACTCCGAGCTCCCTCCGGATGTCTGAGCTCCTCACCCTATCTCTAAGGCTGAGCCCAGCCACCCTGCGGAGGAAACTCATTTTGGCCGCTTGTATCCGCGATCTCATTCTTTCGGTCACTATCCAAAGCTCGTGACCATAGGTGAGGGTTGGAACGTAGATGGACCAGTAAATCGAAAGCTTCGCCTTCTGGCTCAGCTCCCTCTTCACCACAACGGACCGGTACAGCGCCCGCATCACTGCAGACGCTGCACCAATCCGTCTGTCCATCTCCCGCTCCATTTTGCCCTCACTCGTGAACAAGACCCCGAGATACTTGAACTCCTTCACTTGAGGCAGCAACTCACTCCCAACCCAAAATATTCAGGTTTATACTTTTTTATTTTCATAATTAATAATTGTCTTTGATAATTATTATTTACAAGCCAATAACTGACCATAGGACCTACAACCTGCATGGCTATGGTATGAAGTTAATGTTGTTTACAGTAAAACTTCTGAGAAAATTTAGTGTTAATCATCTTAGAGGAGGAGATATAATGAATGAATGTTTTTATGACCAGGAGATATCCTATTAGTTTATTTCTTTAATGAAACTTTAGCACAACTTTGGAAAGCCCAATTCAGTCTGTTATATTAATTATTGAGTTAATGACTATGATGATTAATTCTAGCCAGCACATTAATCAAAGTTGATTTGAAAAAAAAGATGTGAAAAGCAATATGATTTGCTATTTGTGTATGGACCTTGTGTATAATGGCTCGCTGTATTGGTATCATGGTATATTTTGATTAAATTGTTTAAAAATTTTCTTTTGATAGGCTGTGCTGCAGTCTTTCTCTCTGGTCCGATATATCATCACATGTTAGATGTAGAGTATGTACATTTTTGTACAACTAACTGTCGCTGAGGCTGTCTTTAGCACTGCACAATAAAGTAATTATCCACTGTACAATAAAGGGAGGCATTTTGTCTGGAATCACCCAGACAAGGGATATGGATCCAATGTCCCCTTTTAACCCTATTAGAGTGTCTATTAGATAGGTAGGTTTTTTTGTGCAAAATAAATCACAAAGACCATCTTTTTGAATGTGCCCCCAGATTCGTCATTCGTCTTGCCACTCTCCATCCTTTCAATATCTGTTTGACGTCTAATGACTGTAACGGCCATTTGATTCCATCCTTATTTGACGAGATAATTACAAAAATTGCCCAAAACGCAACTCTTAGTATCCAAGTTGAATTGAATGAAAGTAGTATTTGGGTCGAATAAACCTTCAAAACTATAAGTAGTTAGACAGTAAGTATTTGGGTGGAATACACTTTTAAAAGTAGGGTCCTAGAAATGTGGTCCTAGAAATGCGGTCCTAGAAATGCAGTCCTAAATCAGCAGCTACCAGTACTGCAGGAACAGTTCTTTTTAATACTTCTTCATACTTACTTCTAATACTCCTTCAATCCATTTGTTTAATCTTTGGAAGATGAATTATGGAAATACAAGGTTTCCACCCGACAGCGCTGATATGATAAACTGGTATATTGTATTAATTAAATATTCAAAAACTGCAACTATCGTCTTACAAGTGTTATCGTTGAATTACAAATTACAAGCAAATTACAAAAGTGCCTCCAAAACTGTGGTTGCCTGTATTCACAACATCCACACATCCCATATAATCTCACACAGCCAAATTCCCAGCCATGGAATGTATCAGAGCAGGAGTCTAGCCAGCACATTAATCAAACTTGATTTAAAAAAAAAAGAAAAGAGAAAAGCAATATGATTTGCTATTTGTGTATGGACCTGTGTACAAAACTGTGGCTGCCTGTATTTACAACATCCACACATCCCATAATCTCACACGGCCAAATTCCCAGCCATGGAATGAATCAGGAGTCTAGCCAGCACATTGATCAAACTTGATTTGAAAAAAGCAGGAGTCCGAAGTTGACCAGTTACCTGATGAGGTAAAACAGGCTCCAGAAGGTGGCAGGCAAGGTATTGGCCTGGGACGCCCACAGCAAGGCCACGTGTGTCCGGGCCTTGCCGATGTCATTGAAAGTTGATAGGGAGTCATTGAGGATAATTCTCATGGAGATTAGGTCAGAGACATTTTCTCTCTTGGACAGGTTGTCAACATGCATTGTTTTGGCGAGGTTCTGAAAGGCAGGATTGTAATGATCAACATATAGTCGTGGCAGGACTGAAAGGCTCCAAACATGTTCCTATTACAGCATTCAACCTATTCAGATTATTCAATTGAGATTGTTTTTCTTGTGTCCTGACTGCTCATGTTATATGATATAATGTTTTAATATACAGTATATCACATGTGCATGCCTGCAAAGTGAACATGGTCAAGATTATAGACTGCTTTTAGAATTGTAAAATAACTAATCAGTTTCCTTTGCTGAACTTTATTAAATATGTCCATAATAATAATTAAATATGTACCACTGAAAGTAAAATAGCACGAGTGGAAAAATGTCGACTGACCTCTCGAGCACTGTAGGCACTCTTGAAGACATGGATGGGCAGACCAGCCACTAGTGCAGGGAAAATCTTGTCAAACTCCTTGAAATTTTCCAGTGCATTGAGCACCAGGGCCCTCTGAGCAGCCTGCCGTGCCTGAGGCTTATCCTTTCCCAATTCCTTGCCAAAAAGAGTTAGGTAGCCAGACTCGAACATAACCTAGGGGATTGAGAGGCAGTGAATATAATCATTTTGAAAATGTTGTAATATTTTTCCCATTAGCAACTGCTAGTGGTTAGAGTTGTAACTACGTTGTCTGTTGTCTGTTTTGTCTTGACATTTCTACATGAACAAACTACATTACGTAACATTTTATGCAATTGTGTTGGCCAAAAGTAGACCAGAATAAAAAAAAAATCCCTGGATGGATTGACCATGGGTCAATGATGGGTGTGTTAAGAAGTTTTTCATGGAGTAAATACAGGCAATAGAAAACACACATACAGCTTTAAACTGTTGTCGCTCCTGTATTGTTATTCTACCCTACCTAACATCCATTATAAACCAACTCCAGTGGCATCCTCGTGTCCCCTTGGTCATGTTAGTGACCAATAGTGGGACTTTGTGCCTTCTAAATTACTGACCTTATAACAGAAGGCAAAGATGCCATCCACCTCCCAGTGTTCAGTGCTAGGCCTGAGCGTGTCTGAATCTAACATTACATCCTGGAGGTGGCCCATCATGGCATCAATCAAAGAGGGCAGTGCCTCTCCCTGCAGCGTCTTCAGAAAGGTCTGGTGCAGGTTTTCTGTGGTGTGTCCATGACGAGGATCAAAGCTGTCATGGCCAAAGGCCTAAAGAAAATTAAAAAAAAGCTATAAAGCTTCAAGAATCAGGATCATGTGAGTGATGTGAGCCCAATTTCAAATTAATTTCCAAATAGACAAGTTTATATTTCAACATTAATTTGTGCAGTTCTAGGTACAATTGATTTACTTGTCTACGTACTTAAACACAAAATAGTTTGGGACTTAGAACAGAGACGGTGGCTCCTACTTTGACAGAGGTAGCAAAGTGGAATTTCATCCAATCCAGATGTCGGCCCTGACGAATGACAGCATGGTAGGAGAAAGGATCGCAGAGGAAGTGGAAGTACTGGCCAGCTATCTTGCAGGTAAATATATGGCCATACTTCTTTTGTCGGCTTCGTAGGAACTGAAGAGGGTTAGTACCAAACTGCAGGGCGCAGCCCAAATAGGGAATTAAGCCATTCTCAATTGGAGGTTCTCCGGGATTTCTATAAAGTATATAAATGTGACATTCAATAACACACATGCACTTGGTTCACCCTTACGATTAGCATATCACTGACTGTTCTGCTACATATACTGTGTAAGTTAGCTTCTTCTTCGTTTCTTTCGGCAGTGTCTGCATAAGAATGTTGCGCTTCTTTCTCAAGAATGCAAAATCAGAAACTAGTCCAATTAGTCCAAGCAGTGTGGCTAATGATGATGGTGTCAGTTAACACTGACCAAGCTTAGCAGTGGGGGGGGGGGGGGGGGGACTGGTATGCTACTGTATGTTGTTTATGTCTCTGTAAAAGGGACTTTCACTGAGAGGCTATCAGAACAGCAAAATTATTCCAATTTAACAAGGTTGACACACAACCAATAGACTGATTGCAAGTTATTATAGACCATACACTGAATTAAGAATCAACATAATTAACTGAATTGACATCACTTCTACACAGCTTTATAAAACGTGTACAACGTATGTATTTATTGACTTTTGCAGCAGCATCTTCATCTACATCCCTTTCATCTTCTGATCCCCAACCCTCCTGAGTCCCTTCCTCCTAACTTACCCTTATTTAATAAAAAACAAAAACCAGATTGGTGAATCGTTTTACAGAAACAACCTCTGCTTAAAGTCAATGTATTTGGTTGATGAACATGTTGTCTTTGACATTGCTGAATTGACTTGACCCTTCTACAATCATTATTGGGGTTATTATTTGGGGTTAAATAAAAACAGTTAATTTGTCTTACCTCCGTCGTATCCCTACAGCCAGCCAGAGAAGACAGCAGAATCCCACTACGACTGCCCAGATCAAAGCTATGCTCAGCATCATGTCTCTGCAAACGCGTGCGTGCTCCGGAAGAAACACAGATGACTTGTTTGATCCTTTCCTTGCTAAGCTTAGATTTATTTTTCTCAGTAAATTAATCGCTATTGAGCGATATATTGATCTGCTTTTCAGTCAATCAAAATGTGAAGGTTGACTGACGGAGAGAATTAATTCCAATCATCTTGCAAATAAATGCTGAAAGGTGGATGAACAAATTCCAACCCCAACCAAGCTACACAAAACGCCACAGTGTGTTTCAAGTGTCACTGTGTGTCGGGTTTTATACATTTTTGACTCTTCAGGCTCGAGCCAGAGGATGGTTGATGATGTCACACCTGTGGATAATTAGTTGACAGCTTGAAGTCCAGCCCCCTCCAGTTCATATCTGGTATCTCTTAGTAAAGAGTTACACTGTTGGACTCTCTCGAGGAAGCCACATTTCAATACACAATCAAAATATGTACACCGTGTGTGTGTGTGTGTGTGTGTGTGTGTGTGTGTGTGTGTGTGTGTGCGCGTGCGTGCGTGTGTGTGTGACTAAGCACGCAGTATGTGTGCTTAGATACAATGGCCTTGACTGTTGTCCATGAACACCCGTACCTGAAGGACAGATGACTGTACCATGATAGCACACTGCTTGGTTGGCAAATAGATTCAAGGTTATCTCTGGGTACCTGTGTGTCTGAACTGTATGTATGTATTTATCCACGTGCAGCATGTGTATATGTATGTGTGCATGTGTATATATAGGCTATATATATATATATTATATATATATTTATATATATATTTATACTGTATATATATATACACACACAGACATATACGTATATGTATGAATTTCATCCTGATAGTGATACTGATGATACTTAAATGCTGATAATGTCAAGGTTAAGGTCAGCCTTTCAATACTGAAACAAGCTTGGAAACTCATAAAGTGTGGAGTAGATATGTTTGTCCATGTTGCCAATTTTTGAGTAGAATATATATATATATATATATATACTTTTCACAATTCGTATCACTGCCTTTGAGGAGAAAACAACTGCGAAGCCTCTCCCCAGAGCTATTGGTGACCAAACAGACTGTGGAGAATGTGGAGCAACATCCTCACCACACGTGACACACATCCACACACAAGCAACAAATGTAAGTCATTCTACTGACGCTGGAGTTTTTCAGCGATTGCACAATAAATGGCAACATACAAATGAAAATCAGTGAATAGCAAAATGATTTTAAGAAAAACTGTTTGAATTGGAATGTGTCTGTGACCCATTCTGTCTGTGTATGTTGCATAGCAATGCGTGTGCAGGTAGCCTCCCCTTCGTGCCGGGACAAACAACATCCCTTAGCTGTGATATAAAAACCATATATATACCATGGCCTGTTGTGAGCTATTAATAGAGTATTTATTCTCTAACTTGTGATTGGATACTTTATCTTCTCATCAGTTGGGAATTCTTGATGCAAAATGGCGCCGTACGTGATGGCTGCCGTGTTGCGAGCTCCCGTACGACGATGCAGTTTTTAGTTATTTATTCTTTTAATTGCGACTATCCTTGCACAGGAAGTTAGCAGTAAGTTCACTTACGAAAGTTGCACACTTCTGGAGATTAGAACGACAGTCGCTCGCCGCTTACCAGAGTTTTTCAAGTCTTTCGATTCGGACGTCCCGCCCGGAGTCGTGGCTGGACTATCTCCGTCCATCTTAGGCACGATTACACGCAAGCGTCGCCGACGGAGAGGGAAGCGAGCCGGCGTGCTAGTCAGGCTGAGACGTCGAGCCAATCGACCTCCACTACCCACCATTCTGCTGGCTAATGTACAGTCTCTGGACAATAAGTTATGCGAGCTACAGGCTTGTATTCAATTCCACTGGGAAACTAAGGACAATTGCATAATCTGCCTTACGGAGACATGGACAAAGACTCTCTCTGGTAAAGATCGTGGAGGGGGGTTATGTCTCATGATAAACAGATCTTGGTGCAACCAAAGTCATGTGCATACCCTCAAGTCTTTCTGTTCCCCGGACCTGGAGTACCTGATGCTTATGTGCCGACCATTCTGGCTACCTCGGGAGTTTACAGCAGTAACCGTGACTGCTGTTTACATTCCCCCTCAAGCCAACACGGACATAGCGTTGATGGAGCTTTATGGGGCTATCAGCGAACAGGAGTTGGCACACCCTGAGGCTGCTTACATTGTGGTGGGGGACTTCAATAAGGCGAACTTGAAGAAAGTTCTCCCGAAGTTCTACCAACACATCACAAGCAACACACGGGGCGAGCGGATCCTCGACCACTGCTACACCCCCTTCCGGGATGGCTACAAGGCCCTCCTCCGCCCACCGTTCGGCAAATCGGACCACCGCTCGATCCAACTACTCCCCGCCTACAGGCAGAGACTGAAGCAGCAACCAATCGCTGTGAAGGAGGTCCAATGCTGGTCGGACCAATCAGAGTCTATGCTACAGGGTTGTTTTTTGCTAGTGCTAGTCCTGGTGCTAAGTGCTAGTGTTACTGCTGGTGCAAGTGCTGGTAGTAGTGCTAAGTGTTGGTGCCGGTGCTACTGCTAGTGTTAGTGTTACTGCTAGTGCTAGTCCTGGTGCTACTGTTGTGCTAGTGTGACTGTCTGAGGAAGTATTCTGTGACATTCTGTGAATGTCAAAATATAACAATGTATATGTTATTACATTGATTTATATGTGTATTGCTCCCCTAAATATTTTTTTGCATACTTTATTTTATTTTATAGTTTTCTTTTGTTTTGGTTTTTTGTAACTTTGTTAATATAGTTTTCTATTCTATTTCTATTTCTATTTGTATTCTTTTATAACTGCGGTCGGCTGTCGGGCGTTTTGCACATAAGATTTTCACTCACTGCTTATACTTGTGTAAACTGTGAAGTGACAATAAAATACTTGAAACTTGAAACTTGAACTGACAATGTGTTTTAAATGAGTTTTAAATGCATTCTAATGAAGGCAACATATCTAAAGAGCCTGGCCGGCGCTCCACTCGGCGCCAGATCATCCCCTAAACTACAGGTGGTAACGTATACGCCAGATACCCCCATCCTGTAGCAGTTGTTCTAGCCGACTTAACGTTACGCCGTTGTTGCGCTCAGCTCTTGTTTCCCTCACCCCGTTTTTCTCACCCCTCCAGAATCAAGTTCAAGCCCACCCGCAGAGCCATCCACCCCAAATCCCGTTTATTTATGTGTCAAATTCTGTGTTGGATTAAACCGCCTTTGGGCTTGAACTTTACCCACGCCTCCTCCTTTGCTGTGCGCCTGGGTCTCACCTCAACCCCCCCCTAACAGTACGATCTGGCCAATAGTAGACCCAGCCAGCATGGAAGACACCCCTTCTCCCCTCAAGGCACAGCTCCAAGCCCAGGGCAGGAGGCTGGTGCAACACACCTGCCTACTCGCGGAGGCAGCCGAGGCCATCGTGGTCATCCGTCGGGAGCTCTGGGGACTCGCCGACGCCCAGACCGACCAGCTGAGGCCATGCATAGACTACAGGTTGCTGAACAACATCACCATCAAAAACAAATATCCTCTCCCCCTCATGAGTTCCAACTTTGAACCCCTCATCGGGGCGACCATTTTCACTAAGTTGGACCTTCGGAGCGCATACCACCTTGTGTGCATCCGAGAGGGGGATGAGTGGAAGAACGCCTTCAAGACCCCCCGGGGGCATTACGAGTGTCTTGTGATGCCTTTCGGCCTCACCAACGACTCCGCTGTCTTTCAGGCACTGATGAATGATGTGCTCATGGACATGTTAGATGTATTTGTGGTCGTCTACCTTGACGACATCCTGGTGTTCTCCAGGAGCGCTGAGGAGCACGTCCAGCATGTTCGCATGGTCATCCAGCACCTCCTGGAGAACCGGCTGTTTCTCAAGGTAGAGAAATGCATCTTCCACTCCCCATCAGTGGAGTTCCTGGGGCTCATTGTGGAGGGAGGACTGACCCGACGAGACCCCCGCAAGATCAGGACAGTGGTCGAGTGGCCCCAGCCCTCTACTCATAAGCAGCTACAGAGCTTCCTCGGGTTTGCCAATTTCTATCGCCGGTTCATCCGTAACTACAGCCGAGTAGCTACCCCCCTGACGCACCTCACCTCCATGCTGCGTCCCTACCACTGGACGCCAGCGGCCAGCACTGCCTTCGCGGCACTAAAGGATCGCTTTACCACCGCCCCGGTCCTCCTCCATTCTGACCCCACCCGGCAGTTCGTAGTAGAGGTGGATGCTTCAGACACTGGTATCGGCGCTGTTCTCTCCCAGCAGTCAGCGGAGGACCAAAAGCTGCATCCCTGTGCCTTTTTCTCCCACCGGTTCTCACCGGCCAAGGAGAATTATGACATCGGTAACCGGGAGCTACTGGTGGTGGTGGGGACGTTTGAGGAATGGCGTCACTGGTTGGAGGGCTCGGAGCACCCCACTCTGGTCTGGTCGGATCACAGGAATTTGACGTTCATTTGTGCAGCGAGGCGTCTCAATTCCCGCCAGGCACGGTGGGCTCAGTTCCTGGAAAGGTTTGAGTTCACTCTCACGTTCCGGCCCGGGTCTCGCAACACTAGCCTGTGTCCATTCTCCCTGCATCATGCGTCATCGGGGTGGTCACTATGGACATTGAGGGGGTGGTCAGGGAGGCTCAACGCACCCAACCCGACCCAGGCAACGGGCCCCCCCATCAGCCCCCCCGGCTGTTTGTGCCCGACTCGGTTCGGTCCCGGGTGCTCCAGTGGGGTCATGCGAGCAGGGTGGCATGTCATCCGGGAGTCCACCGCACCCACTCCTTCCTGGCCCGGCAGTTCTGGTGGCCGTCCCTGGGAGCTGACGTCCGGGAGTTCGTTGCGGCCTGTTCAGTCTGCTCCCGCAGGAAGGCTTCACACCAACCTCTAGCTGGACTCCTGTGTCCTCTCCCGGTTCCCAGCCGTCCATGGTCCCACATCGCCTTGGACTTCGTGACCGGTCTTCCCCCCTCCCGCGGGAACACAGTCATTCTTACCGTGGTCGATCGATTCTCCAAGGCGGTGCATCTGGTGGCACTTCCAAAGCTCCCATCCTCAGCGGAGACGGCTGAACTCCTCACTCAGCATGTTTATCGTCTCCACGGGCTCCTGAGCGATGTGGTGTCGGACCGTGGACCGCAGTTTACCTCCCAGGTCTGGCGGGCCTTCTGCAAGGGGATCGGTGCTACTATCAGCCTCTCCTCAGGATACCACCCGCAGACGACCGGCCAGGCTGAACGCGCCAACCAGAGCCTGGAGTCCGCTCTGCGTTGCGTCTCAGCTCTCCACCCCACCTCCTGGAGCGGAGACCTGCCCTGGGTTGAGTACTCCCTCAATGCCTTGGTCTGTGAGGCCACCGGCAGGTCCCCATTCGAGGACTCCCTGGGATACCAGCCTCCGCTTTTCTCTCTCCAGGAATCGGAGGTCTCCGTCCCGTCGATCCAGGTCCACCTCCGACGGTGTCGCCGGGTGTGGAGGGAGGTCCACACCGCCCTGCTCCATGCCAACGAGCGTTCCTGCCGTGGGGCAAATCGCCGCCGCACCCCTGCCCCGGTATACCAGCCTGGCCAGCTGGTATATCTCTCCACGGCTGACCTTCCGCTCCAGGTCTCCTCCAGGAAGTTGGCACGACGCTATGTCGGCCCGTTCAGGATTGACCACGTCCTGAACCCGGCGACGGTGCGTCTCAGGCTCCCCGCCTCCCTGCGGGTCCACTCGGTTATTCATGTGTCCAGGGTTAAACCGGTCTCCTCCAGCATGCTCATGCCAGCGGCTCTTGCTCCTCCGCCTCCTCAGCTGGTCGACGGTCATCCCCAGTGGACGGTGCGGCGGCTAATGGGGGTGCGCCGCCGGGGTCGGGGGTTCCAGTACCTGGCGGACTGGGAGGGGTATGGCCCGGAGGAACATAGTTGGATCTCCCGCCAACTCATTATGGACACGTCGCTCCTCCGGGACTTCTACCAGGATCATCCCTCTCAACTTCAAGTTCATCTAAAACAAAACAATCTGTTTGAGAAATTTCAGTCTGGTTTCCGCCCTGGCCACAGCACGGAAACGGCTCTGGTCAGGGTCACCAACGACCTCCTGATTACAGCAGACACTGGCTCCCCATCCATCCTCATCCTCCTGGATCTAACAGCAGCATTCGACACCGTGGACCACAACATCCTCCTTCACTGTCTGCACTCCACCATTGGCCTTTCTGACACTGTCCACAACTGGTTCACTTCATACCTCACTGGCAGAACTGAACACGTCGCCCTGGGAAAGGCAAAATCCGTCACCTGCGGTGTCCCCCAGGGTTTGGTGCTGGGCCCCACTCTGTACACACTTTACATGCTCCCCTTGGCTGTGACATCAGCAGAGATGGAATATCTTTCCACTGTTATGTTGATGACACACAGCTCTACCTTAGAACAGACCCCACCCCATCTGCACTCCTGCCATTATCCACACTGACCACCTGCCTGGAGGAGATAGAGGTGTGGATGAAGCTCAACTTCCTCCAGCTGAACAGCTCCAAGACTGAAGCCATCCTAGTCGGCACACCACACCCGGTCCGGTCATCCACCATCACCAGCATCACCTTCTCTGGCCAGAACATCCCCCTCTCCACATCAGTCACCAACCTGGGTGTTAGAATGGACCCTAGCCTCACCTTCGAGACTCACATCAAACACCTGTGTAAAACGTCTTTCTACCACCTCAGGAACATCGCCAAACTCCATCCCACACTCACCCTGGCAGATGCAGAGAAGCTCGTCCACGCCTTTGTCTCCTCCAGGCTCGATGACTGTAATGCACTCCTCATCGGGATCCCTTGTAACGGCCTCCGGAAAATCCTGATGAGGGTGCGCAAATATAATCGCATCACCATCCATCCATTTTTGTCCGCTTATCCGGGGTCGGGTCGCGGTGGCAGCCGGCTAAGCAGGGCCCCCCAGGCTTTCTTCTCCCCAGCCACACTCTCTAGTTCCTCCTGGGGGGTCCCGAGGCGTTCCCAGGCCAGACGAGATATGTAATCCCTCCAGCGAGTTCTGGGTCTGCCCCGGGGTCTCCTCCCAGTTGGACGTGCCCGGAAAACCTCCAAAGGGAGGCGCCCGGGGGGCATCCTAATCAGATGCCCGAACCACCTCAGCTGACTCCTTTCGATGCGGAGGAGCAGCGGCTCTACTCCGAGCTCCCTCCGGATGTCTGAGCTCCTCACCCTATCTCTAAGGCTGAGCCCAGCCACCCTGCGGAGGAAACTCATTTCGGCCGCTTGTATCCGCGATCTCATTCTTTCGGTCACTACCCAAAGCTCGTGACCATAGGTGAGGGTTGGAACGTAGATGGACCAGTAAATCGAAAGCTTCGCCTTCCGGCTCAGCTCCCTCTTCACCACAACGGACCGGTACAGCGCCCGCATCACTGCAGACGCTGCACCAATCCGTCTGTCCATCTCCCGCTCCATTTTTCCCTCACTCGTGAACAAGACCCTGAGATACTTGAACTCCTTCGCTTGAGGCAGCAACTCACTCCCAACCCGGAGGGAACACTCCACCGTTTTCCGGCAGAGAACCATGGCCTCAGACTTGGAGGTGCTGACTCTCATCCCGACTGCTTCACACTCGGCTGCAAACCGCCCCAGTGCATGCTGGAGGTCACGGTCTGATGTAGCCAACAGAACCACATCATCTGCAAAGAGCAGAGATGCAATTCTGAGGTCCCCAAACCGGACACTCTCCTCACCTCGGCTGCGCCTTGAGATTCTGTCCATGAAGATCACGAACAGAACCGGTGACAAGGGGCAACCTTGGCGGAGTCCAACACCCACTGAGAACATGCTTGACTTTGTGCCGAGAATACGGACGCAGCTCGCACTTTGATCGTACAGGGCTCGCATCACCCCCATCCTCAAATCACTTCACTTGCTCCCCGTCTCACTTAGGATTGAGTTCAAGGTCTCCCTACTCACCCACCAGTGCATACACGGAAATGCCCCCCCGCTACCTCAAGGAACTACTTACCCCTCAGACCTCATGTACCCTCCGCTCTGCAACCACCAACCTCCTCAAACCCCCCAGGACCAAGCTCCGCACCATGGGGGATCGGGCATTCTGCTCGGCCGCTCCCAGCCTGTGGAATGCTCTCCCCGACTACCTGAGGGAACCACAGACTGTGGATGCTTTTAAACCTAAAAACCTACCTTTTTTCCAGAGCCTTCTGCTAGATTTTTATTTTTCATGTTTTGTACTTAGTTTTTAGCACTTTCATGCTTTTTAATCTGTAGCACTTTGAGATTTTCTTAAATGTAAAGTGCAATAGAAATAAAATGTATTATTATTATTATTATTATTATTATTATTATTATTATTATTATCCCGATGCTCCCGGTCGGTCGCCAGGTGGCTCCCCTCGGGGGGGGGTCCTGTTACGGCTCGCCATCCTCGCCTCCACGCCCGCTCCTTTCTCCTCCCGCTACACGCCCTGCACGATCCCCTGTGCGCCGCCGTGGTCCGGGCTTAGTGACACTAACGTTATCACCACGCCCCTGATTGACAAATACGGAGAGGATATACAGGCTCAACAACCAACAACACCAGGTAAAGTGAAATTGCGAAAACACTGTGAAACCTACGTTAATTTACAACAGACTACAATCTTGTGACCTGCTAACAAGGTCATGTTTGCAAACGAAAACCCGTCTATAGGATGAAACCACCACTTTTAAAAAGAAAACATTTGCGATTGGTTGATATATCTTTCACTATTCGTCCACTGGTTCATTATAATACAGGCTTGGGTAAACCCCTGCTTTACAATAATACGAATGATTACAACAACAAGCCAGCGGGAGGGCAATGGAAGGATTTTCCTTCCATTCCATTGGGCACACACAGCAGGCAGAGATGTAGGCACAGGTATCATTCCCCATGGTGGGCCACCAACAGTGGCATCTGAGAGGGTGCGGTTCGTTCCTGGGTGACAGGCAAAACAGGAAGGGCACCCACATTGGAGCACCTGGGAATGAGCAGAAGTGGGGACAAACAGGCGGTTAGGTGGACCGTTACTTGGATGGATCAGGTTGTGTTTGTTGGGCCTGGAGGCCGTAGTGAGGGCACTACAGCCTCCGTCTCCCAGGTCACTACTGCCAACACACAGGTTGCAGGGGGGATGGTGTCCGGGCTGGAGGGGGACTCTTCCGAGACTAGCTGGTGGAGTGCGCATCAGGTTTGATGTTCCTGGAGCCAGGCCTGTAGGTGAGGGTGAACTTAAAATGGCCAAAAAACAAACAAATGGCCAGGTTCTTGTTCTCTGTCCACACTACAAAAGGTTGCTCGGCGCCCTCCAACCTGTCTCCATTCTTCTAAAGCCAATTTAACTGTAAGGAGCGCCCTATTGCCCACATTATAGTTACATTCTGCTGGGGTGAGGCAACGAGAGAAGAAGGTGCACGGATGGAGATTCTGAGTCGGATCAGAGCGCCGGGAGAGGACTGCCCCTGCCCCAGTTTCTGAAGCATCAATCTCAATGATGAACTGGAAAGAGGAAACAGACTGGACCAGAATGGGAGCAGAGGTGAAGAGGCCCTATAACTCAAAGTAACTTTGAGCTAATTTGGCTGTTGGAGTACAGGAAAATGGAGTGATTGAGGGGCGAGTCTGGTAAGAGGGGTGCTACCCTACTGAAATCTTTAATGAAGTGGTGATAGAAATGAGCAAAGCCAAAAAAACTATGTCAATATAACATGTTAATTTCAATTTTGATTAATGGGGCCAGTATTTAGCCCAGGTTGAATCCCCCACTCCACCTAGCTAAGTGTTGAGGTGTCCCTCAGCAAGACACCTAACTCCCGATGTGCAGGCTGTTCCCTTGAATGGTTGATGCCACCATTGGTGGTTTCATAGATGGGTTTCTGTGCAACGTCATCACAGAGATGTGTGCGCAGCTAGAGGGCAGAAAGCAGCATTTGTCACAGCATATTTAGCAGCAGAGTCAAGCTCCAAAGCAGAGATGACAAGGATTTATGAACAGTCCCTGAAATCAAGCAATCTGATTGGTTGGCTGTGATATAATATGAATATAACGGTATATATAATAACGGCTATGATTCTAATCCCTTTTCACAATTCGTATCACTCTGCCTTTGAGGAGAAAACAAGTGCGAAGCCTCTCCCCAGAGCTATTGATGACCAACACTGACCGAAGAATGTGGAGCAAGATCCTCACCACGCCAAGTGACACACATCCACACACAAGCAACAAATGTAAGTCATTCTACTGACGCTGGAGTTTTTCAGCGATTGCACAGTAAATGGCAACATACAAATGAAAATCAGTGAATAGCAAAAAACTGTTTGAATTGGAATGTGTCTGTGACCCATTCTGTCTGTGTATGTTGCATAGCAAACGCGTGTGCCTCCCCTTCGCGCCAGGACAAACAACATCCCTTAGCTGTGATATAAAAACCATATACCATGGCCTGTTGTGAGCTATTAAAAGAGTATTTATTCTCTAACTTGTGATTGGATACTTTATCTTCTCATCAGTTGGGAGTTCATGGGAGTTGGTGTTTTAATTTAGTTTTAAATGCATTCTAATGAAGGCAACATATCTAAAGATCCATTCGTGGTCTGGAATAGCGTAGGTAATTTCTGATCTGGTAATTTCTCACCATTACTGATTTACTGAGAACTAATTTATTGATGTAATCGACACAGTTTGAGCTACTTAGTCTCATATCTTGTACAGCATGTTTACATTAGCTGTCACATTTCTTTATAATGTGGCAAGCGTAAAGTAGCCTTGTTGGAAACATTCTTACTTTAACTGAGTAACCGGTCGAAGGGAAGGGTGCGTAGCGGGAGGGGAGAGGGGTGGACATGGAGGTGAGGACGGGCGAGCCGTAACAGGAGACCTGGAGCGGGAGGTCAGCCGTGGAGAGATAGACCTGCTGACCAGGCCGGTATACCTGGTCTGGCAGGTCTGACCGTTGGTCTGCGGATGGTACCCAGAGGAGAGGCTGACGGTAGCGCCGATCTCCTTGCAGAAGGCCCGCTAGACCTGGGAGGTGAATTGTAGTCCACGGTCCGAAACTATGTCACTGGGGAGCCCAATAATCAGAATTGACTGTAGACTTGCATACATGTAACATTAATCTCATGTACCTGTCTCTGATTAGGCCGACACTACACATGCTCAGTGCACTATTCATGTAGTATTCTGAACATGACAAATGCTTGTTTAGCAGTATTTCACTAGCCTATACTTATGTAAAGTTATTAACTAGTTGTCAAGGTTTTATTTTAATTTTATTTTTAACTTGAACAGTTAGGCTACATGTGCATGTATCTCTGACTCTGACATGTATCTTCTTTTCGCATATTGACAGGTCACACTGACATGTACTTTCAAGCTTATAATATAAATAGCATTTAAAAATGATATAGGTGTATATTTATATGGCCACTTGTGTTTAACTGGCCTGGGCCATTCAAAATGGTTCCCCAGGATCCTTCACTCACTACCCTTTTCAGACCATGTGTGAAGCCCCAATCATTGGTCGACTACTATGAGGAAAGATCTCTATTTTGTCATAAAGATAAGCAGATGCTTTTATCACCTGTTTCACACCTCTTCTCCCTGTATCCCAAATGGTTTACTCTCGGACCCGCTAGTCACTCTCGGGTAGGCGAGTGAATGGCGCTTGAGTACATGCATATGGACAGAGTTTGTGTTGTACATGTATGGTTATGTTGATGTTCATCACACACTACCCGGGTATCAGGAACCTCATTCATCATTCACTGTCTCACCGTAATAAACACATGCAGTCATAGATTGCGTCAACACTCTTTATTTACCTGCAAATATAGTTAGTTTATGTTAACCATCGATACAATTACATCCATATTCATTTCCGTCCACTATATGCATCCTACATCTCCACCATGGCATGACAGGTAGCACTCGCCGCAGTTCACCCTTAAACGGAAACCACTTACAAAGTATTTATGTCAGGTGACCGCACCGGGTCAGACCATTGTATGTTAAGTTGCGTTCATCGTCAATCGAGAAGTGGCAAAGCATACAGTAAGGATAGAGATGCCAGCAATGTTTATTTTGGGAATTAAAAAGCCTCGTCAAATTAATCTGGGAAATTAATTAATTCCCAGAAATTATCTGGGAAGTGTGAGAAATCCACTAAATCCAGGCCATGACGTTGTTTTAGTTGTGGTAGTTTTGGACATTGGGCGAAAGGTTGTAGGCTTGGACACAATGGCAACTATAATAATACCCCAACAATACCCCCCCCCTCCACCACCACCACACCACCACCACCCTCAGCCCCTCCCCCAGAGTCAGACACAGATGCATCAAAAATGCGGTGGAATCCCAACCAGCATAGATCAGATAAACTATAGGGTTGCCCACAGAGTGGAGTCTAAACATGAAATGGATCAGTTAAAGGAACCTTTTCAGGACTTTGCAGATGAACTACAAACTTAGAACATTACTCACTGTATTGTATCACCATAAAGGATAACCACAAACATGCTTTACGCCACTTCTTCACCTGGTGACTGTTAACCTCTGAATGAAAGTTCAATACCAATTTGCATGACTTTGAGTAGCTCTCCATTTAGTCTATTGGGAAGGGATCTAATGTGGAAACAATCTGATCCATTGACATTCGGAAGTTATGGGTTTACCTTGCAAACGCCAACTGCTAATGGTGCTTATAGCTCAGGGATGGGCAACTTTGATGATAGAGAGGGCCACAAAAATTGTATCCTCACTACCAGAGGGCCAGATTGTGACCGTGCACTTCCACCATAAGATACTGTAACCCAGTGGTCACCAACCCTTTTTAAGCCCAAGATCCCTGACCTCGGCCTTGGTGAAAGGCAAGATCTAAAGGAAAGAAAAAGGCAGCCCAGTCTGTATTTCCAACTTGAGGCCTTTTATTTAGGCTAATTGAATTACATGAAGTCAATTTGAATTTGACGCAACTAAGAACAAATCATTTGAGTACAAATTTGTTTTCACAAGATCAACAAAGGAAAAAAAACATTTTGCAATGAGCAGATCATATGAAGTGCCATTGCTAACTGTAATGTGTGATAAAACGGATGCAACCAAGAACACAATCTAAATAGCATGTCAAATATGCTGCACATCGAAAGAGCAAATAGAACAGAAATAGACTGAGTCAGTGCATAAGCTTAGTGCAGTGTGTTCCATATTATGCAGCATCACTTTTCACAATGCCATCAGAAGGCAAAAAAAATATGAATCATTGCCCCGCCCAGAAAATTGGACTTTTCAAAAAACAGTAAGTTGTAGTAAGTGGGACCCCAATTGCCAACTACGACAGCAAACAGAATGAGAAAAAGTCATTTTGATGATTTTTTTTTGAAGATATATGGGGAGTGTGCGGTGAGGCATTTCTCGGATAAATATTGATAGCAACAAGAAATATTGTTGTTTTCAGTTTCCATGACCTAGAGCATGTATTTCAGCTGGGGTGCTTTGTCAGATTGTACGGTAAATCAAAATTGAATATCAAATGAATATCGAACTTCAAACCAACTTCACGTCGTCATGGTTTTAGGCATCAAACACCAAGCGTTGAGCTCATGCGCATGTTTGTCCAAACTGCCCTTTTCTCGCTCTACACCGCATTTTGCGAGCACACACACAATGGGCTTTATGGCACATGCTGCCCTTCACAAAACTCACCTGGACTATGCATAACCCCCCCACCCTCCTCTGATAATCCTAGCACTAACCTGCGTGTTTGTACATCTTACTTACTTACTTAGCATTGTCGGCGAGCATCTGGTGGCCGGGCCTGGATCCACGGTGCCCGGCCGGGCCAAGTCCGAAAGGACGACGTGGAGTCGCCTGCCTGTGGGCTCACCACCTGGGGTCGGGTGTGTTGTAAACCGGGTGGTAGGCAAAGGCGGGGTCCTGGGCGCATGGATCCCTGGCATCTGGTTCTGGGGACGTGGAATGTCACCTCACTGGCAGGGAAGGAGCCGGAGCTGGTGCGGGAGGTGGAGCGGTACCAACTAGATATGGTTGGGCTCACCTCCACACACAGCACCGGGTCTGGAACCAAACTCCTGGAGAGGGGCTGGTCCCTCTCCTTTTCTGGAGTTGCCCAGCGTGTGAGGCGGCAGGCGAGTGTGGTTCATGTTCAATTCTCATGGTTCATGTTCAATTCTTATGTCAGGAAGTGAATATTTGGAAAGGTCATTCACAAGCACATTCATCATCATTGTCTCTGTGACCATTTCTTTTGAAACAGGTGATGAATACTATGAAGAGTAGTATGACTACCACATAGAGCACATACTTCAGAATGGAATTACCTAGTTTTCCTAACCATTCGCCCAACGGATCCCATTTCTCAGAGTTGCGTTCGTGCAGTTCATCAATGTTCTTGCGCATATCATCTAAAATGTCAGTGATATTTTCAGATGTGTCAATGATATTAGTCCAACATTCCATATCTATTACCATACATGTACCACCTGCAGCCGCTAAAAGGTAGTCCAAGCCGGCTCTGTTTTGCAGTACCCCGAGTCGCATAGTACCTTTACATTGAAGGGTCTCAGTGGGTAGTGAGTAATATTGTCGCATTCTTCTTTTATCCATGATCAGTCCGCATTCATGGAATTCATTGTGACCAACCCGGACCGATAGCAAGCACGCATTGCTGAGGCTATAGCACATGGGGACAACGGGACAGCCATTAGGGGTATTCCGGAGGAGACGGAACGTGGTCCATCTCCGCCTGTCTTGTTTATTCCAAAATGTGCCTTGGCTGCACTCAGGAGGGTATCAAAGCTATTATTGATACCCTTGAAGGTATATTCCAATTGGAACTGGGAGCCCGTTCCATTGTCCCGGCTGTATGTCAGGACAGGCTGGGACCTTACAGTGACACGAAGAGGAGGATGATGCCAACTGGTGGGCCATCTTGCCCCGTTGTCAGGGCTAGGTCCGTCATGACCTTATGGTGTTGGGTTGGTCGTCAATGGTGGTGCCCGTTTACAGTGGCTGCCGTGGATCCAGGTAGCCCTTTCAGCTCCCTGAGGTGAGGTGACCAGCAGGACTTCGAATGGTCCCAACCACCTTGGTGAGTGTCAGGTTCGCCTCCGATAGTCCTTCACCACGATCCAATTCCCTGGTTGTAGGTCATGGATCCTTGGATGGTGATAAGGCCTCTTTACCCTGTGAGTGGATGGTTTGCAAACTTCGAGAAAGATTAATACAGTACAATAATGATTGTATAATATAATCATGCTGTGATGGAATTGTTCTGTACTCATATTCAGTTTGCTGGATCCACCGGTATGCTAAAGAACGCATTTGCTAAGTTGACTGTAAACCATTTGTAATTCCCAGGTACCTGTGTTAATAGGGTGTGCGGATCTGGTACAATGGGTGTTCTTGGATGCACTGCATCATTTACCTTTTTTCAAATTTTGAGTTTGGTTGTCCTGCAACGGGTGCCTTTTTCACAGGGAATATTGGAGTGCTACATGGTGAATTTGGACACGGAACTATCACACCGGCTTCCAACAATGAGTTGAACACAGGTGTGATCAATTGCCTCTTGGCGTAACCTGTACTGGGGTTGTCTGGGCCTGTAAGCAGATTTGGGAGATACCACTCGGGGCTCCACACCTTTTATGCGGCCCACATCATATTTATTTTGAGCCCACAGGCTGGACGGGACCCCAGCCAATCGTGGGTCCTCCAACGTCATCTGTGGGAGCATCAACTCCTCCCTACTGTTGCCCATTTGGTGTATTGAGTGCTGGGCTTCGAATGCTCCACCCCACTCCTTACACCTCAATCCCGTTGTGGGAGAGAAGTATTGTCCTTCTGGGCCATCTGCTACCTGCGCGCGCAGGCTTCGTATCTTATTCTTTTTCAATACCCGTCATCATCTGAAACTTTCCACTGTGTTCAGATTCATGCCTGGGCTTCACATTTGCATATCACGCCTTATGGCTTTTTTCTTTTTTCAATGCCCGTTGGTCGCATCCTGTAAATTCCACCGCATACAGGTTCATGTCTGGGCGCCTAGTTCGTACATCACACCTTTGGCCGGACGTAGGCTACATGTCTCTTTGTGCGCAGCCTCGCAGATATATTTTCACGCCGTGTAAGCGTCTTTGGTACAAAAGAATTAAGGTTCCAAGAAATAGGTTCATACTAAGTTCTTGGCCTTTCAGTGACATAATAAATATAGAATTATCAT
>PIJE02000311.1:376267-408232 GCA_002895965.2 Coryphaenoides rupestris
ACAAATGATTTGCATATTACTACCAGAATATCTTATAAGGGGCGGTTACCAGAATTTGAAGAATTATGCTTTAATGGGGCGAATACAACGCCAATGTTAAAGGGGGAAGTTTGCTTTGGAATGAGAAATTTAGCATGTTAAAAAGTGTCCTCCAGTGAGGAAGTTGAAAGGTTTTATGGGGTTGCTGGTGCAGAACCACATGGGTCCCTAGCAAAAACCCCCGACATGACATGGTCCGAACTGGGGTCATGGGCTGTAAAAGGGGGGAACACATGTGATTGGATAGCAGCAGGTACCAAATTTGGGGTTATAAAGATCAGAGCTCCGGAGGCGGACGACAGGCTCTAGCTCAGACTTTGAGACGCAGACAGCAGACGAGAGAGATTGACTTAGAACCCTGAATTAGGGATACTAGAATAGGACACTCTAGATAAAGAGAGATAATTTAGATAACCTTTGAATACATACATCGCTCGCTTCGCTTTGCTTTTTATTGTAAAGCTATTATTTTGATTTAACTCTTAACAAAAGAATAAAACTAATCCCACCTTGGAAATAAGGAACTGGGATTAAACCACAACCGGGTGTAGAACCAATCCATTATTGAGCCCTCTCCAAGACCACTGAGATATTGAAGACCAAGACATCGATCGACACCAGCGCCCCAAAGGTGAGTCCCATGGGAAGCCTAAGGGATATAAGTGCAGTTGGTTTTAGGTACTGATTAAACCTCATCTGTAACAACAAATCCTAACGAGTAACCGCCTACCTAGTAGAAGTGGACATTAATATCGCTATTGAAATGAGGCCTAGATACTGAGTGCGATAAACTCCTCCAAAGGGACGCAAGGTATTATATTAGTTGGTTTTGACTAATAAACGGTAAGCGTAATCCATGGGTAGAAATACGGATAAATCATACAATCGATAGGTAAACCGCGTATTGTCGCATAGTTAAAATAGGCCAGAGAGGTGGTGAGGCGGAGACACGGCCTCGATCATCCCTGAGATCCCCTAATAACACGAGCGAACGCGCAACATGTAACCCGCTTATGTCGCATAGTTAACAGAGGCCAGAGAGGTGGTGGGGCGGAGGCATAGGCCTCGATCATCCCTGAGATTCTCTAGTAGCATAGCGAACATGCAACAAGCGATGTTGAGTTGCAGGTGATTTAGTCCACACCACTCCACAAAACTGTCCACCACACTCCTGTACTCGGACTCCTGCCCCTTGCTGATACAGCCCACAATGGCAGAGTCATCTGAAAACTTCTGCAGGTGACAGGACTGTGAGCAGTATCTCAAGTCTGAGGTGTAGAGTCTGAACAGGAAGGGAGACAGGACTGTCCCCTGAGGTGCTCCCGTGTTGCTCACTATTGTATCCGAGGCTCTGCAGCCTCACATACTGTGGCCGACCTGTGAGGTAGTTGGTAATCCAGGCCACTAGTGGAGCGTCCACCTGCATGTCCAGTAGCTTAGTCCCAAGCAGGGCAGGCTTTATGGTGTTGAAATCGCTTGAGAAGTCGAAGAATGTGACTCTCACAATGCTGCCTGCCTCCTCCAGGTGAGAATAAGCCCTGTGCAGCAGAAAGATGATGGCGTCTTCTACTCCAATGCAGGGCTGGTAGGCGAACTGCAGAGGGTCCAGTGATGGTTCGACTAGTGCACGGATGTGCTTCAGGACTAGCCTCTCCAGCGACTTCATCACATGTGAGGTCAAAGCCACTGGACTGTAGTCACTGAGGGTGTTTGCATGTCTTTTCTTGGGGACAGGAACCAAGCATGATGGTTTCCACAGGACAGGGATGATCATCGTGCTCAGGCTCAGGTTGAAGATGAGCTGAGTAGCACACACCTTGAGCACTCTGGGGCTGAGGCCGTCCGGCCCCGCAGCCTTGCCTGGGCGTAGTCTGCCGAGTTCACTTCTCACATCCTCCGCCGTGATGGTGATTGGCCCTGGAGAGAGGAGAGGGAGGAGAGGAGAGGGGAAGAGAGGGGGGGAGAGATAGGGAGGAAGGGGGTGAGGGGAGGGGGTCACAGGAGGAGCTGGGGAAAGGGTGGAGAGGAGTCACATCGTCAAACCTGTTAAAGAACAGGCCTCATCCAGGTTTCCCTCCCTCCCCTGGATGGTCTTTGCTCCATGGCCAGTGATGGTTCTCATGTCACTCCACACCTCCCTGAGGTTCTTCTGCTGCAGCTTCCTCTCAAGCTTTCTTCTGTAACGCCGTCTTCTTCTCCCGGCCCTGCAGCCCCGGTATTTCCTCCTCCGCTCCCTGGGGATGTCGGGTCTCCCACCGGCCCCACCACACAGTCGGAGGTTCAGCAGCTGATCTCTGGTGTAAACAATGGAGCCTTGTGCATCCTTGTCCACCATCCCGGGTGTTGGGCACAGTAAATGTACTATAAAAATAGCGAGTAAAAACAAAGAAAGAACTCTCGGAGCCATCTTGTTCGGCTGGACAAATAACTTATCTTACAAATTAAATAACAAGAAATCTAAAACACGTAGATAAAGATAGAACATTTTTTGAAAGGTACAAGATCGTTAAGAGCAACTCTGGCAGGCAGCCGGAAGTGTTAGTAAACTTTAATAACTGCCTCTTTGTAAAACACTGCTTTTTGTGTGAAGTATAATGATACTTCTTGTCTCTGGGGCAACACCTATAAGAGCTCCCTACAAAGGATATGCATATTGCAAAAAAGCGTGATAAGGATAATAAATAATGTTGGGTATCGTGAGCAGTGGTGGATAGAGTACTCAACTCCAGTACTTGAGTAAAAGTATAGATACTCCTGGTCAAATATTACTCCAATACAAGTAAAAGTTGCTCAGTCAAATTTTTACTTAACTTAAAGTACTAGAGTACTTGCTTTTGTTAAAATACTTAAGTAATAAAGTATATTTTCGTTTTAACATCAACGCATTGTTGTATTGTTGCCACAATGAATTTAAAGAACCTAATGACTGAAACAACCTACTGAATGCACTGACTTGCTTATAGAACCTGTGGAATAAAAAGCTTGTTGATGCATCCAAGCCTTTACTAATACCTATTAAAACATGATTGCATCGACAAAAGGACAACCATTGACGTTTTCATTTTTTTATTTTACAACCCTCCCGACCCCCCAAAACAGCATGGCAGTGTTCTAACACAGCTCTGGCAATATTTGTGCATCAGCAGCTACTGCAGACTATCACAAAAAAACAAAAAAACATAAAAAATCCTACAGTCCTCGTCATCTACTGGGAAACAGTCCGTGGGCTACCGGTAAAAATTATAAATTGTAACTTATACTGTGCTGTCCACCTCAGAGGTCTCTGGTGGTGACAGATGAGAAAATTCTCAGTCTGGTCAAACTCGTCAAACTTGAAGAAGTCCTGGTTTTCAAAGTTGTGTGAATTAATTCTTCCTCTTCTTGGGGTTATGGCAGACGGCCACTGAGGGGCCGACTAAAGAGTGTGGAGGACAGTCGGGGGAACCACAATTCCCCATTCGGCCCCCAGAGGGAGGCGAGGAGACCAGGAAGTGGGAAGAGGCAATCAGCCTTATTGAAGGTGTCTGCGCCTCGTTTGAGGAACTTGGCGGCAGCCAATCAAAGGGCTGGCTGCAGGCAATAAATAGGAGAGGACCTGGGTGGTGTGGACGGTTGAAGAGAGAGAGGAAGGAGAGTTGGAAGAGGAAGAGGAAGAGGAAGAGGAAGAGGAAGAGGAAGAGGAAGAGGAAGAGGAAGAGGAAGAGGAAGAGGTTGAGTTGGAAGAGGAAGAGGACGAGGAAGAGGAAGAGGAAGAGGAAGTGGTTGAGTTGGAAGTGGAAGTGGGAGAGGAGGAAGTAGCGGACGTGGGAGAGAAAGAAGAGGAGGAGGAGGAGGAGGAGAAGGAGAAGGAGGAAGAGTGCAGCAAACGACAACGAGTGAGTTAAGGCTGTTCCATACTCCGCGAGACGCGAGAACAAAGTTCTCGCACCTAGGGCCCCGCCCACAAAATGATGTCATTTTGTTCTCGCAGACCTAGGTCAGGTGTTCTTGCAAGTTGTTCTCGACACATCAGCTGGGCCGAACTTTGTTCTCGCGTCTTGTCCGAGAACTATTGTGTGATTGGTCAATTTGAAGTGGGGGTGGTTAAAAACGCCGGCGCACATCCTGTCCTAATTATAAAGACATGAAAATGGCCAATAATTCCTGGAAAGAGATCGCCCGCACCTTGTGTACAGAGGAGAGCGTCTGTCGCAAAAGGTGGTGATACCTTCCACGGGCCACCCTCCCTGCATGCGCGTGTGTGTGTTTGGCGGCCACCACTTCCCGCTGTGTGTTGTGTGACCAATGTGTGTGGATTAATAAACATCTTCTTCTTCTTTATTGATGCATTAATGTATTAATCGCTTTAATGTTGCAGCTGATAAATGTGAAGCAATAAAAAATGCCTGGTTGATATAATAATATCTTAATTCATTTATTGATTAGATTCGTTTTGTATTGTTAATTTTAATCTGCAAAGTAACTAAAACTGTCAGATAATTGTCGTGGAGTAAAAAGTACAATATTTGTCTCTCAGATGTAGTGGAGTAGAAGTATAAAGTAGCGGAATAGAAATACTTGAGTAAAGTACAATTAACTAAAATGTGTACTTAAATACAGTACTTGAGTAAATGTACAGTACTTAGTTACTTTCCACCACTGATAATACGTGTGCATCTGGGGGGCAGGTTCCATGTTTTGGAGACTTTAGCTTATGAGGATGTTTGTTCATAACTAAAATAAACCGTAATGTTATTAAAGCAACCCACAGCAGTACAAGTAAACATAGGCTTGTTGCGCAGAAAAGATTAAAGATCAATACATAGAACAGATATAGTGATCATTATTCTATGAATGTAGTTTAGTAGCACAAACCTCAATAGGCTATTAAGTATCGAGAGCAGTTGAGGCGGTACTATGTAGTGGAAAAGTGGCATTATTCTACTTTGACCAAATGGTATTTCTCTGATTTAACCTTCACTTGCCTTTATCACTCAAATTTCCATTTTAATTTCAGCCTACTGCAAGTACGTGGATATTACTAAAGGTTGATGATGCAAATGGATCTGATGCAATGCACCGCAAGTTTATCTGATGATTGGAGAAGCCGATATTGCAGTATTGCAGAATCTCCCTTTTATTGACATCGATGTGGGGTGTTTCCTCACAGTTACACTTTATATTTCCGAGCCCCTTGATATTTTTCCGACAGCACACAACCTAGTCCACAATCTGAACACTCTCTGTCAAGTGGTTCTGTTTTGGACCACCTGTCATGTCTCGAATCAATGGCGATCTGCTTAATAACTCCTCCAGAACCACCTGTCATGTCTCGAATCAATGGCGATCTGCTTAATAACTCCTCCAGATGTTGATGCATGAGGAACGACTTAAATAAACAACGATTAGCTCCTCCGCTATTTTGGTAAAGAACAGCGACGATTTACATTGACGACGTACATAATTACTGACATTATTATCAGACAAGTCGGCAGACGGTCGTGGCAGCAAACAGCTGATGACGACAACAGACCCTGGTGACACCCAGGCTGGTGAACCACATAGGTATAGTATCTTTCTCATCCAGGAGCAAGCAAAACAGTCGTTGTGCGAACGACAACAAGACCTCTCAGGGTCCCAACAACCCAGGTTTGCATGTGCGTTGATACAGCCAGCACCCCAGCACTCGAAAATATAGGCCTGCTTGATCACGTGTATGGAGTCATGCTCACCATATAGCGCTCTTCTGGCCAGCGTCAATTTTCCATTTTTCAGTACTTTGGACATAGTAAACCGAGACGGTGTCACGTCATTAATGATTCAAACAAGTCTACCCGCTTCTTTTAAGATAAGATAGAACTTTATTAATCCCGAAGGAAATTCTTGTGCCAGGTTGCACAGCAATACAGTACAATAAAACAATAGAAATAAACAGAATAATACAAATAAACAGATTTACAAATGTACAGTCAAAATATACAAATAAGGCAAGATTATTCAGACGGAATATAACATATTTAGACGACATACAGTGCTGCTTCCACCGGTGTGTCTCTCAAGCCCACAAAAGCAGTAAATATAGAGACGAATTAACATGCGCCCTTTAAAGTGAGGTAGCGTCTCCGCGTCATGCCAATAACGAAGCCCAACTGTCATATACTCAACATCTCGCCTATACACCGTGCTGGGCCCCGAAGACTTCAACTTAAGACTAAAGCATATCCTTAACAGGTCTTATGTTGTAGAAGAAAAGGGGACTGGAAGAAGATTCGCCTTTTCACTGAAAATTGTCAAGAAGCTATTAACCGGTGATCCTATTAATACGCAGCCTGAGCGAGTTCGTGTCAGGAAGTCTTTTTTATTGAGTTGATGAATATATAGATTCTGATCTTCACAAGCGTGAACCAGTGACAGCGCTTCGCTTACCTCATTGATACGCATATCAAAACATTATGCCATAATATTGACAGGATAACTGATAAATACAACTTTCACTACACGATAGTTTCGAGATTACCTAAGTGATAATGCACCTGGACGTTCACAGTGGACTCCCCACAACGTTCGTTGACGTCACGGCTCTTGCAATTGTACTCACTGACTATAATTATGGTTGCGTAGTATTCGGCGGGACCAATGATCTCTAGTTTAGAGCTCGACGAGCTCCGTCAGGTCTTCTCGATTGCACCCCCCATGAAGGAACGGAGTACAGGGGAGCTGATAGCTGGACCCAATGTGGAAGTTTCAACTCGTTTCATCATGTGTATAAATCATTCAATGGAAAAATAATTCCAATTTATACATTCAATTACAATTGTGATATTACACCACATTATTACAAGTAAAACCCATATGAAGATGAGCGACAAAAAGAGGATAGATAGGCAATTAGAGTAAAAACTGATAACAGGAGGACTTGAATTATAAAAATGTGTCAGAGTCTAGACTCAGTGGATAAATAATAACCAGGATTAGCCGCGCCTCCACGTCGGGGCATCTTAAGTCGTATATTTAGTTTCTACGCTTATTATAGCTAAGTGTGATTCTCACAACAGCCATATAAAAAACCGTTAGTATCACTGAATACCACACAGATCTCTCTATCCTTTGTTTCCTCCCTCTCATGACTGCGTGGTATTATTTTTGGTTGATTCGTTGGAGAGACAGATTTCGTTGATTATATTTACTAGTGTGTTATGTGTGTGTGACTATTATACATTCTTGCAGTTTCATGTTGACTATATTCTACCTAACTTGTGTTTTATGTCCTGCATCATGGGACAGTCTGCACCTATCTGGGCAAACCTGAAGCTACACACAGAATATTTCGCGTGCGTGGGCGACATTCACTAACTCTCCATAGTTCTATCTCTCTTAATCTGTACCATTTCACCACTTCATTTTACTTAAGGAATACTAATAAGCATTTCATAAAACTAAAATTGTTTAATGTGTTAATATCTCCAAAAATTCTATGACTCCCGTCGAACTTTTTGCGGGAGATCGCAAGGTAGTGCGACAGTGGTACCCCTAGCAGTTTTTCGTATGTGTGTTGGAGGTGGGGGGGCGAGTGTACATTATGCTTATAGTGCTAATGCCTAAAGGGCTTGGACAGTGTGCTTATGTGGTGGGTGGCAGCAGGGTGTTTCGGAGTCTGACAGCTTGGTGGAAGAAGCTGTTGCAGAACCTTGCAGAGCGGGTTCTGATGCTGATTCTGATAAAGCTGTTGTTTTGATTTCTGCACCTATTGTTTTCACTTATATATACACGCAAACATATATACACATAGTTATATATATATATTATTTATATATATAGTTTTTTGTTCTTGTTATTTTGTGCCTACTTCCTGTGCTGTCGCCTGCCATGTCACAAGAATGTCACTGTTCAGAATGGCCCTGTGTTGTGATTGTGCTTTCTGATGTACATATGTATTGGACTTTCAGAATCACATGAGCAGCCGCCAATGCTCGTTGGTCATGTATTGATAGAGTCCTAACACCATGTGAAGCTACAGAAATATAAACACACATCACCATATGATAGCGTATTGAAGCACAAAAACACAGAAATATTAATGAGTCATATAAGATAAATCCCAAACTAAATTATTGCCCACCAATACTGTCGAGTCGCCACAAGTATGGCTATACAATAAGAATTGATGTAGCAGTCTTAACAATTCTTTGCATACAACACCCAATGTCACACTTAATAGACGACCGGCGACATAGTTATAGTGTAGCCTCTCACCGCGTCTCAAATGGAATACCGACCACAGGTTCTTTCATGGTCGCTGCTATGTGAATTGTAAGATGGATGAGAGGAGCAAGGTTGTGGTACATGTTGATGAGAACTACTAATATGTGAGGTTATTAGTTCAAAATGTGCTTTATAATCTCAGAGAATATCCGAGGTTTTTTTCTCGCAAATGTATGACTTTATAATTTCAGAGTATATCCGAATTTGATTCCCGTACGACTTTAATCTAATTTCATAACTTTAATCCTGGAGTTTTTTCTCGGAATATTACCTCCATATATTCCAGATTACTCCTCAGATCCGTAATAATTTTACGGCCCTACGCCGCCGTGGGATTGTGTCTTTTAGCTGAATGCATTTTTTTTAAAGGGTGGTCGTTTATTTAAATAAAGTTATTAACTTTATAAAAAAATAAAGTTATGAACGTTTTAGGAAACTCCTTTATGGTGTTTTTTTCATTTTAATATGAACTAATGTTGTCGTGAACAATTAGTGAATAATAATAAATATACATTAATTTGCATAAAGGTTTGCAGTGCGCATCATTGTCACTATAGTTACAGTTGTCATTTAAAACTGAACTTTGCTGCTCCGCGGCTGTGCTGTTCATCAGTTGACCTGGTCCCTCGGTGGAGTGCGTCGTGTTTTCCACTGCTCTCTCTCTCTCAGATTTTTTGGCTACTGCATTTTGAAAACGTTTTCCATTTTCAAACGTCCATTCTTTCCAAGAGACTGCAAAGGTCTGGATTTTCGAACCACCGTGCCCTGGCGGGTGGTGGTGTCTCCGTCCTCCCTCATCAAGATCATCGCCCACATGCTGTTTAAGGTACCCATGTTGGTCGATTAGATCTGTCTCCAGTCATCACATAGTGCAGGGGTAGCCAACACGGTGCCCGTGGGCAGCAGGGACCCCGCGAGTCGCCCGCAAGGCATGCTCTAAATCCAAAAAAAATAACAAAATTAAGAAAAAAAGTGAAATTTGAAATAAAAAAAAAGTCAACAGCTTGTCACCCAGTGATAAAACAAGTTATGATATGACATTAACGTTGGTGAATGGGATACGTCTTGTTGACCCATATGCTTTAGGCGCCGATAAGTGGATTCATGGGTGTATTTAGTGGGGACGCTGGGGTTGGTGACCCCTGGTGTACAGTATACAGTAAACACGCTTGACAGTAAGAGCCTGGTTGACTTGTGTGAACCACAAGACTTGTGTCTAACAGGTGTCTCCCGGCGTTGTGCTCCCCAGGTCAGCCGTGGGTCCTCCTCTCCTGTGAAGGCGTCTACCGTCTTCCTGGAGACCCGGCGCCTCCTCCGCGCCTCCTTCCCCTGGGTCAGGGTGGAGAGGCAGCAGGTCAACTGTCTCCTGCAGGCCGCCCATCGTGACCAGGTCTCTACTCACCTCCTGAAATAAAAGATTTTTTGGCCCTGTAATTATAACCTCGGTTATTTACTAGAAATTATAATTTCAGTGCTTTTACTTTAAAATGTCACCTTTTATTCAATGTGTTACCTGGTGTTTGTTTGTAATTATGTATCCTCATTTCAATATGTAAATTGTATCCATCACACCAAGTAAAATTAACTAAACTACTGCAGTGATTGTACAACCTGACAAACGCAAGTCAAATGTACTTGCGTCATCGGAGTGAACCTGGCAAAAGCGAGTGACGTCATCAGAGGAGAAGACGGACGCCGAAAAAGCGGGAAGGATAGTTCAGTCGCTCATTTGATGCCAGGATGCATGCATGTGGATCGACGGGGGGTATGTTATACTCTTAATTCACTTTGTACATTCCTGCTAGTTGTCGTGCGAGCAAACCTACACAGCGGCGGTGTCATATAGCGACACATCACAAGCGAAGAGTTTGGTTCCAAAACGCGATAAGCGCCATTATTTAAAAAAATAAATACGCGGTAAGAGTCCATAGAATTAATGTTGTCTGATCCAATTAAAAAAAGCACACTCTTATTGGGGCATTTGATCCCGTTAACATTGTATTGTCCTTGATGATTTAGACTATGTGCAAGAAATAAGGTACCATTGAAGTTATGTTGACTTGTTTATGTGCTATTTTTTGTGTGTGGGTCAAATGAGCTATTGATAAAACAAAAGCATTTATAACAAACACGTTCTCCAAATTCTGATTTTATGTTGTGTGTTATATTTAATATAATTTGTTTACGTATTTCACAGAATATCAAAGGACATTGACTCTCAGCAATTTTGTCTCAACACCTTACGCAAGGTAAGATCAATACTGTTATAGATTTAACTTACCATACCTCTATAGACACTCAAAGGGGTCAAATCTCAAATTCCATACATGATAGTAACATGGTTTAGTTTTGAGATGTTTACAAGTTGAATTTCTTTTCCAGGTACCACAACATGGGATGGATGTGTAAAATATGTAGCTTTGAATCAGACAAAAGGATTGGATTGTTAAAACACTACAGGCTAAAACATGGAAGTGGTGGCCGCAGCCAGTCAGTCCCTTGTCTTCACACTGATTGCCCTTGTTCATTCAAAACATTTAATGCCCTTCAGACCCATTTGGCCCGACAGCATGTGGAGTTGGTGACGCAAAGAGAAGTTCTTTCATTTAGTTGTCAACTATGCTCTTCTCGTTTTTTTAATTCAGAGAGGCAATATTTTGAGCATCTTGGCAGCCACCTCAGGAGTTTCGAAGTAGTTGCATGTGTCTTCAAAAACTGCAACTTCAGTACAAACATTTATTCCACCTTTGCTACTCATAGACACAGGAAACACACTTCACATTCCCCTGAAGACTTTAAATCTGAAGTCTTAAAAAAACACCCTGAGCCCACTGTTGCTCCGCATGAGACCTTTGTGGAGGATGACCCTGAGCCTTTGGATGAGGAACCACAGGTGTTGTCTCAAGACATAAAGGAGATGTTTGGCCACCTCTTTTTAAAGTTGGAAAGCACTTTCAATGTGCCAAACAAGTGTATTGACGAAATTGTCGATGAGCTTCAGTTCATATCCTGCTGTGCTTCTGGTCCGGTTTTAAGAGATGTGATTGAGTCCACCTTGAAAAGCCATAACTGTGATCTGGATTCAGCTGTTATCTCAGATTTGGTGAAAAATCTTTCTGAGTCACACCCTATAAGTACAGCTTTGGGGACAGATGGGCCTTTCACAACTTCATACAAGAGAAGACAATTTATGAAGAAACATTTCTCAGTTGTTGAACCAGAAGAGCACATACTTGATAAAAAAGAGGGTAAAACATTCCAGTATGTCCCAATATTAAAGTCCTTGATCCAGGTCTTAAATAAGAGTATTCAAGAAAAGACACTTGGATGTGAAAGAAATTCTGAAAATGCGTCACAATACCAGACATTTCATGACGGATCTCACTATTCTCTGTAGAGGAGGACAGACTTAGTCTCATTCTGTACATTGATGACTTTGAGGTGTGTAATCCTCTCGGGACATCCCGAAAAAAGCACAAAGTCACGGCTGTGTATTGGGTGTTGGGAAACATTCCAGCACAGTTACGATCAACATTGGCATCTATTTATCTAGCTATTCTGTGTAAGGCAGAAGACACTAAGCAGTTTGGATTCCAGAGAATTTTAGAGCCACTACTAACAGACCTTCAAAGCTTGGAGAAAGATGGTCTTTTTGTTCCAGGTTTAGGAAAAGTCATCAAAGGGACTGTGGTCAGTGTGGTGGCTGATAATTTGGGGGCCCATTCTGTGGCAGGATTTGTCAAAAACTTCACAGGATCGTACATATGCCGGTATGGCAGATGCTGATGACATTGAAAGACATTGTGGACCTTGCCATGTCTCCAGTCCATACAGAGGAAAGCATTTGTTATCTTGACAGCATGATTTCAGAGCACAGAAGCAGATTCCTTGAAGCTTTCCCCCAACGAAAGCTCCTACCTAAGCACCACTTCCTTGAGCACTACCCTCAGCTCATTCAGCCCTGTGGCTGGCCTGTGGACAATGAGATTCGAGGCTAAACACAGCTTCTTCAAGAGAATTGTCAGGCAAACGGGCTGTTTCAGGAATATCTTGTTGTCCCTTGCAAACAAGCACCAGCTCATGATTGCATACCATGAATCACATGCTGTCAAACCATCACTCAGTCACAAAAACAACAGAGGTCTCTTTAGATTTACTTAATGGCTTATCTGGTTGGCAACAGAGGATGAAATATAAAATGGGCAATTACCCAGCGAAATTAAGAGGTTGTCAACTAGCCTTTCCAGAGCTGGAGGTTAACTCACTGAAAAGAAGAATGTCAAATGAAGAGGGTTTACCCAAAGGCATCAAAAGGCCAAAGAAAGCTGAAGTGAATTACCTGCCACCACTGCCATTTGGTGCAACAGAGGAAACTTTAGAGAAGGAGAGAGTAGACTTGCTGATGGAAATTAAGAAGAAAAACAATGAGAAGATCATTGGTGAGAAAATGGAGAATTCTTTCTCCTCCCGAAGAATGGAAATTGTCAAGCAATGCCCGGCAGTCCAAGACCTCATGGAGAGATGGCCTGCGCTGTTCTGTGAAACTCAGGTCAAGTTCTTGTGTTTCTTTACTTGATGCTTGTTGTGTGTACAGGCTGCAATATTATTAGTAAGATACACTTTGCTAGATTATGAAGTCCAACATGCAAACATGGTTGTATTACACTACATTAATTTTAGTAAGGTGGACTTAATAATGCAGCAACTAAGTGTATCTTTTATCATTTGTTGTAATGGTCATTTTGAAGGCTGCAGTTTGTGTTGCTGCTCAATAGTGTTGCATTATACTGGGAGGACCAATGTATTGTTTTAGCAAGGTGAGTCGTCTTGATCACGTTGTTGTGTTTTTATCGTCTTGTTTCAGATCAAAGAGGAGTTCAGAAGGATCACAACAGTTAATCTGGAGCGAACCTTTTGGTCAAAATTGGACACTCACACTCCCAAACTCCTGGAGATATTTCGGACAAAGGGCGGGGTTGCAGGGATGAAGATGAGACCCATGCTGGATTCACTCAGCCAGGTAAAGTAAAATGTATATAATTGCAGTCATCTTATGTTGGGCACATATACACTGAGAATAGATAGCTGATGACACTTCAGGTCATTTGAACAAATTCACTATTTTTGTTGGCTTCCCCCACCATTCTTCCATCTCCTATTGTGAGAACACTTCAGACTTCAAGACACAAAATAAACATCAGTAAATGTGAAGTGTTCTCTGATAATTGTTGGGAGTCTACAATAACATGCTTGGTATCGCTGGAAACTAGAAATTGTGAGTTTTCCAATGACCCTAAACGTTTTCCAATGACCCTAAACGCACCATGATTGGAATGATACAATGGCTGCCATTTCCAGGGAAACGTAGCAGTCAAACTTCACATTTTACAGTCACACTGACTGAATGAAAAGAGCATCCGCACATATTGATATCCTTTAGCTCCAGCACCACATAAACATGGCCACAACATGGAGACCAGGTTAAGAGATTCAAATTAAGTTACACCTTTCTGAACTTGCACTTTTAGTGTTGCTGGCTTCCATTGCCAATGGCTAACATTCTGTTTCTAGTTTTATATGCAGTTGCATATTGTTCTCTGCTATAAATTAACTTCTGTTTGTTTAACAGCAACATGCTGAAGGCAGAAGGGACACCATCATCCGCTGCTTGGTGGAGTTCCTTGGAGAGTCTAGAGAGGAACTTATAAAAGACTACCAGGTAATTTTCTGAAAATGTTGGATTTTCTGATGATTATTCTGACCATTTTAAACTTGTCCTCCAACCTAATAATCTAACTCTAATCTTTGTATATTCATACATTTACAGGTAAGTAACTGTATGAGCCTGTATCTGTATCTATCTATCTCAAACCAAACATTTTACATTATTCCATTTATTCATTTATGTCTTAATGTATTATTAATTTATTTATTCAGTTTTTGAATTTGTTTTGCAGTTGAATCAAAAACCCACAGCTGATCTCATGTTTTCCTCTACACTAAATGCAGTATACTTACCTGTCTTATGTCCTGCTTGGAGCAAAGCATATCCTTGCCTTCATACTCTGCAGTCATACTCTGACTTGGCCCCAGTTTGTGCCTCTCCATATATGAGCATAACTTTGGGTGACAGGGGTAACAAGACTACCCTATAACCACCTGACATATTATGTCCGGTGAAAATATGTTTAACCCGTTTAAGAAATTCACTACATAATAACTTACCTTTAGTCGTTATCTATGTAATAGTAAAATCAATACAAAATCAATAGTTACCTAAATACTTGCATTTAACCAATGTCTTGCTCTGAGCATCTTATTTCTATTGCATAATTGTATGTGTAGACTGTATTAAATGGCCACTTCAACCCAGTGAATCACCTCTTGCATATTCAGGAACTTTAGAGAAAATATGTGTAGTATATTGACTTCTGAGCACTGATTCACATGTTTTTGACAGGATGTCAGCAAAGAAGCCAGCAAAGAGGACTATGCTGATCAAGTATTCAAGATCTTTGTCATCCATGCGGCAGAGGAAGGCCACACCCCTGCTGATGTGTCGATCATCATTGAGGGAAAAGAGGTTCTTGATGACTGTAAAAGTGTGGCAAAGGCTTGCCTTCTGCTCATGGGCCTTATCTATACAATGAACTTGAGTTACCCACTAAAGTTGAAATACACATTCGAAGTGTTTCAGAAGCTCTTTCTTGAGCTTGATGTCCTGAAGATGTCTCCCAAAGTCCAGTCTTTGTGCAACAAACTTCTATCATGAGTGTTTCCACACGAGTTTCTGAACCAACTTCATTTTGTTCAACTTGCAGTTCACACAATTCACACATTGTGAATTGTTACATACAATTGTTGGAGTTCCCTTTTAAAATACCTAAAAGAAAGTGCTATGTTAGTGATTGCACTGAATGTTTCTTGCAAAGTTATTGCACTTTATTTTATCTCTGTTAATGTTCTCTTTATGGCCTTCTGAGATAAAAAGCATTAGAGGTCAAATGTCCTATTTAAAAAAAATAAAAGTGCTATTGTTTAAAAGCATGTCATGTTTTGTATTTCTTACTGTAAGTAAACTTTACTTGAGAATTTCCAGAGTAAACATTATAAAGAAATTCTGTGTGGAAGTTGTTACCAAGCTTTTTTTTAAGTAAATGTTACTCAAATAATGCAAAGATAAAAACTAGGTCCAGCCAGTTAAAAGCTTTTATTTTAAAGCACTTTGTATGTAAATGCAGTGGTAGTCTGAGTAAAATGTAGTGATGAAGAATGAGCAAAATTTACTCATGAAAACAGAAATTTGTTAGTAAAGTTTGCAAGTATTTCTTGGTTAAACGTAATGCTGATTGGTATGTAGATTTTACTGAAAATATCCTCTGTTAAATTTACGAGGAATTTCTGTGTGGAAATTGTTGCCTCGGTTAATAATTAAGTAAATCTCACTCCACATTTTTTTCAGTGTTATAGGCCTTTATAGACATGAGATCCTCGACAGTTATTTTTGCTGTCATATCTTGTATTTATGCACCAAATACACCAAAACGAATCTCTTTTATACGTGAAAGCTTGCCTGGCAATAAAACAAACTAAGTTCAGGGGAGCCCCACAAAACACAGACATACAATGCTCGACTCCATGACATAATACTGTATCTGTATAATTTGTAGTTTTTGTTTCAATACCTTGTGGGGTCTGTGCTTCTCGTGGACGTGCAGGATGTGGATGCGCAGGCGGTCCCTCTTCTCGAAGGACCTGTTGCACAGGTGACAGGGGAACTTGCGGTCCCCCTGGTCCACGCAGCGGGTGTACTTGAGGTGCTTGTCTCGGTAGTACTTGTAGGCGAACACCTTCCCGCAGCGGTCGCACTTGAAGCCCTCTCCGGAGTCTGCCAGGACAACAACACCCCACAAATGTTAACGTGACATCTAATCTATATGTGGCTATAGAGAATTGTATTAAGTCAGATAAGATAAGATAGGCCACGTTATTATTCAGCGCACAATAGCCTATGCAATAAAATATAAATATAAAAAAGTCTAATATTGGCCGAATAATACATTGACAAATAGTCCAGATATGAAATGTATAAAAAGACTATTACAGTCTACCGGTCTATATGCCTCTTTGCCACATCCTTACAATAATAGACCTATAGCCTCATCATACAGAGTTACTTTTCTTATTAATAAATGATATTGACTCTAAATACATTATATTTACTAAAATAAATTAGAAATAATAAATTATATATAATTATAATAAATTAAATAAATAAATTATATTTGCACCAAAATGCACTACACACCTTCCGTGGGCAGGTTCTGGCTGCTGTCCTCCGTGGACTCCTTGAGGGTCAGGGGGATCCCGAGGAACTGCACGTAGCAGTCCCCGTACCACACCAGCAGCTCCTGGCCTGGCGGGACCTCCCTGCAGGCCTCGTAGAAGATCTGGCCCTGGACCTGCACCGCGATCAGGTTTTGCTCCTCGGGGAACCGGGCGCACATCACCAGCGACATCCAGTTCCCGGAGGCCCCTCGGCCGTCCACGAAATGGCTCAAGCGGCCGTTTTCAAACACCTGAGGTCATGGGCAAAAACGAGGAAGACGACAATGGTGACAATGATCAGATAAGATCAGATAAGATAAGATAAGATAGAACTGTATTGATCCCGAAGGAAATTCGTGTGCCAGGTTGCATAGCAATAGAATAAAACAATAGAGAAATAAGCAGTAGAATAATAAAATAATAATATAACAGATTTACAAATGTACAGTAAGTCTAGAGAAATATAAAAATATACGTAAGATATTCAGTCAGGAAAAACATTGGCAAAGGTCAGGGCACACAGCCACTTCTGTCTCTCTAAAGGCTGTTCCATACTCCGCGAGACGCGAGAACTTTGTTCTCGCACCTACACTGAAAAAAATGTGGAGTGAGATTTACTTAGAAAAACCTAGGCAACGATTTCCACACAGAAATGCCTAGTAAATTTAACAGAGGATATTTTGAGTAAAATCTACTTACCAATAAGCAGTACGTTTAACCAAGAAATACTTGCAAAGGTTACTAACAAATTAGTAGTAAATATTACTCATTCTTCATCACTATATTTTACTCAGACTATCTTTTTGCATTTACATACAAATTGCTTTAAAATAGACTTGGTTTCTCTAGGCTTTTAACTGGCTGGACCTAGTTTGTATTTTTGCATTATTTGAGTAACATTTACTTAGAAAAAACTAGGCAACGATTTCCACACAGGAATGCCTAGTAAATTTAACAGGATATTTTGAGTAAAATCTACTTACCAATAAGCAGTACGTTTAACCAAGAAATACTTGCAAAGGTTACTAACAAATTAGTAGTAAATATTACTCATTCTTCATCACTATATTTTACTCAGACTATCTTTTTGCATTTACATACAAATTGCTTTAAAATAGACTTGGTTTCTCTAAGCTTTTAACTGGCTGGACCTAGTTTGTATTTTTGCATTATTTGAGTAACATTTACTTAAAAAAAGCTTGGTAACAACTTCCACACAGAAATTCTTTATAATGTTTACTCTGGAAATTCTCAAGTAAAGTTTACTTACAGTAAGAAATACAAAACATGACATGCTTTTAAACAATAGCACTTTTATTTTTTTTAAATAGGACATTTGACCTCTGATGCTTTTTATCTCAGAAGGCCATAAAGAGAACATTAACAGAGATAAAATAAAGTGCAATAACTTTGCAAGAAACATTCTGTGCTATCACTAACATAGCACATGGTATTTCAAAAGGTAACATAGGTATTTTAAAAGGTAACATAGGTATTTCAAAAGGTAACATAGGTATTTTAAAAGGTAACATAGGTATTTTAAAAGGGAACTCCAACAATTGTATGTAACAATTCACAATGTGTGAATTGTGTGAACTGCAAGTTGAACAAAATGAAGTTGGTTCAGAAACTCGTGTGGAAACACTCATGATAGAAGTTTGTTGCGCAAAGACTGGACTTTGGGAGACATCTTCAGGACATCAAGCTCAAGAAAGAGCTTCTGAAACACTTCGAATGTGTATTTCAACTTTAGTGGGTAACTCAAGTTCATTGTATAGATAAGGCCCATGAGCAGAAGGCAAGCCTTTGCCACACTTTTACAGTCATCAAGAACCTCTTTTCCCTCAATGATGATCGACACATCAGCAGGGGTGTGGCCTTCCTCTGCCGCATGGATGACAAAGATCTTGAATACTTGATCAGCATAGTCCTCTTTGCTGGCTTCTTTGCTGACATCCTGTCAAAAACATGTGAATCAGTGCTCAGAAGTCAATATACTACACATATTTTCTCTAAAGTTCCTGAATATGCAAGAGGTGATTCACTGGGTTGAAGTGGCCATTTAATACAGTCTACACATACAATTATGCAATAGAAATAAGATGCTCAGAGCAAGACATTGGTTAAATGCAAGTATTTAGGTAACTATTGATTTTGTATTGATTTTACTATTACATAGATAACGGCTAAAGGTAAGTTATTATGTAGTGCCCTGACCTTTGGATTGTCTGAGAACCCGTTGTGTGTATGACCCTTGCCTGCCTGACGACCCTCCCGCCTGCCTTGCCCTGGACCCCCTGAGACCACTTCTTGGTGTGATAACCCCTGCTAACGGACTACGACTACTCTCTTGGAATAATGGACTTGGCACTATACCCTGCACTTTCCCTCCCCCTGTACAGTAAATAAATCCTTGTTCATTGAATATTGGTGTGGGGACAAGTGAATTATTATTTCCAGTCGGGTGGACACTCCGTAATAGACCGGAGTGTGCCACAGGGTGAAGATCAATCCAGCTGCACTAAAAAGCCTTTCGCAGGCAGCAGAGGCAGGCAGGGCTGTGTTTAGCTTGAGCGACAGGTTGGATACAGCTGGGAAAGATGTCAACATGTCCATACCTTCAGCTGTCCATGTCAGGTATGCATCCAGTTGTTTGGTCGTTTCCTGTGTGTACATGCTTCATATTAGAGAAGAAATCTTCATCAGAAGCGCTTGAGGAGTTGTCAGCAGGCCATGGTCGAGGCTCATCATGGTCAGGAAGATGTTCCTTGATGTAACTGAGGCCTAAATCAGAAATAATATATTTTTTTTTTTCAATCATTATCCTCATCATGATTAAGAAAGTATACAAGTGTTTAAAAGAAGCAGAAATGAGAAACTGACTGGAACATTTATTCATGTTTTTTTTTTCTTACCTGCATTGAGAACGGTTTCATCACTGATCAAGGATGTTTTGAATTTTGAATGAATGGCTGCAGCAACCAGCTCTGGGTCACATCATTTTCCCAAACCGTTCCTTCAAACCATCTTGCAAGGCATCAACCAGCGGCTTGCAGAATCTCAGCGACACTCTTGTTTTCTCAAGCTTAGTGATGAGGGTCGTGATTGTAGGAAGCAGCCATCCCATCTGAATGTTGGATTCTCCCTGTAGTATGTTTATCTCCTTGGCAGCTGGACTCATGGTGTTGGTGTATTCACCCAAAAAGGCAATGTCAGCTGGACTGTACCTAATAAAAAATATTTTTACGATATTCGTAGGAACATTGAGTGCAGCACAGACAGCTCTCACAGCCCCCTCTCCTTGTTCTTTGAGGATTCTTACCAGATGCTCCACAGCCAGATAGGAGTTCCATCTTGTTCCGTTAGGCCAGGCCTGGCCAACCCGCGGCTCCCGAGCCGCATGCGGCTCTTTGTCTGGTTTCATGGCTCTTACGTTCATATCGAATTTTGTGTTTTTTTTATGGCTGTCAAAGTTAACGCGTTATCACAGATGTTGCGCCAAGGATGCACAATGACGCTACCGTGAGGCGCGCGTAACGGGCTCCGAGTCAACGTCTCTGGGGGGAGGGGGGGGTCCGTTAATTTGCGGTTATGATGGGGGGGGGTGGGTGCTCCGTTAATTCGGAGCAGCCCCCGAATTAACTAGATAAGACTAAGAAATATTATTGGTGTGTGTGAGAGGAAGAGATGGGAGATGTTCATGTGTGTATGTTGTGGCTCTTTGCAGTAACACAGTAACAAAATTGGCTCTTCGTCTCTGACTGGTTGGCCACCCCTGTCCTATAAGAACCATGAGCAGTGAAAACGTCTCATAATGATCACCAAACGGCATTAGAATTACAGTAACATTCAGAAAAAAACTAATATTCAAATTAGTATTTTTTTTTCAAGCATCAGGCACCAGCACGCCAATAACATCACATTAGAATTAAGAATTTTTTTTAAATGTTTTTGCTATTCCTTTTTAAACACCAGGCACCAGCATGGGGCGCCAATTACATCACATTGGAATAAAAAAAAAAAAAAAGGAAATGTTAGCGCCACAGATGAGATTTGAACCCGTCTTTTTCAGAATCACGAAAATGTTGTTTGGCGCCGTACTATGGCGCTCCCCGCCTACCACAGCGATGTGTGGATCCCACAACCTCTGATGTGATCCTGCATCCACCCATCTGGGTCACCGCTGGGTCCCCATTACGACGCGGTAACCCCGACTGTAGACGGGCAGCCTCCATCAGCCACTCCCACCCGCCACCTGGGCGACGGCCTCACCCAACCGAGGAGTGCCTGCCGATTTTGGTAATTATATACCTAACCTGACGGATTACTTATGGTGACGGAATAGTTTTTTTTTGCCAGAATCGGAAAGAGGAGAAGTTGTTTAATAGATTGGCAGCCATATTTTAATTAAAATGCTTGTTGTTTGTTAAAAAAAGACAATAGTTTTCCGAAATTATTGCGCAATCGCGCAAATGTTGCGCAATCGTGTAAATGTTGCGCAATCAATAAATCTTTATCCGTTTCCATGGCGCCCCCGCGCCGTCATACGCGGCAGCAGCTCAGGAGGGTTGAGAGCGGCTCCCATGGAAGCCGGGAAGGTCGCTGGTGATCCCCGAGCCAAGACAACTCATTAAATAGCCGATTACCTGCCGTCCGGGTGCATTAATGAGTATGAATGGTGAATGTGAGGCAGTGGAGTAAAGCCGCTTTGGCATATAAAGCCGGTGTAATCTGACGCACCACGGACGGACCACACGAAGCCGCTCCAGTGGTACTGTCCTTATAACTTCCTTTTAAAATCATTCATATTAAAAATATTAAATAAACTCATACATTAATTTTATATATTTTTAAGACACAAAATACAATACACGTGTGACATATTTGAACTCGCCCCCCCATTCGGAGGAAAGCTTAGTGCTCATTGGGACCTTGGCCCTGCAGGAAGTGTGGTGTGTGTGTGTGTGTCCACCAGCCTTGCCCTGAACTTGCGTCACCTCTTGTTTTCATCTCTTCTAAGCGGTAGGGGGAGGTCCGTTAATTCATGGTTCTGATAGGGGGGGGGGTGCTCCGTTAATTCGGAGCACCCCCCGAATTAACTAGATAAGACTAAGAAATATTTTTGGTGTGTGTGAGAGGAAGAGATGGGGAGATGTTCATGTGTGTATGATGTGGCTCTTTGCAGTAACACAGTAAAAAAAATTGGCTCTTCGTCTCTGACTGGTTGGCCACCCTTGCGTTAGGCTGTATCAGCTGACGTTTGGAGTGCTCTTCAACTACCTCTGCAGCAGTAGTGGACCTCGGAGTCTTATTCCAGAGAGCCTGAGACTTGGAGAAGGCTGACCTCGACAGTTTCTTGTAGGCCTCTGTCTTATTTGCCTTATTGGCATCCACTGTGGACACCAAATTTAGCAAATGGCAAGCGCACCGATGATGCTTTGGGAGTTGGTACTGAAGACCGTCATCTTCAGTCATAATGTCTTCAACATTGAACTCCGCTTCCATCTCTTCATTATCAGGCATATTATCTTGAGTTGCTTCTTCCTCGGTTACCTCTTCAGCCGTAACGTTATCTTCTCCAAAGACACGAAAGGCTTTAATGAAATTTGAGCCATTATCAGTTGTGGTATTATCCGTGAGAACTATTTTCTCACGGATTTCATACTCTGAGTGTATGTCATTCAATGCACATGCTAAGGCATCGAATGTGTGAGGGCCTTTCAACTGCCTGCATGCAAGGCCAACAGAATGCCTCTTAAAACTTCCGGGATTTAGCCAATGTGCCGTAACTCCAATAAAATTCCTCCTAGCAGTCCAGCAATCAGTTGTTGTGGCTATGTATCCGGTCTTCCTCATAGCTACTTTCTTACTGTTGTGGCTTTATCAATCTTACGCCGTACAGTGGTACGAGATATGACAGTACAATTTGGCTGTAGATCTTGGATAAGGGTTTGGAATGATGGCTGTTCAACAAGAGCAAAGGGCTGGAGACCTTGAACTATAAAGCTGAGAACTGCATTGTCAACACACTTTTGAGACACTTGTTTTGTTTCTTCAAGCTTCAACTGTTTGAGATTTGAGGAAGATGTCCCAGCCTCAGCCTTTCTTTTGCAGGCAACTGTAGTCAGTTCACTATATTTCTTCAGCTGACATCCATGCTTCCTCTGGAAAAGACAGTGAATAACTTCAGTTAAATAGGCCTGTGGTTATATTGGTTATATTGATATTATATAACTCATATTGGTGAAGGATAAACAAGTATTAATGTTGTAGGCTAGGTTGTTTTTGCCACACACACACACACACTCCTACCTGAAAATGCTGAGATAAAAAAAGATATTGAGTTAACGTTACTCAATCACTCAGCACTCAGCATTTTCGCTAGCTGGCAAACTTAGCCACTTACCTTATTTATTTATCAAGTAATGTTATTTCAGTCAACTCGGCATTTTCACTAGCTAACGTTAACTACTACTAGCCTCACAGGACCTGGTCCCAATGCGACAACTTTACGTCCATAAAGTCCATAAAAATCCATAAAATGTCCAATTTGACCAACCATAACATAAAACTGCAACGACTACAAGCACAAACAACTTCGTTTAAAATGTTTCTCTGGAATTAAATGTTTAACGTTACATAACGTTAACTTACCTCGACATGCTTTCTCAGGTTTGACGTTGAGTTTTTGTTCGCGGTGATGAAGTTTGTGCGTGGCAGACAAAGCAAACATTTAAAACGATATGAATCATTCTTCATTTCGACCACCTCGAACATGGACTTCAGATATGGCCATGGGTATGGCAAGCCGTTTTAACATTTAATCAGTAGCGCTAACTAGTAGCGATTTAGTTTTCATGAGTGGAAATTACATTTCGACATGTCAAAATGTAATTTTGACCAGTTAAAATGTTAATTTAAGATATCTGTAAAACAATTTTGACATGTTCCAAATATATTTTCACATGTAGAAATTACATTTCAACTAGTCACAATCCTATTTCAACATGTGGGAATTCAATTGTAGATATCAGTAATTCCTTTTTCACTAGTAAGAATAACCATTAGATATCTACAATTGAATTTCCACATGTTGAAAAGGGATTGCAATTTCCCATTTCAGATATCAACAATTGCATTTCCGATATGTCCGACATATCAACAAACCATTTCGGATATGTGGGCGTCATATTATTAAAGTACCACAACGCCATTGGTCGACATTTACATACATGCAAATTCTTTGTGTCAGTTTTGCGCGCTATTTTCCGTAGGCTTGGCGCCAAAAATGTAACATGGCGGAGCAGGTGATTATTAAAGTCCAACGGAAATGTTTTGCAATTGAACGGACATATAACCAAGGTCTATGCGGTCAGAGGGAACTACGCGCCATAGACGCCTCGATTGTCAACGTAGCGAGAATTGCTGAACAACTTTCTACAGAGACGGCAAATGAATTAAGAGGCATCCTTCTGGAGATCAGAGAAATTATTTTGCATTCGCAACGCGATGCCCCGGTGGCCTTCTCTGTTAGTCGACTTCGTTCAGGTAAGTGCTCGGTTCAAAATGCTATTTTGTGGCACTTGTACGTTACTGCAAAATACCGTGTGTAATGTTCTTATTTTATTATTGTATCATTATTATTATTCTCAAGAACCACAGCGACACCTACAGGTCGATGATAGGCTATATATAGCCGAGCTATAGACATCATTACAGTGTGTCTGGGGAAAATGAACACCTGCAGTGACTGAAATAGGACAATAACACTTTTTAGATAAGTAATCAAGAACAACAAAGTGTTGAAAATAGCATGATTATATTGTAGAATTTATTCAATGATAGAGATGGAATCCTGTTTGTTGCCTATTTCATCAGGAGGCCTTGGCAGACCAGCCATTGATGTTTCAAGGCAGCAAATAGAGTTTATCCTGAGACAAGGATACACTGTCAAGCAAATGGCTGCCATGTTTGGTTGCTCCTCATCGTTCCTCTACAAGAAAACAAAGCTGCTTGGAGTGTCTGTTCGGAGAGGACATCTGCCAGTGACAGACGAAGAGCTCATCCAACAAATTACAAGACTTCATGGTCTTTATCCTAATACGGGAAGTGAGGTACAGCAGTTTTATGTTCCCCATGAACTAGAAAATAAATGTTGTTTCAATTTGTTTAAAAAATATTCAAAAGTATTTTGTTTGTTGGTTGGTTTCATCTTTTTTAGATGATGAGGGGATTTCTGCGTGCTGAGGGTCTGTTAGTTCCACGCAGTAGGGTACGGGACGTGTTGACTCAGATCAATCCTGCTGCAGCTGCACGCAGGTGGAGCAGTACCGTGACCAGAAGGGTGTACCATGTTCCTCATCCCAACAGCTTATGGCACATAGACGGAAACATGCGCCTCATAAGGTAATTCTTACAAAATATGTATGCATTAACTTATCTTCTGAACCTTACAGTGGTATAAAGACTGCAGACATACATTTACTAAGTAGTTTTACTTTAAGTAATCTAGAGGTGTAAAAAACAAAGACATTAATGTTCACATCCAATCTGTTAGATTGATAATCAATTGTACCTTTCTCATTCATTTTTATCACAAGGTGGGGTTTGGTAATCCACGGAGCCATCGATGGAAACTCTCGTCTGATTACATACTTAAATTGCAACACAAATAATCGTGCCTCCACTGTACTGACAGAGTTTGTGAAAGCAACCTGCCTGTATGGCCTTCCTTCCAGAGTTAGATCAGACTATGGGGGAGAGAATTCACAAATTGCACTGTTCATGAATCTTGTTCAAGGTGTGGAGAGGAGGAGTCACATCACAGGCGAGTCTGTCCATAACCAAAGGATAGAACGTCTTTGGAGAGATGTGTTTCTGCACGTTCTACAATCTTTCTATGATACATTCTACACTCTTGAGAATTCTGAGCTTCTTGATCCTGAGGATGACCTCCACAAAGTCTCACTGCAAATCGTCTTTCTGCCAGAAATTCAGAAAAGACTACACAACTTCAGAGATGCCTGGAATAACCACAGTCTACGCACAGAAAACAACAGAACACCTGTCCAAATCTGGATTGCAGGAATGCTGGCCAATATGGAGATGGACAGCACAGCCATCAACAATGTGTTTGGTGAGGACCCATACAGAGAACAAAGTTTGGAGGCCCTTTTAGCGCATCATGGGATTGACACCTTCCCCAGTCTTGATGAAGATGACCATTTCCCAGCTGTAGTTGTGGAAGAACCCAGAATCCACCTCACTCCGCAGCAACAGCAACTGGTCATCCAGGCAATTGAGGATATTCCAGACATCACACAGAAATACCAGACTTGCTGCACAGAAATTGCAAATATGCTTTTGTAGCTTCAAAGTGAAAATAAGTGTATAATAGTTAGGGCCCAACCAATATATTGGGGACAGATATTAAAGGACTGGCGTTCAGTTAAGAAAATGACACAAAATAGCATGAACACATTTTCACATGCTTGAATTTAGGTGGTCAATAAATTTGTTCTGTTTCTGTACTGTTCTGTCTGTCCTATGCTGAACTTCAGCATTTTCATGAACTTCATAACTTTTCTTGTTTTGACTGTGAATGTAAAATTATGCTCAGCCAAAACTTGGAGCCTGCAGAATTCCTCTGTCATACAGCTTCTGAATTTATCGTATTGCTGGTGAATGGGCAGTCTGAGCACTATGACGCACGTGTTTGCCTCTGGAAAGATTTTAGTGTCGTCATCGTGGAGAAATTCAATGACAGGACGCTGTGGGAAGCCCAGGGGAGGCACTGCTGAAGCTCCAGAGGCAAACTCCAGCACCATTTCCAGTGTCAAGGGGCTGCATTCTCCTTCTACAAAGACAAGAGTAAAGGAAATTGTAGCTTGTTTGGCAGAAATATAAATGCCTGTCACACAAAAAATATTCAAGTAATTCAAAATATCATACCCTCAACATCAATTAACCAGTCTCTCCAGAAACAGATGTTCTGATTTTCCAGACGTCGTCTGTTACTTCCAGGGGCTGAGAAGTCAACTTCAAACAAAGTAGACAAATCTTTTGCCTCCAGTGGTTTCAGTGCATTGGTGAACAGGTCCTCAAAGATTTCAGGGTCGGCCCTAAGCTCGTCTAGGAAACCAAGAGTTTTGAAAACCTCCTCAAATCTGAAGTGAAACGCACACATAATAATCGAACATTACAAATCAATGTTATATGAACGAGTTCACCCTTTCACACCCCTCAGTTTTGCCCTGATGGATAAATTGCTTACTGTCTCACTCCAAAGTGCATCCGTCCATCAACAAAGTAATCTGCTGCAGACTAGACCAGAGAATCCCTCTGCTCCAAGGATGAGATGTACCTCAGAGTTCCCATCATACTCAGGCTGTCTTCTGCATCTGTGATTGCATAATTTGCCTCATGTACAGTCTCAGCTCCTTTTATCTAAAAAATACAATAATGGGAGTAGTCCTATCTAAAAAAAAAAAGTGCTTTACATTCAAGATTCTTGCCAACAAGCACCAGCCATACAGGAATCTGATGTGAAAACTTTTTGAATGCATTCATTAGTGACCAGGCTTCTAAAAATGACCAACATTCCCTTTCCATACGCACCTTTGATAACTTTTCTCTGAAGGAGTGGTCTCCCACTTCATCCAATGAGGCAGGAGGTGGAGATTTACCACAAAGCTGAAGGAAGAGTCGCTCAGAAAAGAAGTGTGGACCAACTCCACCATGAACTATGCACACTGTCACCATCTTTCCAATCAGCGTGTACAGTCCGGTCTCAAGAGCTGAAAAACCAACATTTAAACAAAGATTAAAATAATTAGTTTTGTACAGATTCCATTTAACTTTTTTTTTTAAAAAGTACTGAAAAGTTACTAAGTACATACCATGAGTATCAAGTGCCAACAGCCTATCATTCTCAGGCCCATCAAATATCTTTGAGTGCTGTATAGCCCTCATTAGCCACCGCAGGTATTCCCTGGTTGGCCCACCATCATCCACAGCCCCTTCTCCTGTCCCCTCACTATCGACAAAAATCACATCCAGCTTTGCTCCTGGGTCAAAGCGGCGTCGTTTGAATGCTTGAAGACTACCCTGCAAGATGTTGTCTCTGCAAACGTTTATTTGATTGCTCGTTCGATTAAAGGTGAGATCCACTTTGCTGAGAAGCTTCATCAAGACAGTTTGCAGATTCATTCTGTAACATAAAAAAAATATATATAAAACTTCAATGACTTAAGAGAACTTTTAAGTTTTAGAATAAATCTTCAAATGAAAGAAAAATAACATACTCAGTTGATGAGGATTCATTATCCTCCAGTGTTGGTTGAAGAGGAGGTGATGGTGCAGGGGACCAGTGAGGAGGTGTTGGTGCAGGGGACCAGTGAGGAGGTGAAGGAGCAGGTGAAGGGCTATGTTGGCTTATTGCAGGGCAAGCCTCATTGGGCTCACCTGCATCAATTTCCTGAATTTGAGGCAAAATACACACAAACACAGATAAACAACGTAATATACATGAAAACTAGAAGAATGAAAATGTTCTATATGACATTGCAATTCACCTGTACAGCTAGTGTTTCCATCCACTGAACATAGAGGGTTGTAAACCCTTTGATGTTGTAGTGCTCAATGGATCCTGACAGTGCGCTTTCGAGTGCTGTGGACAGAAAACCTCACTGGCCATTTCCTCTTGCCCAGCGAAATCAAACAATGTCTAAAGCAAAGAATAGAGACAGGACTTTACAACTATCAACATATTCTTCACAAATGCAACTTCAGAGCAAAACGCTAACATCAGAGATCAACTTCTTCTCAGAGGTTAACACTGAGGCAGCAAAAGTGATTACCTGAATGGATTCAGACAAGAGAAATTTCCTTGTCCTCACCAATCCATTTGGAAATTTTAATTTGAGCGGCACACCATCAGTGGGCTCTTCAAAAGCATCCATTCGGTCTCGTCTTGCCTGTATTGCCTATAACACATAATTATACGTATTGTGGCAGACGGCCACTGAGGGGCCGACTAGGGAGTGTGGACGATGGTCGGGGGAACCGCAGTTCCCCATTCGGCCCCCAGAGGGAGCCAAGGAAACCAGGAAGTGGAGAGAGGCAATCAGCCTCATGGGAAGTGGCTGCGCCTCGTTGAAGGAACTCGGCGGCAGCCAATCAAAGGCCTGGATCCAGACAATAAATAAGAGAGGACCTGGGTGGTGCAAGAGGTGGAGAGAGTGGAAGAGGAAGTGGAAGTGGAAGTGGAAGTGGAAGTGGAAGAGGAGGTGGTGGGTGTGGAAGAGAAGGAGGAAGTACGAGGAGAAGACCCTGTGTGGGTGAGTTGGGAGACTGGATCTAGAAGTGGCTGTGTGCCTGGACATTCTGCCTGTCTGCCAACCCGAGTTGTGTACCGACCCTTGCCTGCCTGACGACCCTCCTGCCTGCCTTGCCCTGGACCCCCTTAGACCACTTCCTGGCGTGATACCCACTGCATACGGACTACCCGCACGGATTAACGGACTAACCCCTATAATTACCCTGCACTTCCCCTTCCCTTGTATGATAAATAAACCCTATTTGCCTTGTATGCTGGTGTGGACCGTGGATTTATTATTCAGTCGTGGACCCACTCCACCCGACAACGGAGTGTGCCACAGTATGGATTTTAAATTGCATTTGAAGAGCAACAGTCAGTGCCACAGTAATTTCAATTATATATATTTCATTATGTAACCGATAGCATTTACCTTTACCGTCTCTGTTCCTGTGCCTCCAGTCCCTGACGTCTCATTTCCTGTTTGAGATAAATGGAAATATGTTGTCCTCTATGAGAAATGGCTTTCTCAAGGACAATCCAGCATGAAACTAGCCTACTAGTTCTACTACTTCTTTGTCCGCCAACAATGATTCGTTAAATGCTGCATCTTGCTGATGCCGTGAAGTTTGCCATTCTTGCAAGGTCTGAATACAGTATAACAGAGCGATAAAACATAATTACATGATTAATTGTAACATCAGAAAGAATCAAATCATGCAATCCGAGTTCAACACTTTTTACCACTGACCAAAACTGTGAGGAATTACACACCTGTGACACTTCACCTAGTGGGAGGATGTATAGGCTACTCCTTCCAGTAACCTCCTTTAATTCTTTGACAGAATGGGCTTGGGCCATCATCAGCTTCCTGCCTATATCAGCCCTGGCCAACTCGAACCCTACAAGATTTAGGCTTACTTGGGGGTAGCTCTGATGGACAAATTGGTTGAACTCTGCTAAACTCCAGTTTAATTTGAGAGCGTTGGTTTTTCTCTGTCTCATGCAATGGTCTCCCTAAAATGAAATGAAATTATTTGAGGACTGGTAAAAATCAATTAGTTTCCCTGTCCCTCTTCAGCCACATCTCCCCACCTGCACTGCATTCCCTCGTTAGTCTCCTTATTCCAGCCCTCCTTTGTTCTTTGTCAGATCCTCGTTCTGTCATGTTACCTGTGTTTTGTTAGTCCTGTTTTTGGATTTTCCACCTTGCCTATGAGCCTGATTTCACATTCATTTCACTGTACCTGCTCTGCCTGCCTCGCTGTCCTACCTCGCTGCCTGATACGCAACCCCTGGACAATTCTGAGTTTGGAGTTTTTTCTTGTCTCATTTTGATTAAGGGTTACTTCAATGGGTACAAAAGTTGTAAACTTACCAAATCCAATCTGAGCAAGTTCCATTCGTTGTTTTGGTGTGGGGAGCCTTGTGTAATTTGGACCAGGGAGCAGAAAAATAGCCACATGCCAATCTGGCTTTTCCCTACTTTCAACTGTCCCTACAATAAATAAGATCAACGTTAGGCCTTCGTTACTTTGATTTATTACGAGCATGGGCGTAGAATTTAGTGGGTCGCTGGGGACATGTCCCCACCAATATCCAGCGATATCCATCCCCCCCCCCTCCCGGATCAGAACCGCAAATTAACAGAGCGCACCCCCCCCCCACCAATGTCCAAAACAAAAATACGCCCTTGATTACGAGTAACAATCAGCATACTGCTATAATGTTTGCTTGCAATTATGTTAGCTACCTATTAATTTTCAAACTTTGGTCTCCCCGGCATCTCCCTCTTACGAATGTCAGAGTATTGGTAAAATCCACGACATATTTAGCGTCACGAACAGGATTGGAAAGGGACCAGACAACTGCTTCGTCGTGGGGTGGTGTTCCGGCGCAGGTCACACAAAAGAGTGGCCACTCAACTAAAATGGGTAAGCGACGTTCTTACTTATTACTTATAGAAAATTGTGTGCCCTGTGCCTGACCCATCCTAACGCCAAAACTGTAAGTATGTCTCTCCAAATTTAAGAACCATAGTATAACTCATGTAAGAGGGGGAAAGGGGAAACCTGGGATGAATACTAAATTGTTGTTTTTCGATAATATTAGGTACAGTAATACTACGTAGGCGAGTTGCGAAAATGCGTACAGTAAGACTACGGTAGGCGACGTACATTAAAATCCTATGTGGGCGAGATATGATAAGCATACAGTAAGACCACGATAGGCAGCGCACAGTAATACTACGTAGGCGAGTTGCGAAAATGCGTACAGTAAGACTACAGTAGGCGATGTACATTAAAATCCTATGTGGGCGAGATATGATAAGCATACAGTAAGACCATGATAGGCAGGTACAGTAATACTACGTAGGCGAGTTGCGAAAAGGCGTACAGTAAGACTACGGTAGGCGAAGTGCGATAAAAAAGAAATTGAAAATAAGTTAGCGTTTAGAAGCTGACTTCAGTTATGATTTAAATTGACGAAGATAAAGGGGAAGGGTGTTAAGAGTAAAAACACCGTGTGGTAATTTTTGTGCATTGTTAAGTTGTGTGAGTGTTTCAAAAAACATGTCTGAGTTTTTTTGTGAAAGATATAGAGATAGATGTCATTTTCATTTGGATTGTATTCCAGTGTTAAATGAGTGAAAGTGCATTAAATATACCAATTGCTAAATAGCTAGCTTGTAAAGGACCTTACTTGTTTGTTTGAAAGTCTGTGCTTGTTTTATGTTATATGTTAGTTCTTGTTTTATGTTATATGTTAGTTCTTGTTTTATGTTATGTTAGTTCTTGGTTTATGTTATATGTTAGTTCTTGTTTTATGTTATGTTAGTTCTTGGTTTATGTTATATGTTAGTTCTTGGTTTATGTTATATGTTAGTTGTGTGTGTGTTGTCGGTGCAGGTCACCGCTAGGTTGTGTCGGCTCGGTGGTTTAGAGAGAATGGTGGGAGGTTTCGTTGAGACAAGCCAGGACTATAGGAGGGCGTGTCCCAGTGAGAAAGAGGTGGACTGTATGATAAAGTCCAGCCCTTGG
>PIJE02000311.1:412450-437244 GCA_002895965.2 Coryphaenoides rupestris
TAACTACAGTATTGTGCGTTCTAGATGTGTAACATTACCCGTTTGGCAGTATTGTAGGCTGTCTGCATGGTAAATATTACCAATAACTACAGTGAGGTAGAGAAGGTCTACACTGTGGACTACGTTGTCAGCAGGTGTTGGTGGATACATTATAAGGTGACCAGTGGTAAAGTGATAAGTGATAAGTGATAAAGTGATAAGTGATAAAGTGAAAGTGCAGGATTGCTGGAGTGATGTGGCTGTAATTGACCTTAGCATTGTGTACCATTAGCATGGTATCGTGTGTTGACCTCAGGTCGCTGTGTCTCCCTTGTTCCTCTCACGCGCTGAGGTGGATGCATTGTACAGCCTGATGGCAACCGGGATAAAGGAGTTCTTGTGGCGTTCTGTTGTACATTTGGGTTGGATGAGTCTATAATGGGGTTTGGAATGTGTAGGATGAACATGTGACGATGACCATGTGACGATGACCATGTGACGGATGACCATGTGACGATGACCATGTGACGATGTGAATATAAGTCAGTCAAAGAGGAGTGAATTCAGTCTTCTCTGCAGATTTGACTCAGGCTTGGTGTCACTATCGGCTGTGGCAAATAAAGTCTTTAATTTTCAAACTTTGGTCTCCCCGGCATCTCCCTCTTACAAATGTCAGAGTATTGGTAAAATCCACGACAGACCCTGTCAGTGATAATGGTCTGCATGGGAAGATTGTCCGGTGTGAGGGGTAATGACAGGAGTGGCCAGTAGAGGGAGCTATCAGGAGGGACAGTAGGTGCCTCTGTAGGCACAGGAGGAGTGTCCGGGAGGGGGGTGTGGCATGCAGACAGTCAGGTGAGTGGAGCAGCAGACTGGACAGCGTGCTGTATGTTAGCCGTTAGCATCCAGCTGCCCAGTCTGTTCAGTCCATCGGGCCTGTAGAGTGAGGAACGGCTCCAAAACAAATTGAGTATTAGTATTAGCTAACGGCTAGCTCTAGCTAGTGACGTTAGTTTACCAGACAATCGATGTCGTCGACGGAACAGGCGTCTTGTATGAACGAGGATGTCGTTGTTACCACTCTGCAACAACTCTTGTCTGGCTCGATTCGCCACATAAACAATTCTGTTAAATGCAGAAACTGCCGTCTCAGTACTCGACATTCCTTCTCTATCAGTAGACGTTCCTTCTCCCTCCTCCATGTTCGCTTGTCGTCGTTGCCCAAATTACCATATTAATTACTGAAGATATCTACACTTAATCAGTCACTGTAATTTTGACGTCTGGAAATTCCTTTTTTGATATCTACAATCCAATTCTGACTAGTTATAAAAGGAATCGTAGATATCTCAAATATAATTGTAACGTCAAAATTAAATTTTTGATAACTACAATTGTATTTCAGATATCTGAAATGCAATTGTAGATATCTATAATTCAATTTTGACATGTTACAATTACAAGCCGACATATCAATAATTAAATTTTGACTATTGAATTGTAGATATCTATAATTCAATTTTGACATGTTACAATTACAAGCCGACATATCAATAATTTAATTTTGACTATTGAATTGTAGATATCTACAATTCCATTTATGATATCTGTAATGTAAGAACAATTGTAGATATCTACAATGAACATTACCACTAGTAAGAATTGAATTGTTGATATCAATAATTAACATTTCGACGAGTGAAAATTGAGATATCATTAAGTAGAATTGCAACTAGTCAAAATTACATTATGGATATGTCGACTTGGAATTATAACATGTCAAAATTTTAATATAGATATCTGCAATTGATTTTGAATGGAAGTCAATGGTACATTTTGACTAGTTGTAATTAAGTTACAGATATCTACAATGAACATTTACACTAGTAAGAAATGAATTGTAGATATCTGTAATTAGAATTGCAACTAGTCAAAATTACATTATGGAAATGTTGGCTTGGAATTGTAACATGTCAACATTTAATTATAGATATCTACAATTGCTATTACCGCTACTGATTAAATGTTAAAACGGCTTTCCATACATGGGTGCACTGGTGTGGACTCGTCTTCTGCATCTCGTAGCCATCATTACAACTCAGCTATCTGAGTAAGGTCTACCCGATCTGAGAAGCGCATGTGCGAGGTACAGGTACGGCATCATCACGTGAACAAATCACACGCAGATTGCATTATAGAAAAGAAAATACATTTCATCCGCTGACTTCATAGCTATACTTACGACTAACGAGACCCTTCTTAGAAATGTAGTGGAGTTAAAAGTACAATATTTATCTTTAAGTACAGTACTTAAGTACAGTACTCAAGTACATTTACTCCGTTACTGTCTACCACTGATCGTGAGCATAACAATAGATTGTTTTTAAAATCACAGACTTTGCAATTCATGGATCTAGTGAGATTTAGAACTGCCAAAATGATGTAACGCTGGCCCGGTGCTATTTCCTGAGCTACAGTGCCCTGAGTTCTTTACTAAACCCCAACCCAGTAGGATAATGTGTGTTAACCTTTAACTCTTGTATAAAAGTGTATCACCTTACTTCTTATTAAAGTTCCTATTATTTGAACAACAAAACGTAAATGTTATAATATTTATTAAACTTCCTGATGCAGGCCTGGTCGTGGAGATGTGTGTTCTCTTCACTCACTAGAGCGATGAAACGTAGGGTTAACCCACCCACCGCGCAGTGTCCCCCACACAGCAAACAGTTCAGAGAGTCACCTCCCTCGGATGGCTGAACGAGCACCAAAACTAGGTCCCCAGGGAATATGAAAAGTGGAAACCGCTGGTCTCCCATGATGTCAGTGGTGCAACCTAGCTTTCCTGGTTGCTAGGTGCGCTGTCTGGTCTCCATCAGGACTCTTCGGTGGAACACTAGCTGAACATTGGCTGGAGTGCTAACTAGCCTAATAGTCCCGTGGCATGCAAGCTGCGGCAACATTGACGTCCCAAACACTAGGACCATCGAAATCAACCCAGACAATATGTATGAGTTTCACCAGGTACAGAGGTGTAACTACAGACACATATACTTCTCTACAATGTATCATGAACTTTAACTTTGTCGCTACAGTATGTTATCCCCGAACCACTTGTGCTGGTCTCCCAACATGCTCCGGCCCTCTCATATCCCCCCAACCAATCAAATTAATGGAAACGTCATGTCCCTGCATATTGACATATCAGGTGGTAGATAAAACAAAACATATTAGTCTGTCACCCCTCGTTTCAAAGATGTACATTTCTCACAAACTATAACCAATCGAGACCCTTAAAGAGACATACTCCAATTGTAAATGGTAACTCTGGGGAATTGCCCAGGGGTCACAGCAAGAAACAATTTACTTCCAGGTAACCTTCAAAATATGTTCAAGGATAGAGGGGGAAGGTATGACTTAAGAAGGAAAGCTAACTTAAAACAGCCTTGTGTCCGTACCACTCTTAAAAGTATTTGTATTTCAGTCTGCGGGGTGACTATGGAATGGACTAGATCAAGGGTGGCCAACCAGTCAGAGACGAAGAGCCAATTTTTTTACTGTGTTACTGCAAAGAGCCACATCATACACATGAACATCTCCCATCTCTTCCTCTCACACACACCAATAATATTTCTTAGTCTTATCTAGTTAATTCGGGGGCTGCTCCGAATTTACGGAGCACCCCCCCCCCCATCATAACCGCGAATTAACGGACCCCCGTCCTCCATCATAACCGTGAATTAACGGACCCCCCCTCCCCCCAGAGACGCTGACTCGGAGCCCGTCGCGCGGCTCACGGTAGCGTCATTGCGCATCCTTGGCGCAACATCTTTGATAACGCGTTAACTTTGACAGCCATAAAAAAAACACAAAATTCGATATGAACGTAAGAGCCATGAAACCAGACAAAGAGCCGCATGCGGCTCCGGAGCCGCGGGTTGGCCAGGCCTGGACTAGATGAAGAGATCAAGGAAAGCAATAGCATATCACAGTTTAAATACAAATATAAGAAAATAATTTTAGAAAAATACAGAAATGAGGAGGGTAAATGAAAGTGTTCATGCTGATTTAATGATTACAATTACAATTACAAAATGGCGCCGTACGTGATGGCTGCCGTGTTGCGAGCTCTTGTACGCCGACGCAGTTTTTTGTTATTTATTCTTTTAATTGCGACTATCCTTGCACAGGAAGTTAGCAGTAAGTTCACTTACGACAGTTGCACACTTCTGGAGATTAGAACGACAGTCGCTCGCCGCCTACCGGAGTTTTTCAAGTCTTTCGACTCGGACGTCCTGCCCGGAGTCGTGGCTGGACTATCTCCATCAATTTTAGGCACGATCACACGCAAGCGTCGCCGACGGACAGGGAAGTGAGCCGGCGTGCTAGTCAGGCTGAGACGTCGTGCCAATCGACCTCCACAACCCACCATTCTACTGGCTAATGTACAGTCTCTGGACAATAAGTTATGTGAGCTACAGGCTCGTATACAATTCCACCGGGAAACTAAGGACAACTGCATAATCTGCCTCACGGAGACATGGATGTCGGAGGGGGTTGCCGACTCAGCCATCGAGCCAACAGGATTTTCCGTCCACCGCACGGACAGAACAAAGACTCTCTCTGGTAAAGATCGTGGAGGGGGGGTATTTCTCATGATAAACAAATCTTGGTGCAACCAGAGTCATGTGCATACCCTCAAGTCTTTCTGTTCCCCGGACCTGGAGTACCTGATGCTTATGTGCCGACCATTCTGGCTACCGCGGGAGTTAACAGCAGTAACCGTGACTGCTGTGTACATTCCCCCTCAAGCCAACATGGACAGGAGTCGGCCCACCCTGAGGCTGCTTTCATTGTGGCGGGGGACTTCAATAAGGCGAACTTGAAGAAAGTTCTCCCGAAGTTCTACCAACACATAACAAGCAACACACGGGGCAAGCGGATCCTCGACCACTGCTACACCCCCTTCCAGGACGGCTACAAGGCCGTCCTCCGCCCACCGTTCGGCAAATCGGATCACCGCTCGATCCAACTACTCCCCACCTACTGGCAGAGACTGAAGCAGCAACCAATCGCTGTGAAAGAGGTCCAATGCTGGTCGGACCAATCGGAGTCTATGCTGCAGGATTGTTTTGATCACACGGACTGGGACATGTTCCGGGTTGCGTCGGACAATAACATCAGCGAGTACGCGTCCTCAGTCACCGGGTTCATCAAGAAATGCATAGATGACGTTGTTCCGACTAAGTCGGTTCGGATTTATCTCAACCAGAAACCATGGATTAATGGCGATGTTTGCGCCGCACTCCGCGCGCGTAACGCCGCCTTTGACTCCGGGAATATGGTGGAATATACGAGAGCCCGCTACAACCTCCGCAAGACCATCGGCTCTGCCAAGCGGGAGTATAAGAACAGGGTGGAGGACAAATTCAAGAGCCATGACGTGAGGGGTGTGTGGAAGGGGCTACAGACAATGACGGATTTCAGAGGGAGAACCAGCAGTGTAGAGAACTCCTCTACCTCCCTCCCAGGCGAGCTAAATACATCCATCATTGTGCCTGTCCCTAAACACCCCCAAGGTAACCTGCCTGAATGACTGGAGACCCGTCGCCCTCACCTCGATTGTCAGTAAATGCTTCGAGAGGTTCGTCAAGGTGTTCTGTTACCGTAATGCAGTTCCCTATGTGTTACGTCAATTCATGTAACCTGCCACTAGGGGGTAGTGGTCCCTTTAAGAAGTTCAGGAAGTCACGTAAAGTCATTAAGGACGCACATGGCAAAGAGTTCCGCTATGTCCGACTGTTTGTTTACATCTGCAATGTCGCTCACATCCCATGCCATACGTAGCATCGTCGTTTTACCCTTTTCTAATTATTAAACCTGTGGACAACTGACAACCGTCTTCAGAGTCGTGATGAACAGAAGGTGTTTAGCGTAAAGCCAAGATATACTCTACACATATCGAGGGCAGCATAGTAAAACGACGGCTTCAGCGCAGAAGATAACGCAGCATACGCTAGATACAAACAATGGAAAGCAAAGAAGGCTCTGCACGTACAAGATCCTCAGCATCATGTTCTACAAAAGGGTCAAAGAATTCTTCCATCGTGGCCGCTGCTACCATGGCTCGTGCAAAAGCAGAGGCAGCCATGGCACGACTGCAGTGTGCAGAGAAAGAAATGGACCTAAAAGTAGAACAGGCACAGCTAGAAGCAAAAATGAGTATGCTATCGCTACAGCAAGAAATGGCCGCAGCCGTGACCGAAGCAGAAGTCTTGGAGGCAGCTGTTGACGGCAGTGACAGAGTTAGCTCCAGGCCACACTTGGTTCAACTGGGTGCAGCTCCCCTCGACCCTACAGAGCGTACCGGAGAATATGTCGCCGAACAGGCCAGAGAGCAAAATAGGGTACGGTTCGCACCAGAGCAGCAACAGACATCTCAAACCGGAATCAGCCGGTTATACGCAGAGCCAGCGTCATTAGACCCCATCCAGAACCCACACCTCAACATAAAGTGCAGCCAAGCCAGTGCTGACTTTTTCTCCTCAACACCGTCCCAAACATGTCCAACAGAGATTACTCAAAGCTCCACGAGTTAAGTGATCTCCTTATGGAACTGGAGGCAGCAAAGGCAGACGGAGATCTCCCAGGCCTCCAATACCTAGACACAGCACGGGGAATAAGTCCCTTCGTCCAAAAGTTGCCCTTCAATCTACAAGAGAAATGGCTTTCTCTCGGATCCAGCTACAAACTACAGCACAAGATCTCATTCCCTCCCTTTGAAGTTTTCGTCGACTTCATTAGGCATCAAGCTTTAATAAGAAACGATCCAAGCTTTAAGTTTATTGGGCTAGCCGAGGTTCCTCCAAAGGCAGACAAGACCCCTTGGATACCAAACAGACAGAAGGAAATATCCGTCCACAAAACAGACGTACTTCGTACAGCTCCTCGTGCTTCAGACAAAGCTGACGATCATGAGAAACTGTGCCCCATCCATAAAATGCCTCACCTACTCCAGAAGTGTCGGGCCTTCCGTGAGAAGCCTTTAGAGGAACGTAAGGCATTCCTGAAAGAGAATGGGATTTGCTTCAAATGTTGTACATCTACACAACACATGGCCAAGAACTGTGAGTCTATAACAGGATGCCTTGAGTGTGGAAGTGAGAGGCATATCTCTGCCCTCCACCCAGGCCCAGCACCTTGGATAGAAGAGCCACGCCCCTTTGCAGAGCATGGCGGGGAGCAAGAACCTCCCCCAACTTCAGAAGTCACAACCCGCTGCACCGAAGTCTGTGGCGGCGATCAGAATGACAGATCATGCTCTAAGATCTGCCTTGTCACGGTCTACCCTGCCGGCCATCGTGATAGAGCTTTGAAGGTATATGCAATCATCGACGAGCACAGCAACAAATCACTAGCTCGTTCTGAGTTCTTCGATGCCTTCAATGTCCAAAGTCCCAATTCGCCGTACTCTCTCCGGACTTGCTCTGGAGTGAAAGAAACGACAGGAAGAAGAGCTCTAGGCTTCCAAATCGAATCCATGGATGGGACAGCGTGTTGCACTCTACCATGTCTCTTGGAATGCAATGACATCCCTGACAACAGATCGGAGATTCCGACACCCAGTGCTGCATCTAACCACCCTCACCTGAAACCAGTGGCTCACCTCATCCCAAAGCTTGATCCAAACGCTCCCATCATGTTTCTTCTTGGGCGAGACATCATTTCGATCCACAAGGTGCGCAAGCAGTTGAACGGCCCTCGCGATGCTCCCTACGCCCAGAAACTCGACCTGGGTTGGGTGATAGTAGGCAATGTGTGCTTAGGAGGTATTCACAAACCCACCAGAGTGAATACATACTTCACGAGCACAACAGAACAGAAGCGCCCTTCCATATTTGAGCCCTGCCCAAACGTCTTCCAAGTGAAAGAAAGATACAGCCATTCCCAACTTCCCAATCATCCAAGAATGCACCCTCCAGAGAAACCTACCTGTGGTAAACAAGCCGAGCAGTTAGGCTCCACAGTGTTTCAGCAGACCAAGGATGATAACAAAGTGGCTCCGTCCATCGACGACATCACATTCATTCAAATCATGGAACAAAGCTTAAAGAAAGACAAAAGCAACAGCCGGGTAGCTCCGCTGCCGTTCAAGACCCCAAGGCATCGTCTCCCAGACAACAAAGCCCAGGCTCTAAATCGACTCTCATCACTGAGGCGCAGTCTTGAAAGGAAGCCAGTGATGAAGGAGCACTTCTTCACCTTTATGGAGAAGATTTTCCAAAACACACACGCTGAAGAAGCACCCCCACTTAAGGAAAACGAGGAACGATGGTACTTGCCATCCTTTGGCGTGTATCATCCAAGGAAACCTGGAAACATCCGCGTAGTGTTCGACTCCAGCGCCCAGCACGGCGGAGTGTCACTTAACGATGTCCTTACACCGGCAACCCTCCTCACTCAGAAAGTGAGCATCCTTTCTGTCCCAGTCGATGACCAGGTCAAAGACCTCCATAAACACCAGTGGCGCCAAGTCCAACACCTGGCTCAAACCTTCTGGAATAGATGGAAGAAACACTACCTTTCCTCACTTCAACCACGAAGGAAGTGGCAGTCTTCCAAGCCGGACCTTCAGCCTGGAAGCATTGTGCTTTTCAAGGACGACCAAGTAAAAAGAAATGAATGGCCTCTGGGACTCATAACTCAAGTCTTTCCCAGCAAAGACAGCAGAGTGCGCAAGGTGGAGATCAGGGTCTCCAAGAAAGACGGGACTAAAGTGTTCATGCGGCCTGTTAACGAGTTGGTCCTGCTTTTAGCCCCCGAGAATAAGGCATAAAACTGCTATGGACTGTTTAGGTAGTGGCGTTTCATTACCGCCAGACGGGGAGTGTTCTGTTACCGTAATGCAGTTCCCTATGTGTTACGTCAATTCATGTAACCTGCCACTAGGGGGTAGTGGTCCCTTTAAGAAGTTCAGGAAGTCACGTAAAGTCATTAAGGACGCACATGGCAAAGAGTTCCGCTATGTCCGACTGTTTGTTTACATCTGCAATGTCGCTCACATCCCATGCCATACGTAGCATCGTCGTTTTACCCTTTTCTAATTATTAAACCTGTGGACAACTGACAACCGTCTTCAGAGTCGTGATGAACAGAAGGTGTTTAGCGTAAAGCCAAGATATACTCTACACATATCGAGGACAGCACACAAGGACTTCATTTGTTCCATGTTGCCTGCCACGCTGGACCCATGGCAATTTGCGTACCGTCAAAACAGATCCACCGACGACGCAATTGCCATGGCACTTCACACCGCCCTCTCTTACCTGGAGGGGAAGAACTGTTGTGTGAGAATGCTGTTTGTGGACTTCAGCTCATCGTTCAACACGATAGTTCCTGCCAAGCTCGACACCAAGCTCAGGAGTCTAGGCCAGCTGGATACTGGACTTCCTGTCGGGCCGCCGCCAGGTGGTGAGGATGGGCAGCACCACCTCAGAGCCACTGACCCTCAACACTGGAGCCCCTCAGGGATGTGTGTTGAGCCCTCTCCTCTACTCCCTGTACACCCACGACTGCATGGCTATGCACAGCTCCAACGTCATCAAGTTTGCTGACGACACGACAGTGTTGGGTCTGATCGCCGACGACGACGAGACAGCCTACGGGGAGGAGGTTGGATCACTGGCACAGTGGTGCCAAAAGAACAACCTCGCTCTCAACGTCAAGAAGACCAAGGAGCTGATCGTGGACTACAGGAAGCGGAGAGGAGAGCACGCCCCCATCTCCATAGACTGGGTTGCAGTAGAGAGGGTCAGCAGCTTCAAGTTCCTCTGCGTGCACATCTCCGAGGACCTCACATGGACCACGCACACCACACACATGGTGAAAAAGGCCCAACAACGCCTGTATTTCTTCAGGCGACTAAGAAATGTGCCCCCGCATCCTCAGAACATTCTACTCCAGTACCATTGAGAGTGTTCTCACTGGATGCATCACCGTCTGGTACGGGAACTGCACCGCACTCGAGCGTGCAGTTCCCGTACAGAGGGTGGTGCGGACGGCCCAGTACATCGTTGGAGGTGAGCTTCCCTCCCTCCTGGATATATACACCAGGCGGTGCGTGGCCAAGGCGAAACGGATTACTGAAGACAATAACCACCCCAGTCACAAACTGTACACACTTCTACCGTCCGGCAGGCGATACCGCAGTATCAAGTGCCGCACGAGCAGACTCAGAGACAGCTTCCACACTCTGGCCATCAGGCTGCTGAACAAGTGCTAGTGCTAAGTGTTACTGCTGGTGCAAGTGCTGGTAGTAGTGTTAAGTGTTGGTGCTGGTGCTACTGCTGGTGCTAGTGCTAGTGTTACTGCTAGTGCTAGTGTTCCTGCTGGTGCTAGTGCTGGTGTTACTGCTAGTGCTAGTGCTAGTGTTACTGCTAGTGCTAGTCCGGGTGCTAATTGCTGGTGCTAGTGTTGTTCTAGTGTGACTGTCTGAGGAAGTATTCTGACATTCTGTGAATGTCAAAAATATAACAATGTATATTTTATTACATTGATTTATATTTGTATTGCTCCCTTTAATAATTTTTGTATACTTTATTTTATCTTATACAGTTTTCTTTTGTTTAGATTTTTTGTAACTTGTTAATATAGTTTTCTATTCTATTTCTATTTCTATTGTATTCTTTTATAACTGCGGTCGGCTGTCGGGCGTTTTGCACATAAGATTTTCACTCACTGCTTATGCTTGTGTAAACTGTGAAGTGACAATAAAATACTTGAATCTTGAAACTTGAGTAGTGCATTGTGTGATGATGTAAATATGATGTATTGATGTCAATATTTCTCTTTTTTTTATGTAGAAGTTATATATTTTTGATTGTATATAACACTGTTGATGTAGGGGCAGGACATGATAAGCATGTTGCTTCTTCCTGCTCATTCTCAAACACATCCATTGTTTTGTTTTGTTTTTTTATGACGGAGATTGTTTGACTTCTTCTTTTATGTTTGGTGTTTTTTCTCATGTTTTATTGTGATCTTTTAATGTTGATGTTCGAGACAAAGGAAAAAAAGATAGAAAGAAAGAATATTTGTACATTCTTTTGACATCTAACTATTAACATTTAAATATATATATTTTTTTAATTAGCTAAACTTCTCCTTGATTCAATATGGAAAAAGTAAAAGATTTATTTTAATCTCAGTTCCTAATCTCAGTTTATTCTATGTGAAGGCTGAATGGCTGTCATTTGTCAGAGAGATGCTGTGGAGCTCTGGCCTCAGTTCTCAGCTCCAACTCCTCTAGTCTGAGAGAGCTGGACCGGAGTATCAATGATCTGCAGGATTCCAGAGTAAAGCTGTTCTCTGCTGGAATGGGGAGTCCACACTGTACACTGGAAACTCTTAGGTCAGCTTCACTCAATGTGCAAACACTTACACCACCAGGATCAATGTCAGAAGACATTTTAAACCTCTTGTTTGAGAATTGATTTTCCATGAAAAATAAAAACATTAACAAGAAATATATTAATAGCACCCCCCACTGTCCCCAGTATACAGGACGGTGGTAGTTAAGAGGTTAACATATTTGCATCCACAGCAATCCGCAGGTCTAAGTAAATAAACCAAATATATGCTTTTCGTAACATTTCTGTTTTTGTTGCCATGACAATATTCATCCAGTTTGTATCGATGATAGTAGGTGTATGTTGCATTACATTCTTATTCTACTCATTATCATGTAATTAGACAGTTAAGTGGACTTTTTGAGTTGTTTCTTAAACTTTAGTAACAGCCTCTTTGAAAAACACTGCTTTTTGTGGGAAGTATAATGATACGTCTTGTTGAATATTTGTACATCCTTTTGACATTTAGCTATTAACATTTAAAGATCTATTTTACACCGGCTAATATTTCATATGTCACAGGTTTTACTGACACCTTTAACAAGGATCTCTCAACACCCTACTCCACACAGAAGACCAGGACAGGTTGCTGAAAATAGATTTATTTATTACTGCCCACACCGAGCAACATGTATATGGTCTCCCACACCCTCCCCTACTCAGCTCTAATGGGGCAGGGAAACTTCCCTCCCTTTGTCAATGGGGGTGGGCGTAAGCTTGGAACCATGAGCAGAGCGAGTCACATGACACACGTGATAAACACTGCAAACTAAATAATCGGGCAATGCAAACAATCCACCTAGGGCACTGCAAAAGGAAAAGTGAAGGCACTCCACTGCACTCTAAAATGATTGGGCAGTTACTAGGGCACTACAGCAGGAACAATAAAAGCACTCTAAAATTACTAACTCACCCTGGAACCTAGCCCAACCAGCACCCCCTTAACTTTGGACCCCAATGGCTATGGAATAAAGGAGGGGCAAGGGGACAAACACACAAGACAGACAACAAAAAAGTTCAAAGAGTGGGGATCGACCCTTGAATCCCCACAAAGAAAAAACGCAGCCTATGCCAAAGGCCAGAGGCCACAGTTATATAGGTACAGCTGAGGTAGTCGCCATTTCCACTTTACCAGCCTCCCCTCTAACTTTTCCTCTGCATTCTCCCAGTTCTTTTTAGTGAAGTTGTTTGACCCAATGTAGATCCCCAGGTACTTGAGGCCATCCCTCTTGCAACCAAGCTGTTGTGAAAGACACGGGAGGCCACCCCCCCCCCCCCCCCCCCTACCCACTGCTAAGGCCTCACTCTTTCCTCAGTTAACTTTTGCAGCAGACACAAAGTATTAAAATCATCCGTAATGGTCTTCAGGATATCGATGTCATTTTGGTCTCTTGTCATGACATTGACATCATCCGCATATGCAGCTAAGACAACAGTTGTGTTAAGACTAGGCAGAAGAACGCCCTAATGTCTCCTTATTCTATGTAACAAAGGCTCTAGGGAGGTTGCGTAGAGCATCCCTGAGCAGCCACAGCCCTGCCTCACACCGCGGTGTACTTTAAAAGGAGCACACAGCCCGCTATTGAACTTCAGCACACTATCAATGTTTTGGTACAACACTTTGATCATAGCTATAAGTTCAGTGTTGAACCCAAAACTCTCCATTACCCTCCAAAGGTATTGGCGTTCAACACGATCAAAAGCTTTTTCCTGGTCCAAATTAGCGTCAAGTCCCAAAGAGCTAGAGAGGTCCACAACATCCCAAATTAAATGTACATTATCTCTTATCGACCTGCCAAGCACACAGTATGTTTGATCATGATGTACCACCTGATACATTACACCCCTCAATCTGTTAGCTAGGGCCTTGGACAGGATTTTGCAATCCGTGCACAGGAGGGACACAGGGCGCCAGTTCTTAATCTCCTGCAGGTTAGCTTTTTTCTGGAGCAAAGTAATCACCACTCTCCTACATGAGAGCAGCAACTCCCCCACAGCCAGGCTTTCATTTATACCCTCCAACAGGTCTTCCCTGATCACCTCCCAGGACGCTTTATAAAACGCCCATCAATGCCCGGTGCCTTCCTGCCCTGCATGGTCAATAGAGCAGAGTGGAGTTCTTGCAGGGTTAATGGTGCTCCTAAGTGGAAATTAGACTCAGCGGCTACTTGAGCAAGTTTATCACTAAACAACTGGTACATATCATGATCTTCATACTCACTGCTGTGGAATAGAATTCCATATAGAATTCCACCGCATGCTTCCTAATTTCACCTGGTTCTGTCAACTCCTGGCCAGTATCAGAGAGCAGCGAGTGGATTGACCTTCTCTGATTTTGCTTCTTCTTCAGGCAGAAGAAGAAGCTGGTCGGGGCATCCATCTCGATGCTCTGGAAGTGGGACCTCACCAGAACACCCCGTGCCTTTGTGCCTAGTCTACTTTTTTGGCTTTGAGGGCTTCAATATGCTCTCAATTTCCTGTGGAGTTATGGGAGATATTTTCCAGTACATTATTAAGAATATCTTGCCAATATGCTGTGTGTGTGAATTAACTGGGGAGTAATACAGAAAATAATTAGAGACACACATGTCCACATATGTTTAGATTGGAGGATCTCTGCTTCCAATAGATTTACGTTGAAAGTCACCTATGTTTAGATTGAACGATCCCTGCTTCGAATATGTTTACGTTGAAAGCTCTTTGCGTCTAATGAGCGTGTGAAGACGAAGTGTGCGAGGCGGAAGCGCAGACTGAATGTCCAAAGATGGACATGAGCCAAACTAAACAAGGTGTCCTGTTCTTGGGGAACAGGGAGATAATCTATGCGTATGGTATTCTATAGCGGTATCCTTATAGGGTTTGGAATGTTTGATGTAAACATGTGTGCATTGGGTTTAAAAGACAGAGCTGAGTAGGGTGTGGGAGTCTTCTCTGCAGATTTGACTCAGGCTTGGTGTCACTATTGGCTGTGGCAAATAAAGTCTTTAACTTTCAAACTTTGGTCTTCCTGATCCCCCTCTTACGAATGTCAGAGTATTGGTAAAATCCACGACATATTTGGCGTCACGAACAGGATTGGAAAGGGACCAGACGGCTGCTTCGTCGTGGGGTGGCGTTCCGGCACAGGCCACACAAAAGAGTGGCCACTCAACTAAAAAAGGGTAAGCGACGTTCTTACTTATTAGTTATAGAAAATTGTGTGTCCTGAGCCTGGCCCATCCTAACGCCAAAGCAGTAAGTAAAAGTGTCTCTCCAAATGTATGAACCATAGTATAACCCGTGTAAGAGGGGTAAAGGGTGGACCTGGGATGAATGACAGTGCATGCACTAACCCATAACACTCTGTGATATGTTAAATTGTTGCTTTTGAAAACCCTGTGGATACCATTGTGATAGTAAGAATTCGAAAGATACTATGCACTGAACAGAAAGCACTCTCCACACTGATGGCGGAAGTGGCCGCTATCATCAAATGCCAAACCTCTCGTACCGGTGTCAACGAATCCAGATGATCCGTTCATACTTACACCGGCAACCCTCCTCACTCAGAAAGTGAGCATCCTTTCTGTCCCAGTCGATGACCAGGTCAAAGACCTCCATAAACACCAGTGGCGCCAAGTCCAACACTGGCTCAAACCTTCTGGAATAGATGGAAGAAACAATACCTTTCCTCACTTCAACCACGAAAGGAAGTGGCAGTCTTCCAAGCCGGACCTTCAGCTGGAAGCATTGTGCTTTTCAAGGACGACCAAGTAAAAAGAAATGAATGGCCTCTGGGACTCATAACTCAAGTCTTTCCCAGCAAAGACAGCAGAGTGCGCAAGGTGGAGATCAGGGTCTCCAAGAAAGACGGGACTAAATGTTCATGCGGCCTGTTAACGAGTTGGTCCTGCTTTAGCCCCCGAGAATAAGGCATAAAACTGCTATGGACTGTTTAGGTAGTGGCGTTTCATTACCGCCAGACGGGGAGTGTTCTGTTACCGTAATGCAGTTCCCTATGTGTTACGTCAATTCATGTAACCTGCCACTAGGGGGTAGTGGTCCCTTTAAGAAGTTCAGGGAAGTCACGTAAAGTCATTAAGGACGCACATGGCAAAGAGTTCCGCTATGTCCGACTGTTTGTTTACATCTGCAATGTCGCTCACATCCATGCCATACGTAGCATTTATTGGTGTCATAGGTTTAATTGCGCATGTTTACGCCTTTTCTAATTATTAAACCTGTGGACAACTGACAACCGTCTTCAGAGTCGTGATGAACAGAAGGTGTTTAGCGTAAAGCCAAGATATACTCTACACATATCGAGGGCAGCACACAGGACTTCATTTGTTGCCATGTTGCCTCCACGCTGGACCCGATGGCAAATTTGCGTACCGGTCAGGAAAAAATCCACCGACGACGCAATTGCCAGGCACTTCACACCGCCCTCTCTTGACTGGAGGGGAAGAACTGCTTGTGTGAGAATGCTGTTTGTGGACTTAGCTCATCGTTTCAAACACGATAGTTTCTGCCAAGCTCGACACCAAACTCAGGATGCTAGGCCGAGCTGGGAACTTGGACTTCCTGTCGGGCCCAGGCTCGTCCGCCAGGTTGGTGAGGATGGGCAGCACGACCTCAGAGCCACTGACCCTCAACACTGGGCCCCTCAGGATGTGTGTTGAGCCCTCTCCTCTTAACTCCCTGTACACCCACGATTGCAATGGCTATGCACAGCTCCAACGTCTCAAAGTTTGGCTGTACGACAACGACAGTGTTCTGGGTCGATCGCCGACGAGCGACGAGACAGCCTACGGGGAGGACGGTTGGATCACTGGCACAGTGTTCCAAAAGAACAACCTGCTCTCACGTCAAAGAAGACCAAGGAGCTGATCGTGGACTACAGGAAGCGGAGAGGAAGAGCACGCCCCCATCTCCATAGACTGGGTTGCAGTAGAGAGGGTCAGCAGCTTCAAGTTCCTCTGCGTGCACATCTCCGAGGACTCACATGGACCACGCACACACAACATGGTGAAAAGGGCCCAACAACCCTGTATTTTCAGGCGACTAAGAAATGTGCCCCCGCATCCTCAGAACATTCTTACTCCAGTACATTGAGAGTGTTCTCACTGGATGCATCACCGTCTGGTACGGGAACTGCACCGCACTCGAGCGTGCAGTTCCGAACAGAGGGTGGTGCGGACGGCCCAGAACGATCGTTGGAGGTGAGACTTCCCTCCCTCCTGGATATATACACCAGGCGGTGCGTGGCAAGGCGAAACGGATTACTGAAGACAATAACCACCCCAGTCACAAACTGTACACACTTCTACCGTCCGGCAGGCGATACCGCAGTATCAAAGTGCGCACGAGCAGACTCAGAGACAGCTTCCACACTCTGGCCATCAGGCTGCTGAACAAGTGCTAGTGCTAAGTGTTAACTGCTGGTGCAGTGCTGGTAGTAGTGTTAAGTGTTGGTGCTGGTGCACTGCGGTGCTAGTGCTAGTGTTACGCTAAGTGCTAGTGTTCCTGCTGGTGCTAGTGCTGGTGTTCTGCTAGTGCTAGTGCTAGTGTTACTGCTAGTGCTAGTCCGGGTGCTAATTGCTGGTGCTAGTGTTGTTACTAGTGTGACTGTCTGAGGAAGTATTCTGACATTCTGTGAATGTCAAAACATATAACAATGTTATTTTTTACATTGATTTTATATTTGTTATTGCTCCCTTTAATAATTTTGTATACTTTATTTTATCTTTATACAGTTTTCTTTTGTTTAGATATTTTTTGTAACTTGTTAATATAGTTTTCTATTCTATTTCTATTCTATTGTATTCTTTTATAACTGCGGTCGGCTGTCCGGGCGTTTTGCACATAAGATTTTCACTCATGCTTATGCTTGTGTAAACTGGTGAAGTGACAATAAAATACTTGATCTTGAAACTTGAGTAGTGCATATTGTGTGATGATGTAAATATGATGTATTGATGTCAATATTTCTCTTTTTTTTATGTAGAAGTTATATTATTTTTGATTGTATATAACACTGTTGATGTAGGGGCAGGACTGATAGCATGTTGCTTCTTCCTGCTCATTCTCAAAACACATCCATTGTTTTGTTTTGTTTTTTATGACGGAGATTTGTTTGACTTCTTCTTTATGTTTTGGTGTTTTTCTCATGTTTTATTGTGATCTTTTAATGTTGATGTTCGAGACAAAAGGAAAAAAAGATAGAAAGAAAGAATATTTGTACATTCTTTTGACATCTAACTATTAACATTTAAATATATATATTTTTTTAATTAGCTAAACTTCTCCTTGATTCAATATGGAAAAAGTAAAAGATTTATTTTAATCTCAGTTCCTAATCTCAGTTTATTCTATGTGAAGGCTGAATGGCTGTCATTTGTCAGAGGAGATGCTGTGGAGCTCTGGCCTCAGTTCTCAGCTCAACTCCTCTAGTCTGAGAGAAGCTGGACCGGAGTATCAATGATCTGCAGGATTCCAGAGTAAAGCTGTTCTCTGCTGGAATGGGGAGTCCACACTGTACACTGGAAACTACTTTAGGTCAGCTTCACTCAATGTGCAAACACTTACACCACCAGGATCAATGTCAGAAGACATTTTAAACCTCTTGTTTGAGAATTGATTTTCCATGAAAAATAAAAACATTAACAAGAAATATATAATTAGCACCCCCCACTGTCCCCAGTATACAGGACGGTGGTAGTTAAGAGGTTAACATATTTTGCATCCACAGCAATCCGCAGGTCTAAGTAAATAAACCAAATATATGCTTTTCGTAACATTTCTGTTTTTGTTGCCCATGACAATATTCATCCAGTTTTGTATCGATGATAGTAGGTGTATGTTGGCCATTACATTCTTATTCTACTCATTATTCATGTATAAGACAGTTAAGTGGACTTTTTGAGTTGTTTTTCTTAAACTTTAGTAACAGCCTCTTTGAAAAACACTGCTTTTTGTGGGAAGTATAATGATACGTCTTGTTGAATATTTGTACATCCTTTTGACATTTAGCTATTAACATTTAAAGATCTATTTTACACCGGCTAATATTTCATATGTCACAGGTTTTACTGACACTTTAACAAGGATCTCTCAACACCCTACTCCACACAGAAGACCAGGACAGGTTGCTGAAAATAGATTTATTTATTACTGCCCACACCGAGCAACATGTAATGGTCCTCCCACACCCTCCCCTACTCAGCTCTAATGGGGCAGGGAAACTTCCCTCCCTTTGTCAATGGGGGTGGCGTAAGCTTGGAACCATGAGCAGAGCGAGTCACATGACACACGTGATAAACACTGCAACCTAAATAATCGGGCAATGCAAACAATCCACCTAGGGCACTGCAAAAGGAAAAGTGAAGGCACTCACTGCACTCTAAAATGATTGGGCAGTTACTAGGGCACTACAGCAGGAACAATAAAGCACTCTAAAATACTAACTCACCCTGGAACCTAGCCCACATTTCGATCCACAAGGTGCGCAAGCAGTTGAACGGCCCTCGCGATGCTCCCTACGCCCAGAAACTCGACCTGGGTTGGGTGATAGTAGGCAATGTGTGCTTAGGAGGTATTCACAAACCCACCAGAGTGAATACATACTTCACGAGCACAACAGAACAGAAGCGCCCTTCCATATTTGAGCCCTGCCCAAACGTCTTCCAAGTGAAAGAAAGATACAGCCATTCCCAACTTCCCAATCATCCAAGAACGCACCCTCCAGAGAAACCTACCTGTGGTAAACAAGCCGAGCAGTTAGGCTCCACAGTGTTTCAGCAGACCAAGAATGATAACAAAGTGGCTCCGTCCATCGACGACATCACATTCATTCAAATCATGGAACAAAGCTTAAAGAAAGACAAAAGCAACAGCTGGGTAGCTCCGCTGCCGTTCAAGACCCCAAGGCATCGTCTCCCAGACAACAAAGCCCAGGCTCTAAATCGACTCTCATCACTGAGGCGCAGTCTTGAAAGGAAGCCAGTGATGAAGGAGCACTTCTTCACCTTTATGGAGAAGATTTTCCAAAACACACACGCTGAAGAAGCACCCCCACTTAAGGAAAACGAGGAACGATGGTACTTGCCATCCTTTGGCGTGTATCATCCAAGGAAACCTGGAAACATCCGCGTAGTGTTCGACTCCAGCGCCCAGCACGGCGGAGTGTCACTTAACGATGTCCTTTTAACCGGACCCGACCTCAACAATACCCTTCTCGGGGTACTCATCAGGTTTCGCGAGGAGGCAGTGGCCATAACAGCAGACATCCAGCAGATGTACCACTGTTTCCTGGTGAGAGAAGAGGATCGCAACTTTTTGAGGTTTCTGTGGTTTAGAGATAACAACCCATCCAAAGACATTGTTGAGTACCGCATGAGGGTCCATGTCTTTGGGAATTGTCCCTCCCCGGCAGTGGCAATCTACTGTTTAAGGCAGTCTGTACTAGATGCTGACCCCGACGTCAAGCAGTTTGTAAACCGCAACTTTTACGTTGACGATGGCTTAAAGAGTTTTCCCACAGTAGAGGCCGCAGCAGACCTGCTGAAGAGGACACAAGAAGTTCTGTTGGACTCTAACTTGCGACTACACAAGATAGCTTCAAACAAAAAAGAGGTAATGGAAGCCTTTCCATCCGAGGACCACGCCAACGACCTCAAAGATCTAGACCTCGGCTCTGACGTACTTCCTACGCAGTGTAGCCTGGGTCTCAACTGGAACCTGATGTCTGACACCTTTACCTTCAACGTAGCCAAAGAGGAAAAGCCTTTTACTCGTCGAGGCGTCCTCTCGACTGTGAACAGCATCTATGACCCTCTGGGCTTCATCGCCCCTGTCACCATTCAAGGCAAAGCAATCCTGCGAGAGCTTACGCAGGACAACGGCGACTGGGACTCGCCTCTCCCTCAAGGGATGGAAGAGATGTGGAACACTTGGTGATCCTCATTGAAGGATTTAACCAGTCTCCAGATTCCAAGGACATACTCAGAAATCTCTCCTGCAAAAGGATCACGCAGAGAGCTTATTGTCTTTTGCGATGCCTCCACAAAGGCAATAGGGTCAGTTGCTTACCTTAAACTCACAGATACAGACGGAAACGTCCACGTGGGCTTCGTCATGGGCAAAGCTAAGCTTGCTCCCCTCCCCGAACATACAGTTCCAAGACTTGAGCTTTGTGCCGCAGTGTTGGCGATAGAACTCGCTGAGCTTATCTCCTCAGAAATCGACATGAAGTTGGATGACACCATTTTTACAGTGACAGCAAGGTGGTGTTGGGCTACATCAGTAACGACACTAGACGTTTTTACGTTTACGTCAGTAATCGAGTCCAGCGGATAAGGAGCTACTCTCGTCCCGAGCAGTGGCAGTATGTATCTACAGATGTAAATCCTGCGGACATTGCAACACGGTCTGTTACTGCTGCACATCTCTCAAGCACCAGCTGGTTTCATGGACCCGCCTTTCTAAAACACCCTCAGCAAGCCGCTCCTGAGGAAAGCACCTTTGAGCTGCTAAACCCCTCTCTGGACACAGAGATTCGCCCTCAGGTCTCTACTATGAAAACGAGCATCTTAAGCAAACAATTGGGGTCTCAGCGCTTCTCCAAATTCTCCAGTTGGAAGTCTCTGATTCATGCTATCGCTCTCCTCACTCATATTGCCCGCCTGTTCAAGACATGTCCACAAACCAAAGGCAGAGGCTGCAAAGGCTGGCATCTTTGCCACACAGCGATCTCAGTTGATGAACTCTTGCAGGCTAAGAGAACAGTCATTCATGCAGTTCAAGAAGAGACATATGCCCAAGAGTACGCATGCATAAAGAAGGGAGAAGCTCTCCCTAAAGATAGTCCTCTCAAAGCCTTAGATCCCTTCATCGATGCCGATGGTCTTCTGAGAGTCGGCGGCCGTATCAGAGAAGCAGAACTCCAGCCAGATGAGAAATCCCCGCTCATCATCCCTGGCAAACACCATATAGCAACGCTTTTGGTCAGACATCACCACCAGAAAACGCAACACCAGGGACGATTGTTCACAGAGGGAGCCTTACGCGCTGCTGGTCTCTGGATCATCGGTGGAAAAAGGCGAGTCAGTAGCGTAATCTTTGGATGTGTCACATGCCGTAAACTTCGTGGCACACCTCAGACACAGAAGATGGCGGATCTTCCTGCGGATCGCCTTTCGACTGAACCTCCATTCACAAACGTCGGCCTGGATGTTTTCGGCCCATGGACGGTGTCTTCGCGTCGGACTCGGGGTGGCCTCGCCCAGAGTAAACGGTGGGCAGTGTTATTTACTTGCATGAGTGTAAGAGCCGTGCACATAGAGGTCATCGAGTCCCTGAATACTTCAAGCTTCATTAATGCCCTCAGGCGATTCCTCGCCATCAGAGGCCCAGTGAAACTCCTCCGTTCTGATCGAGGAACCAACTTTGTCAGTGCATGCAAGGAGCTCAAGATTCCTTCCAACATCGACAGCAGTTCTGTGGAGAAATTCCTGTTGGACCAAGGCTGCAGATGGATATTCAATCCTCCCCACGCCTCTCACATGGGCGGCTCATGGGAGAGGATGATTGGCGTAGCACGAAGGATCTTGGACTCTATGTTCCTACAGCTAGGTACGTCAAAGCTGACCCATGAAGCACTCTCCACACTGATGGCGGAAGTGGCCGCTATCATCAATGCCAGACCTCTCGTACCGGTGTCAACCGATCCAGATGATCCGTTCATACTTACACCGGCAACCCTCCTCACTCAGAAAGTGAGCATCCTTTCTGTCCCAGTCGATGACCAGGTCAAAGACCTCCATAAACACCAGTGGCGCCAAGTCCAACACCTGGCTCAAACCTTCTGGAATAGATGGAAGAAACAATACCTTTCCTCACTTCAACCACGAAGGAAGTGGCAGTCTTCCAAGCCGGACCTTCAGCCTGGAAGCATTGTGCTTTTCAAGGACGACCAAGTAAAAAGAAATGAATGGCCTCTGGGACTCATAACTCAAGTCTTTCCCAGCAAAGACAGCAGAGTGCGCAAGGTGGAGATCAGGGTCTCCAAGAAAGACGGGACTAAAATGTTCATGCGGCCCGTTAACGAGTTGGTCCTGCTTTTAGCCCCCGAGAATAAGGCATAAAACTGCTATGGACTGTTTAGGTAGTGGCGTTTCATTACCGCCAGACGGGGAGTGTTCTGTTACCGTAATGCAGTTCCCTATGTGTTACGTCAATTCATGTAACCTGCCACTAGGGGGTAGTGGTCCCTTTAAGAAGTTCAGGAAGTCACGTAAAGTCATTAAGGACGCACATGGCAAAGAGTTCCGCTATGTCCGACTGTTTGTTTACATCTGCAATGTCGCTCACATCCCATGCCATACGTAGCATCGTCGGTATGTAATGTGATATTATAACCTTACCGTATGATTGCATATGATTGTATGTATTGTGTGATTGTATGATTGTTATTCATTATTTGACGTTTTAAGATTTGTTTTGCGCAGTTTGACGTCAAATGGCGACAAAGGTTTAGAAGTATAATATATGATACATCGTTTAGAAATACATAATACATGTTTAGACACAAGTGTGTTAATTTAAGTCGTTTAATTAATGACAAGTGTGTTTACAGTGTGTTTACAACACGTTTACATTGAATTTATCTGATTATGCTTTCTGTTTATTCTCAGTTTTACCCTTTTCTAATTATTAAACCTGTGGACAACTGACAACCGTCTTCAGAGTCGTGATGAACAGAAGGTGTTTAGCGTAAAGCCAAGATATACTCTACACATATCGAGGGCAGCATAGGGGGGTCAGACAAAAAACCCACCACCCGAAGCTGCGGTGGAGCTGCCCAACATAGCCACGGCATGGTTATACCGGTCGTCATCGTCGGTGATGTTGCTTCTTGTTGAATATTCGCCTCTACAATAGCAAACCATGCAGCAGGCGTCGAGTCCCAGAAACTCTGGTAGTTTGAGAGTGGGAGTGTGCGCACCACGTGTCATCCTGACAGGGGATGGTGATGGCTGCCGCTGTTGTGAACGTCTTCCTCGCCCGGTTCATCTCGTTGAGTTGCAGTGTTCGCTCGCTAAGTTTTCGTAAACAAATAAATAACAAAAACGAACGTCGGGGTCACCAGTGTAGTGCCGGAGGAAAGGAAGGACGTAGGCAGTATAAACTAACTGTTTTTAATCCAAACAACAGGTAACACTCTCAGTGAAAAAGGCAGAATTCGTTCGCATGCGTGAGAGACTAGAACAGGAAGTTGCAACCACAATAAATGTCCCCTCTGGCCCCAGTGCCAGATCTGGTTCCCCCCCACTACACAACCCACAGCAAGAGGAGAACATGAACCCCATTATGTAGTCACTACAGGTCTACCATTTCGCCACGAATAGACACGATATCACACTGAGTGGTCTCCCCTCTTTCCACACACACACACACGCACACACACACACACACACGCACATGTGGCTGTTAAGTAGAAGCACTACATCCCCCCCCCCCAACACTAGCCGTAGGTGGGATTTGCTGCTGGGTATCATGAGGTTAAACTTGAGTAGACCTCAATTGTTTGTGTGATATTGTATGATAATCATTTGTGACATATTCTGCATTACTTTGTCATCTTCCCTCTTCAGTCGTCGCCCCAGTTTATGTTGATTGTTATTGATCACCGTTACTCCATCAGTTATATTTTAACGTTTTCTCAACATGTCAGCTACATGTCTGTACATTTAAGTCATGAACGTTATATATTGATGTACATAAGGTTAAGTCTGAGATGCAGTACAACTACTCACTGTAATTTTGTTTTCAATTCTTTAGCACTGAAAAACCGTTTCTGTTGTTTTTTACACGGTGGGAATATGTTTATCTAGATATGTTTGAGGTTTTTAAATATAGACCCAACAATGGAAACCCAAATGTTTAAAGCTTCCTTCTATCCACATGCACGCACGCACGCACAACACAACAACGCAGGCACGCACGCACATAGGCAACGCACGCGCGCGCAGCGCAGCATCAGGTGGGACCCCGCGGATTACCTTTTCGGAGTAACCAGGAAATGGTGGTCCTGAGGACAAAACAGTTTGAAAACGCAAACTTGAATATAATGTAAGGCATAGATAGGCCACTAGCACCGGGCCTGATGGTCACCTGGCTGGGGTTTTCCCAACATTCATCTCCTCACTCCCATTCTGAAAGTGAACCCAACTGGATTGCGGTGTTCTAAGTGTCTCGGTGTCATGGCGATTCTCGCTGTGTTTGGTCTCGCTTACATGTACTCAATGCCAGTAATTTGTTGTACTCATAATACCCAAAAATACTCCCCAAATGTGTGCTCTGGCTGGCCCCTCACCTTTCCACTGTTAGGATCTGGGGAGTTTGGGGCTCTACCTCTGCCCCTTTGGT
>PIJE02000312.1:2500-80094 GCA_002895965.2 Coryphaenoides rupestris
GTGGGTTGTGTGTGTTGGTTGTGTGTGTGTTTGTGGGTTGTGTGTGTTGGTTGTGTGTGTGTTTGTGGGTTGTGTGTGTTGGTTGTGTGTGTGTTTGTGGGTTGTGTGTTTGTGGGTTGTGTGTGTGTGTGGGTTGTGTGTGTGTTTGTGGGTTGTGTGTTTGTTGTGTTTGTGTGTGTTTGTTGTGTTTGGTTGTTTGTGGTGTTTGTGGTGTTTGTTTGTTTGGTTGTTTGTGGTGTGTTTGTTTGGTGTTGTTGTGTTTGTTGTGTTTGTGTTGTTTGTGGTGTTTGTTTGTTTGTGGTGTTTGTTGTGTTTGTGTTGTTGTGTTGTGTTGTTGTGTTTGTGTTGTGTTTGTTGTTGTGTTTGTGTTGTGTTGGTGTTTGTTTTGGTGTTGTTGTGGTTGTTTGTTGTGTTTGGTGTTGGTGTTGGTGTTGGTGTTTGTTGTGTTGTGTGGTGGTTTGGTGGGTTTGGTGTTTAGGGTTAGGGTTAGGGTTGATTAGTTAGGGTTTTTTTTTTTTTTTTGGTTTTTTTTTTTTTTGGTTGTGTTTTTTTGTGTTTGTTGTGTTGTGTTGTGTTGTGTTGTGTTGGTGTTGTGTTTGGTTGTGTTGTGTTGGTTGTGTTTGGTTGTGTTGTGTTGTGTTGTGTTGTGTTGTTGTTGTTGTGTTGTGTTGTGTTGTGTTGTGTTGTGTTGTGTTGTGTTGTGTTTGGTTGTGTTGTGTTGTGTTGTGTTGTGTTGTGTTTGTGTTGTTGTTGTTGTTGTTGTGTGTTGGTTGTGTTTGTTGTGTTGTTTTGTTGTTGTTGTTGTGTTGGTGTTGTTGTGTGTTGTTGTTGGTGGTTGTTGTGTGTTGTGTTGTTGTTGGTGTTGGTTGTGTTTGTTGTGTTGGTTTGTTGTGTGTTGGTGTTGGTTGTTGTGTTTTGTGTTGCGCCCTCCACCAAGCAGTTGGGCCCCCCATTCGCTATTTATGATTTTAGACTGGGTGATTTGTGTTGAAAGGTGCTTGGTGTGTTGTTTATGGTTAGGTGATGTGCGAGTAGTGGTGTTTTGTTGATATTGTGTGTTTTGTATTACGATGTTGCCTTTCTACATGGTGGGGAGTGAGTGGGTTAGTGGGATCTTGGGAGTTGTCTTTTTGAGGCTACGCTTGTATAATATGGTTATTATGTGTAGCGTACGGCTGGTGAGAAACGCCATTGGCTGAATCAAGCGCGTGCGAGTGCGCAGTTGGGAGCACTTGGTGGGTTTTTGCTTGGTTGGTTTTACGGCGTGTTTGTGTACCGGTAATCTGCGATGTTTGAATCGCTGGCATGTTTGTTTTGTGGTAGATCGTTGGCACGGGCCTGGGGTAGTGGTCAATGATCTGCATTGATCGCTGGATGGGTTTGAGACCGGGCCGGGCCATGCCAGCTACGGCAGTCACGCACGGCTGGAGAATGGCCCCGCCCATCCGGCCTGCATGCACTCTCATAGGCTTCTTAAGCACACACACACACACACCACTGGGCTTGGGTCCACCCCGGTGGCGGGGGGTGAGGTCTGGCTATTGGGTGGTTCTTGGGTTAATTGCTGCTGCCCGATCGAGCCTCCGCGCTTCTTGAGGTGGTCAGCGTGCGTTTGGCTACTATAGATTAGTGCAGACGTTGGTGTTTGTGTAGTGGGTTTGTAGCTGTTTTTGATATTTCTGGGGGTTGGTGTGTCGGTTGTTATTGGATCCTGTGTGATGTGTTTTTTGTTTGTTTCCATGGTTACATTGGACATGGATCTTGTTGTTTGACCCTGTAGTCGTTTCAAGTCTTGTGGATGAACTATGGTGAGGTAGGGGTTGGGACAATGGTTTCGGGGTAGGTCTGGGAAATGGTCTTTGGGTTATTTGTTGTGGTGTGTCTTGGTTGGCGGTTTTTTTTTTTGTTGTGTTGTAGGGTTGGCGTAGGGCGTGTCCTTTTTGCGGTATATAGGTATTTTTCCCATAGATAGTGTTACTGTATTCTTTGTTTGCTTGAATAATGCCTTATGGTAGTGATTGACGATTTTCTCGGGTAGTTCGAGGGAGTTGTCGTTGTGTGTTGTTTGGGTGTTGGCAGGAGATTTGTTTTTGGTTGTGTGTTGTAGGAGTCTAGTTGGATTGTGCTCTTTCGTTATATTCCATGGGGAAACGTGTTTTGTATCGCACTTTCAAACATGTCTGTTGTAGGCTTGGTCTTTTTTAGGCAGCAATTTGGGCAGGGTGGTTTCGTTCACGATGACGAATGTTCGATTAGTGTGATGTTATCGAGATGTGAATATGTATTTACTCAGTGTACAGCTCATTTGTGGCGAGCGAAGCATAATCTCTCAGAACTCTCTTCGACATGATATTTGACAATGTTATTAATGGTGGTTTGTCAATTTTATGATTTCATTCAGTTGCAGTATTGTTCAAAATTGCATTTCCCCCTCGTTGGTTGGGGGTTTTGATGTGGCGTCAGTCTCTCCTTTGACTTTTAAGTAGGCGTTGTGTGTTTTGGGTTAGTAAGGTGTGGGTTTATTTATTGGAACGTTTTGTATGAATTTTTGATTAATGTACTGTCGGGATGGATTGTATTGGTGTGTGTAGCCAGGGATCGGTTTGGATAGGTTTAGTGAAGTAAAATGAGTTGGGATGTTAATGTGCTTTTATCTCGATGCGCGTGATAAAATTTTGATATCGAGTCTCGCTGGAGTTGATATGAAGCACTGGTAATTAAGAGTATCCGAACCAGATGATCCTCTGTATGTTTTATTTGTGATTTGGTTGGACATCTTAATGTTACCGTTTTGGAGTTGGGGGGTTATTGCATTCGAGAGTAGTTCACAATTCATTTTTTCAATAGGCGCTTGTGTGTTTCTAAGCGGTTAAACAGTAAAAGGTGATGGGTTCCTTTATGGAAGTTTATCGTTACATGTTTGTGTGCGATGAGTAATATGAAGTGGGAAACATGGATTACGGATACAAAGCGTTTAGTGGGAAGGATGTATGATTATGGTGTTTTGAGCGTATAGGTAATTGGAATGTCTCTGTATGTTCTTGTGTGGTGAGTTCTTTGTTTCGTTTTGGGTTGGGCGGTGGAGTTATTGGCATTGAGAGTAGTTCATTAATTTTATGGGATTGGTGTTGTATTTAGGGGTTTCAGTCAGGTGATGGGTTTATTTCAATGGTATGTTAGCTTGTGTGGGCTGAAGTTTTTGGTGGGTGTTTGGATTAGGTTTGTCCGGAGAGGTGGAGTTATGATTTCTTTTTTAGTTGTGTTGGTTGAGGGTGTTTTCATTGTTCGGTGCTTGGTGTTTGTGTACGTGATGCATTCTCATTACTTTTATCGCGTGTGCGCAATAGGTATAGAAGACAAAGCTTTTTGGTTTTAATAATGTGGATTGTTTTCTTGCCTTTAAAAAAGATATGTGGTATCATCTATGTTTTACAGATGTGAGAGCTTTGTTGTTCCGTAGGCCGTACCCGGATGCTGTGTTGTTAGATGTGTCTTGTGTGCCGTTCACCCGATCCTCGGTGCGGGGCGCTTTTGAGCGAGTGCATGAAGAGTAAGTGATTAATGAGCAGTTGAAATAGGTCATATGGGTTTATGGTGTGTGGCTGTAATCTAGATGTTTATAGACGAGAGTGATAAGTGAGTTTGGATTGTTGGTTTGGTCGTTTTGTGACTATTACTATTTAATTGAATTGGATGATGTTTGCTATAATAGGTAAGATTTAGAATTGGGTTTGTTAAAGACTGATTCTGTAAAAATTGTCTCCTCACACCTTGTGTGTTGAATGATTTAGTTTTTGTATAATTGATTGACGGATCCTTATTAATTTGAGTATGCTTAATATGTCATTGTTAGATAGAAAAACCAATAACTGAAACTTATTAGATTGGGGGGTGGGTGCTGAGTTGAGGTTTGGTGGTTTTGAGGTTTTGTAGTGGTGGCTGAAATGGTTTTGGGAATGTGAGTTTGGTATGCATATGGAATATGAGCTATTTCGGTTGTTGTTACAATGGAGCTAATGCTGCGCAGGCTGCGGAATGTCCGTGCATAAGTGCTTTGTTTAATGGTTTCTTCTGCTTGGTGGTGCCTTCTTGGTTAAAGTGATTGCGTTAGACCTATTATTGAGGCATGCTCTGCGAGACTGTGGTAGCCTGAACTAAAATAACTATTATCATACATGACGGTTACGAGCTATGAGACCCGGTCGCTGTCAATTGTGCAATATTGTGTTTCGATGTCTCGGTGGGAGCCCAGAGTCATCGTGGAATGCGAGTTAGAGGGTATTGACGAACCGGTGCTGCAGTAGGGTAAATTTTTGGGTTTTGTGTGGTGTGTGGTTTGGGAAGGGAGCTTGTAGGGTCCGATATGGTAATTCTTGTGTGTGGTGTATTCTGAGTGGTCTTGTCATTTCAAGTTTTTTCTCTCTCTTAAATAAGAACAACTATTGTATTGGTGGTGTCGACTCTAGCTATTTCCTGTTAGTTGTTACTTTTATTGAGTTTGCGTGGCACTGGGTTTGTGCATGAATGTGTTGTTTTGTGCATATCTATTATGTAAGGGAGTGTGGTGACTCGATTTTTTTATGTGTGATTTTGCATTTGCTTTTGCGTATTTTTTTTGTACGTCTCTATTGTGTGGGTTGGTGTGATTCATATTGTGGCTGTTTTTGGGATTACTTATTTCGTTTTTCTGATCTCCTTGTGTTTTTTTTAAATTGTGTTTTGTTTTTACTTGTTGTAAAGCACTTCTTTGTAATACTTATTCTTGAAAGGTAGAATAAATTTTATTAATGATGTGTTTTGTTTTTGGTATATTATTAATTAGTGGTAGGTGTAACTAGGTTGTTTTGTGGTAGATTTTGGGAGGCATATTGGTATGATAAGTTGTCTTGTTGTATTTGTGCTGGTGTTATTGTTTCCTTGATGTTTGGGTGGGGGGTTATTGTGTTTGGGTGTTTTAATTTTTGCGTTGTGTGTTGTAAGCGGTTAGTGGGGGTCTTCATTATGAGGTTTATAGGTGAGGTTAAGTTTTGTTGAGGTGATTAGTGATGGATAAACACAGGAATGTCAACTAGTGGCTTCTTTAACTAGGGGCTTGGTGGTTTGCTGCGAGGGTGGATGTTTAATGTTGTAAATCTGACAGTCTTCGTTTTGATTAGCTCGTACCTATTTAAGAGTCTTTGTGGAGTGCATTTTACACTGGATTATGTAAGTTGTGTGTGGTGTTATTGTTAATATCTGACTGTTTTGATAAGGTTAATTGGAACTCAGGAGCTAGATGTTTTGTTGGGTGTTTCATTGGTAGTAGTGTTAGCGTGTTTTCAGGGCGTGTGTAAGAGTGATGGGTGGGGTGTGCGGTATTTTTTGCAAACCAAGGGTTTTGAGTTTTTGTTTGTTGTTTGGGATGGTAATCCTACAGTAGTTGGCTTTTGTTTTATCTTTTGTGTGTTTGCGACATAAATTTTTTCCAAAAAAGAAGTCCTGTGTGGAGTGTGTGTCGAGATTTCTTAGGTTCGTTTTTTTGAGGGTCCTTTTTTAGTGCTGCTCGCGCTTTGTTGTTGTATTTGTGTGGTGATGTATATGCTCTTTCGTTTCTTGCCAGGTGTGGGGGTTATTGATTAGGACGATAATAGTCTACTCCCGGCAAGTTCATTTTGGTACCCTGGAGCGTTCTTTGTTTGCTCGACGTTCGTTCAAGGCGTTAGAGGGTCTTCCCGTTTCATTGGGTTTTGTACCAACGCTTGTGTGGTGAGTATGTAAGAGTGGATGGTTTGCTTGCGTTTGTTGCGGAGCATGGATGTTGATGTGTTGTTGCCGATGATCCCTCTGTATGTATCTTGTGCTGGTGCACCTCTACTTGCTTCCCTACCGTTTTGGAGTTGGGGGGTTATTGCATTCGAGAGTAGTTCACAATTCATTTTCACAATAGGCGCTTGTGTGTTTCTAAGCGGTTAAACAGTAAAAGGTGATGGGTCTTCACAACTTTCATGGAAACGTTTATCCGACCTTACCAATGCTTGTGTGGGCATGAGTACATCATAAGACAGTGGGGCAACATCGGTTTAGGCATCAAACACCAAGCGTTTAGTCGCGAGAGGCATGGATGTCCAAACTGCACTTATCTCGCGCTCAAACGCATTTTGCAGCCACGCACACAATAACCTCATAAGACGCTATTGCCCAATGATCCCTCTGTATGTATCTTGTGCTGGTGCACCTCTACTTGCTTCCCTACCGTTTTGGAGTTGGGGGGTTATTGCATTCGAGAGTAGTTCACAATTCATTTTCACAATAGGCGCTTGTGTGTTTCTAAGCGGTTAAACAGTAAAAGGTGATGGGTCTTCACAACTTTCATGGAAACGTTTATCCGACCTTACCAATGCTTGTGTGGGCATGAGTACATCATAAGACAGTGGGGCAACATCGGTTTAGGCATCAAACACCAAGCGTTTAGTGTGTGTATGTGTGTGTGTATGTGTGTGTGTGTGTGTGTGTGTGTGTGTGTGTATATATATATATATATTAATCATATACATATGATAATAAATATATATATGTGTGTTTTTGGATTATCTGACATTACTAGTATTGGATTGTGGACGATTGTATGTAATCTAGCCGGGACAATGCTGTGACACATAGGTTTTAGATGGGTTTTCTTGTCCCACTGGCAATGGTGAATGGTTTGGGAGAGATAGTGATTTGGAATCACATGTTGATAAAACGGTGTCGTTTCTGTTTGATGGTATGTTGATGTTGCTGAGTCTTATAGTTAGTTACTCCTGGACAAAGATTGTGTAAAGGTGATAAGTTTTGAAGTTTCTGGTAAAGACCAAACAAATCCGTTTTGTTACAAATTGTTTTATTTTTTATAGTTGCTGCGCCTTTTTATGTTATACATGATGCGTTCTATTGTAGAAATCTGAATTGTGAACTACTCTCGAATGCAATAACCCCCCAACTCCAAAACGGTAGGGAAGCAAGTAGAGGTGCACCAGCACAAGATACATACAGAGGGATCATTGGGCAATAGCGTCTTATGAGGTTATTGTGTGCGTGGCTGCAAAATGCGTTTGAGCGCGAGATAAGTGCAGTTTGGACATCCATGCCTCTCGCGACTAAACGCTTGGTGTTTGATGCCTAAACCGATGTTGCCCCACTGTCTTATGATGTACTCATGCCCACACAAGCATTGGTAAGGTCGGATAAACGTTTCCATGAAAGTTGTGAAGACCCATCACCTTTTACTGTTTAACCGCTTAGAAACACACAAGCGCCTATTGTGAAAATGAATTGTGAACTACTCTCGAATGCAATAACCCCCCAACTCCAAAACGGTAGGGAAGCAAGTAGAGGTGCACCAGCACAAGATACATACAGAGGGATCATTGGGCAATAGCGTCTTATGAGGTTATTGCCCAATGATCCCTGTGCGTGGCTGCAAAATGCGTTTGAGCGCGCAGATAGTGAGTACATCCCTAAGACAGTGGGGGTCAACATCGGTTTAGGCATCAAACACCAAGCGTTTAGTCGCGAGAGGCATGGATGTCCAACTGCACTTATCTCGCGCTCAAACGCATTTTGCAGCCACGCACACAATAACCTCATAAGACGCTATTGCCCAATGATCCCTCTGTATGTATCTTGTGCTGGTGCACCTCTACTTGCTTCCCTACCGTTTTGGAGTTGGGGGGTTATTGCATTCGAGAGTAGTTCACAATTCATTTTCACAATAGGCGCTTGTGTGTTTCTAAGCGGTTAAACAGTAAAAGGTGATGGGTCTTCACAACTTTCATGGAAACGTTTATCCGACCTTACCAATGCTTGTGTGGGCATGAGTACATCATAAGACAGTGGGGCAACATCGGTTTAGGCATCAAACACCAAGCGTTTAGTCGCGAGAGGCATGGATGTCCAAACTGCACTTATCTCGCGCTCAAACGCATTTTGCAGCCACGCACACAATAACCTCATAAGACGCTATTGCCCAATGATCCCTCTGTATGTATCTTGTGCTGGTGCACCTCTACTTGCTTCCCTACCGTTTTGGAGTTGGGGGGTTATTGCATTCGAGAGTAGTTTAACAATTCATTTTCACAATAGGCGCTTGTGTGTTTCTAAGCGGTTAAACAGTAAAAGGTGATGGGTCTTCACAACTTTCATGGAAACGTTTATCCGACCTTACAATGCTTGTGTGGGCATGAGTACATCATAAGACAGTGGGGCAACATCGGTTTAGGCATCAAACACCAAGCGTTTAGTCGCGAGAGGCATGGATGTCCAACTGCACTTATCTCGCGCTCAAACGCATTTTGCAGCCACGCACACAATAACCTCATAAGACGCTATTGCCCAATGATCCTCTGTATGTATCTTGTGCTGGTGCACCTCTACTTGCTTCCTACCGTTTTGGAGTTGGGGGGTTATTGCATTCGAGAGTAGTTCACAATTCATTTTCACAATAGGCGCTTGTGTGTTTCTAAGCGGTTAAACAGTAAAAGGTGATGGGTCTTCACAACTTTCATGGAAACGTTTATCCGACCTTACCAATGCTTGTGTGGGCATGAGTACATCATAAGACAGTGGGGCAACATCGGTTTAGGCATCAAACACCAAGCGTTTAGTCGCGAGAGGCATGGATGTCCAAACTGCACTTATCTCGCGCTCAAACGCATTTTGCAGCCACGCACACAATAACCTCATAAGACGCTATTGCCCAATGATCCCTCTGTATGTATCTTGTGCTGGTGCACCTCTACTTGCTTCCCTACCGTTTTGGAGTTGGGGGGTTATTGCATTCGAGAGTAGTTCACAATTCATTTTCACAATAGGCGCTTGTGTGTTTCTAAGCGGTTAAACAGTAAAAGGTGATGGGTCTTCACAACTTTCATGGAAACGTTTATCCGACCTTACCAATGCTTGTGTGGGCATGAGTACATCATAAGACAGTGGGGCAACATCGGTTTAGGCATCAAACACCAAGCGTTTAGTCGCGAGAGGCATGGATGTCCAAACTGCACTTATCTCGCGCTCAAACGCATTTTGCAGCCACGCACACAATAACCTCATAAGACAGTTTGGACATCCATGCCTCTCGCGACTAAACGCTTGGTGTTTGATGCCTAAACCGATGTTGCCCCACTGTCTTATGATGTACTCATGCCCACACAAGCATTGGTAAGGTCGGATAAACGTTTCCATGAAAGTTGTGAAGACCCATCACCTTTTACTGTTTAACCGCTTAGAAACACACAAGCGCCTATTGTGAAAATGAATTGTGAACTACTCTCGAATGCAATAACCCCCCAACTCCAAAACGGTAGGGAAGCAAGTAGAGGTGCACAGCACAAGATACATACAGAGGGATCATTGGGCAATAGCGTCTTATGAGGTTATTGTGTGCGTGGCTGCAAAATGCGTTTGAGCGCGAGATAAGTGCAGTTTGGACATCCATGCCTCTCGCGACTAAACGCTTGGTGTTTGATGCCTAAACCGATGTTGCCCCACTGTCTTATGATGTACTCATGCCCACACAAGCATTGGTAAGGTCGGATAAACGTTTCCATGAAAGTTGTGAAGACCCATCACCTTTTACTGTTTAACCGCTTAGAAACACACAAGCGCCTATTGTGAAAATGAATTGTGAACTACTCTCGAATGCAATAACCCCCCAACTCCAAAACGGTAGGGAAGCAAGTAGAGGTGCACCAGCACAAGATACATACAGAGGGATCATTGGGCAATAGCGTCTTATGAGGTTATTGTGTGCGTGGCTGCAAAATGCGTTTGAGCGCGAGATAAGTGCAGTTTGGACATCCATGCCTCTCGCGACTAAACGCTTGGTGTTTGATGCCTAAACCGATGTTGCCCCACTGTCTTATGATGTACTCATGCCCACACAAGCATTGGTAAGGTCGGATAAACGTTTCCATGAAAGTTGTGAAGACCCATCACCTTTTACTGTTTAACCGCTTAGAAACACACAAGCGCCTATTGTGAAAATGAATTGTGAACTACTCTCGAATGCAATAACCCCCCAACTCCAAAACGGTAGGGAAGCAAGTAGAGGTGCACCAGCACAAGATACATACAGAGGGATCATTGGGCAATAGCGTCTTATGAGGTTATTGTGTGCGTGGCTGCAAAATGCGTTTGAGCGCGAGATAAGTGCAGTTTGGACATCCATGCCTCTCGCGACTAAACGCTTGGTGTTTGATGCCTAAACCGATGTTGCCCCACTGTCTTATGATGTACTCATGCCCACACAAGCATTGGTAAGGTCGGATAAACGTTTCCATGAAAGTTGTGAAGACCCATCACCTTTTACTGTTTAACCGCTTAGAAACACACAAGCGCCTATTGTGAAAATGAATTGTGAACTACTCTCGAATGCAATAACCCCCCAACTCCAAAACGGTAGGGAAGCAAGTAGAGGTGCACCAGCACAAGATACATACAGAGGGATCATTGGGCAATAGCGTCTTATGAGGTTATTGTGTGCGTGGCTGCAAAATGCGTTTGAGCGCGAGATAAGTGCAGTTTGGACATCCATGCCTCTCGCGACTAAACGCTTGGTGTTTGATGCCTAAACCGATGTTGCCCCACTGTCTTATGATGTACTCATGCCCACACAAGCATTGGTAAGGTCGGATAAACGTTTCCATGAAAGTTGTGAAACCATGCTTGTTTGGCTTGACACACACAGCCTTTTGTGACTGTTGGTGAATACTCTTGATGCGAGAGATGGACCCCAAACTCCAATAGCGCTCGGAAGCGTTGAGGTGTAAATCAGAAGATCTTGTGGCAATGCTTTTGAGGTTTTATCTTTGAGGCCAATGCATTGTTGAGGCGTTTTGGAGTTGTCGGGGTGTGTTGTATTGGTGTTTTGTGGGTGGTGTATGTGTTGTGTTGTAGTTTTTTGTGGTGTTTTTGTTCTGTTTTGGGTTGGGGTGGTTGTATGGTGATGGTGTTACTATGTGATGGTGTGGTGACAGTGGTTGTATGGTGTGGTGGTTGGTTCTTGGTATGGTGGTGACGGTGGTTGTATGGTGATGGTGGTGACGTGGTTGTATGGTGATTGGTGGTGCCTCTGTATGTATCTGTGCTGAGTTGCACCTCTACTTTGCTTCCCTACCGTGTTTGGAAGTTGGGGGGTTATTGCATTCGAGAGTAGTTCACAATTCATTTTCACAATAGGCGCTTGTGTGTTTCTAAGCGGTTAAACAGTAAAAGGTGATGGGTCTTTGTTGTGTTTTGTTGTGTGTGTGTGTGTGTTTGTGTTTGTGTGTGTGTGTGTGTTTGTGTGTGTGTGTGTTTGTGTTGTGTGTGTGTTGTGTGTTTGTGTTTGTGTGTTGTGTGTTGTGTTTGGTGTGTTTGTGTTGTGTGTGTTGTGTTGTTGGTGTGCTGTGTGTGTGTGTGTGTGTGTGTGTGTGTGTGTTTGTGTTGGTGTGTGTTGGTGTGTTGGTGTGTTGGTTTGTTGGTTTGTTGGTTTGTTGGTTTGTTGGTTTGTTGGTTTGTTGGTTTGTTGGTTTGTTGGTTTGTTGGTTTGTTGGTTTGTTGGTTTGTTGGTTTGTTGGTTTGTTGGTTTTGTTGGTTTGTTGGTTTGTCTGGTTTGTTGGTTTTGTTTTTTTTGTTTGTGTTGTGTTGTGTGTTGGTGTGGTAAGCAAGTAGAGGTGCACCAGCACAAGATACATACAGAGGGATCATTGGGGAATAGCGTCTTATGAGGTTATTGTGTGCGTGGCTGCAAAATGCGTTTGAGCGCGAGATAAGTGCAGTTTGGACATCCATGCCTTTTGCGACTAAACGCTTGGTGTTTGATGCCTAAACCGATGTTGCCCCACTGTCTTATGATGTACTCATGCCCACACAAGCGTTGGTAAGGTCGGATAAACGTTTCCATGAAAGTTGTGAAGACCCATCACCTTTTACTGTTTAACCGCTTATGTTGAATTTCGTGTCCACAGCGGTTAAACAGTAAAAGGTGATGGGCCGGACCATTAAAATTATACCATACTCGGTGCGTTAGCTATCCATTCGTATCTTGTCCGTGCAGTCGGTTCCGACGCAACCCAGCGAGAGTGTGGTACTAGCGATCCAATAGTCTCCGAGCCTGTTGTGTATGCTAGCTACGACCCAGACGTTGCCCAGGTTTCTCGATAAGCTAAACGTTGGTTGTGTAGGCTGGTCAAGTTTATGCCCGGTCTCAATTGAGGACCCAATCCTCATTTGTTTAAGCCCACTACTAACCTAATCCCCACACCATTGTGACCATGTTGTGTCCCATTGTGGGTTGTGGGTGGTGGAGTTTGGGGTTGGTAGGTCTTTGGTTATTGTGTGGTGGTGTGGTTTGGGTTTTTGTTGTTGTTGTGAGGGATGCGCTAGTTTTTTGAGTTTATGCGCTTTGATGTTTGTCAATGTTCTTGTGTGGTGTTTTTGTTCTGTTTTGGGTTGGGGTGTTTTGTGGGTGTTTTTTTATGGGTGTGTGTTGTAGGGATTTTTTTTTTTTTTACGTTCGGTGAGGGTCTTCTTTTGGTTTTGTTTGTTTGTGTGGTGGTTTATAGGTGTGGGGGTTGGTCATGCGTTTGTGGGGATGGTGTCATGTTGGTGTTTTGAGGTTTGACGTTTGATTTTGTGTTTGTTGGTGTTTTGTTTAGTTTTGGGTTGGGGGTTATTGTTCGAGGGTATTTTTTGGGTTTGTGTGTATTTTGGGTGTGGTGATGGGTCTTCTTATGGAGTTTATGCTTCTGTTGTTGGTGGTTTAGGTGGTCGGTGTTTTGATGGTTTGGGAGGATGGTGTGATTGACGATGAGACAATTTATAGGTATTGTGATATCTGTATGTATCTGTGTGCCTGGTGATTTGTTCTGTTTTGGGTTGGGGGTTTTGTTCGGGTGTTATTTTTAATTAGGTATGTGTGTGTTTTGCGGGTTGTGTGGGTTTTTATTGGTTTATGTTAATGTTAGTGTGGGTGGTAATATAAGAGTGGTTAGGATGTTTAGGTGCCGTTTGGCGGGGAGGATGTGCACCACCCTAATCCTCATCATCTCCAGCCCAACTCCGTTATTCGAGCGCACCTTCAAATTAGGTAATTGCCCATGCTCACTCCAGTTGCTCTACCTTTGTGCTGGCTGTTTTCTCTCGCCACCTCCAACTAGCGTCTCTCCCTCTTGGAGCGTTTGGTTCGGCGCGATAGTATCTTTTCGCTCTCACTACCGCTGGGTTGTGGCGCTTTATTAGAGCTGTTTTTAGTTCTCTAGCCTTATTATGGGTCTCTCGCCGCCTCCTTAATCCACCTTGGCGTTCTTATTGCGCCACTCTTTGTTGTGGGTGATGGTCCGCTATGCTTGGACGCTGGGATCTGTTTGCATTAGGTTGTATGGTTCGGTGGTATGGGTGGTCCACAACTCGTTCCTTTTTTTTTTATGGTCTATATGTTTGTTGGCCCAGCGTTGAGTTTGGCTATGTTCGGCTCGCCTTCGGTGTTTTGATGTTACGTGATTGTGTATTTGATGTATTCTGGACTCGGTAGGTGGATGTTTTGAGTTCGTTGCGACTTCATTTTATGTTAGTTAGCCAGCGTTTGTGATGATTGGTTATGATGAATTATCGGTGGAGTCGTGAAGGTGGAGTATGGGAATTTGGTAGGTCTATGGTTTTGTGCTGCGGTGCTGATGTTTTGGCGGAGTAGTGAGTTTGATTGTTGGATACGCTTGGTGTTGATGTGATGTTCTTTCTATTGACTATGTTTGAAGATTGGTAACGGCGCGAATATCTTGCTCGATTTTGTGATCGCTCTTGCTCTTGTTGTTTTCGCTGCCTCTCCCTCTTGAACTGAAATAAGGTTTGTGTGCATTCGAATGATGCTGGAATGACACTCGCTTTGAAGTGCACCGATGCATCGGGTAGAGAGTGACGCGTGCACCGAACTAAGCTCACCGGGGGCTTATTAGGCTGGGTTATTGGGTTATTGTGTGTCTATAGAATCGAAGAAATAAAAAAGATAATCTAGAAGGATATGTGAGTTTGGCATCTGATTCCGGCATCCACGTTGGTGTTTTGTGTCTCGTGTGTTGCTCCCCACTTTGTTTTCCCTTTGTCACTCAATCACGGACATCGTATGTTGTTTGCGATAGGTCGGATTAGTTTCCATGAGTTTGGTGGATACTTTTAACTGTTTAGTTAGGTATTGTGTGATTTTTGTACTTGCTCGCTATACGACATCCAACGAAATAGTTGGGAGATTCTCGCGATAGTGAAGTGGGTTGCTAAAGATGTTCAACAGATGGGATATCCCTGTCGGAATAGACTCATGTATGAATTGTTTGTACTAGTGTGCGGTTGGTGGTGGTTTGGAGGGGATGTGTGGATCATCTTGGATCGTTGGTGTTGGTGGGCGTTATGTTTATGAATGTATCTGAGTTGTGTCGCGATTAGTTTGCGTTGGTTGTGAGCTGTCTTTTTTGTGGCGTAGGTGCTATAATCAACGGATTGCTACTTGTGAATGCAATGTACTATTAGTATATGGTGGACGCGTAGGTGAACAGAAACTGGGGATTTATTTATAGATGGGTTGGTGAAGTTTGCGGTGGTGTGCTATGCTAAGGGCTTGTATTGTCGGTGGCTGGCTGCGGTGCCCATGGTTTGTCTGAGCTTTTTTGTTGTTTTCTTGTTGTTCTTAGCATGTTGGTTGAGGGGGTGTAGACTTGCTACCTGAGTTTTGCCAGGAATATTAGCAGTTTAGCTGTGTTCAATTATGTTGCTCCGTCTCCTGGGGATGAGGTGAGTAGTGGTGCACTGGCTCGTATGTGATGGCTGTAGGTTTTGAGTTGTGTAGAGGTTATGCTGGATATGGGGTTTAAGTTTATTTCTTTACTGGGGCCTATGTGTGTTTAGGGTTCGTGTGTGAATGGTTTCAGTTTTGGAGTTTTAGAATTTATGTGCCGATTCACTCTGAGGTGATGAAGATTCGTGAAGGCCATGAGTACATTTAGCGTGGGGTCTGTAAGGTAAAATGCGTTTTGTGTGCGTGGCTGCAAAATGCGTTTGAGCGCGAGATTGAAGCTATGTTGTGTTCTGTTCTGTTTTGCTTCCCAATGATCCCTCTGTATGTATCTTGTGCTGGTGCACCTCTACTTGCTTCCCTACCGTTTTGGAGTTTGGGGGTTATTGCATTCGAGAGTAGTTCACAATTCATTTTCACAATAGGCGCTTGTGTGTTTCTAAGCGGTTAAACAGTAAAAGGTGATGGGTCTTCACAACTTTCATGGAAACGTTTATCCGACCTTGCCAATGCTTGTGTGGGCATGAGTACATCATAAGACAGTGGGGCAACATCGGTTTAGGCATCAAACACCAAGCGTTTAGTCGCGAGAGGCATGGATGTCCTTATCTCGCGCTCAAACGCATTTTGCAGCCACGCACACAATAAATCTCTCTTGGCTATTGGAATGGACTTGTATGTCTTTGTTGCTGGTAGCCTTACTTGACTTTGTTTTGGAGTGGGGGTTTGAATTGGAAGTGTTCAAATCATTTTGTGGCCCGCTTGTGTGTATTAGCGTTTAACGAGTAAGAGGTGACTGGGTTTAATTTTGGAGTTTTGTTACTGTTTGTGGGATGGTGTCAGGAATCATAAAGTGGGAGGCATGGTTTATGTATAGAGGTTTTAAGTGGGAAGGTTGTGTTGATTTTGATTTGGCGAATTATGACGAGGAATTAGAACAAGTGATTTGTATGTTTTGTGGGTGTATATCTTTTGTTATTACGTTTGTGAGCAAGTTGGGGGGTTTATGAATTCGAAGAAGTGTTTTTTTTATAGGGTTGTGTGTCTTGGTTACTATGTATAAATATGATTTGGTACACTTCGTGAGACATTTCATGGATGAGTGTTAGAGAACATTCTCTTACAGTACAAATCTTGTATAGTGTCAGTCCGGGGGGTGAAGTATTTATGCTGGTGACCGGGGTATTTGGATAAGCGTTTAGTGACCGAGAGACGAGCAGTAGGGACTGTCGGTACTGTGCTCTCCTGTGGTTCTCTAGTGTCTAAATGTTGATATGATTCTTGTGAGGGTATATATATAGGACCACATAAAGAAATGTTCGCGATGCTTCGGGTGTTTGTGCCCTATCTGGCGTCTTAGATTCAAGGAACGAACATTGTTAATAAATTGTTACTCTGATCTTGAATTGTGGGTACGGTTAAGTTTTCTCGAAGAGTTTCTCGGAGCGATCTACTTTTTATCCCGTGTGTAATCTCCGTCTGTACCCAGCTCTTAACACATAGCATGGGTGGGAGAGCAAAACACAAATAAACATTGTGAAATAGTTTATTGGTCTCTAATTTCTCAAGGGCATTATGTACTGGGGGAGGTAGAGGTCGATTCCCAGACCGAGATCAAATGCACGATACCGGGGTATACTTTGAAGCGTGCCGACCTGACGCTCCCCCTTTTATGAGGTTATTGCTGTGGTGGCTGATGGTTGCCTGGGGAATGTGGTTTGGGCATTATTGCACCTTGATTGTTGGATGTTTGATGCTCTGCCGTGTACGTTGCTTAAAACCACGCCATGTCTTCAATGACCTTGTATCTCACCTCTCCACCCTTTTGTTGTTGGGTTTGAGTCAGTGTGGTGGGGGATTTGTTTCTTTCTCGACAGGTGTGTCTGAGCAGAAGTCTTTTCTGTTAGTTAGAGGGGTTGTGACATGAATATTGGGTGACTGTGGTGATACGCTGAGCTTGATCTGGGAGGGGTAGGGGGAGGGATGAGAGATATAGATGGTCAATTTGGGCAAATAGCGTTATGGTTCCTTTGAGGTGGGCGTGCTGTCCGGCTGGTGATGGTATGGGCCTGCAACTGGATCGTTGCCGTTCTGGATATGTTGGTGCGCTTCTACGCTGTTTGGAATGAGTAGATCCAGTGTTTGCCCGGACATGGTTCGGTTAAGTAAATGATGCTCCCTATTCACCTCCAGCACTATCGCGCGTCTGCGCTGGTACCCGGGGTTTGGGATGAGTTAGTGGTGAGGTTGTGAGGTCGTTTTATGTTGGCTGTCGGGGCGAACAAGCAGTAAATTGTTCGCGCGACCGCCATATTGTGATGATTCGGCTTGCCGCCCTCGATACGGTAGGGGCCGAGCATATAAGTTACGGTGCTTGGTGTGGTGAACATAGAGAGGTCAGAGTTTAACAGAAGGGTGATGTTTTCACGGACTAGCGTCTATGCATAGCCCGGATTTGTTGAGTAGGGTGCTAATGCGATGGTCTGAGAGGAGAATAAGAGTGGTGGTGGGAATATAAGTTGGATACGTTGGCGAGGCTAGATGATGGGATGGATAGGCTGCCTGTATTAGTGTAATCATGCTTGAGTCCTATTGGGTGGTCGGGCCATAGGTTTGACTGAGTTGTGAAGGTATTTTATTTTTAGTTAGGTTTGTGGATTGTACTTGTGATGGATACATACGGTGAGGGGTAATAGGGCTGAGGTTACGCTAAGAGGGATTTCTGGGGACGTTAAGGTTTAATGGTTTTGATCGTGGTGGTGAAATGGTGTTGAGGAGGGTTTTCTTTGTTTGACTTGTTGTTTGTTGAGAGGGTCGGTACGTTTTGGTGCTATATAGCGTTTGTTGATTCTGTATGTAATTTTTGTGGTTTTGCTCAATACAACAGGGAACGGAAGCATCGGCGCTTATTGTTACGTTTTGGAGTTGGGTTATGCATTGAGGTGTTATTAATTTTATTAGGGTTGTGTGTTTGTGGACGGTGTGTGGTGTAGGTCTAACAACTTTATGGTTTTTAGTTAATTTGTGTGGTTGTGTTGTTGTAAGCTGCGCGCACCGGGAACGTCCCGCGTGTTCATTTCACCGATTTTAGTGCTGGGGGATGGGAAGCGTACCTTAGTTTGTCTTTGGCGGATAGACTCGAAACAGACATCATAATACACCTCTCTCACGTCATTGCTCTTGATCTCCTGTTTGCTTTGTCGTTGGTCGATTCTCTACTTTGCTTTTTTGGAGTGGGGTTTAATTGTTCATTTCGTAGCTTATGTTCTCTCTCTATTCTTCTTGGTCCCTGTGTTTTATCGTGCTATCATGGTACATCGTGTTTACTGTTGCGTTTAATTTCTCATCGGTCTTATTCCGTCTTTCTGCTTGCTTCTCGGGTCTTGGATTCCACATCTCAGCAGCAGCATGGCCCGGCTCGTTCTGGCTCAAGCGTTTGTGCGCCGCGCAGACGGCATCGGACACTGCTCAGTGCTGGATTGGTAGAGAGTTTTTGGAGATTATGACGATTGACAGATGATTCTTGTTGATTCTTTGCTGGTGCTTATTGTTCTCCCGTTTTGGCGATCTGGGGGTAATTGTATTCGCTGGAGTAGTTACAGACATGACTTTGTGTGTTAGGGCTTGTGTCGTTTATGCGGTATGAGTATGTGTTCGGTGTTGCATTGGTGTTTTGTCGTGTCTGTTTATGGATGGTTGTGAGTCGAGGTTGTGTGTCTACGTTGTTCGTTTGTAGGTGGGTGGGTTTATGTGATTGGTGATGTGTATGATGGGGTGGTGTGCACGCGGTTGTAGCGGCGCATCAAGCGTTTCGCTGTCGCTTGCGCCATTGTGACATTGTTCGTAAATACCTGCAACCCTGCTGCGCGCATTCTGGGACTCGCATCAGCATGTGGCGGGGCGTGGGGGGTATTGGTCGTAAGTTGTTTGGCGGTGCCTGGCCAACTGGTACTGACAGAATGTCTAAGCCCCCCACCAGCCACCACCCATACCACGCATACCACCTATGTCTTTGATATTCTCATGCCTACGCGAGCTGTACCAACCTACCATCCTGGTCTATGTTTCGAGCCGCTGAGGCCGCTCTCATCTGTTTCCACGCAGTGGTGTCTCCTTTTAATTTTCTCAATCAATCGGGGCCTTCGCGAGAGCTGTTGATTATATTACCAAGCACAGAGCGAGTACTACACACGGTATCAGACACTGCGCTGCTAGGCGCTATCCACACACCACAGATCACACTATCAACTGGCACACAGGCGCGCTCTTTCCTACTCTCACATTCCACACACACAACATCAGCTCTGCGTCCTGACACACGAGCAACACAATCGCAGACTACACAGTCCTCACTGCTGGGGCCGACACATCGTTTACGGCAATCACCACCACCACCCGGTCTTCGTCGCCGCGAGCACAGGGCGCGGGCTGATACACACATCACGTATCCATCAATCTACTTCATATCACACACAGTGATGTATCACTGAGCGAGGCTACCGATCACTTACGGCATACACATGCGATCACATCGAGCACTCCATCACTACAGGTGAGTTTACGACTAGCACTACACACACAGCCCTCCTCAGACACACACAGACATTCTCTACTCTCTTCTACCTTTTGATGTGCAGGAGATTAACCAACCCAGTGCCGCCGCCACAGAGTTTGACGCCCGCCACTGTTCAGCCTTTAAATATATATATGTACATATATTTATATCTATATATATTATTTTTAGACCTATTTTCAGAGGAATATTGCATTACCGCCAGTTTGTCGGAATCGTTCCCGTCTTTTTCCGTCCGCCATGCGCCGCCGAGGAGAGCAATTCCCGTGCATGAGAGGAGACCATATTCTGGTTTATTAAATGTTTTTATTTTGTTGGTTTGGTACCAAACGTCTATGGCGGTGGTCGTCGCAGAGCGTGTGCCGTGTGTTTTGCTTCGCCAGATTGAAAAGATGGAAATAAAATTAAAGAAACGCGGTATTGAAACAGCAATTTCGATTACCATTCGGGTTTGCAGAAAAGGGAGAATTTGTCGAAATCGACGCATTCAGGAAGGTTGCAGCCTTCTCATATGCATACGACCAAAAGAAAGGAAAAAACATTCCGTCTAATAACATTTATTAATAGAATACACTTTTTCCTGAGGAGAAACACACACACACACACACACGGGCACACACACACCTTTACCGTCTTGTTTTACCGGCTGCAGAAGGGCACCCTTATCTACGTACACCAGAGCAAGCGAGGGATCGAGAGACAGAGACAGGGAGAGAGAGAGCGAGGAAGCCTCGTAATACGCTGGCTCAATATCCCCTCACCCCGGGGACATGTGTCAAGCAGCCGGCCATCTGGGGGGGGTGGGGGGGAGGCGGATTACTCGTATGACGAGGGGAAGGCTTATATTTTATTTTATCCTTTTTCTTTTTAGGGCTTGGATAGCCTCTGTTGATCAATAAGCCTCTATCTACCTGTGAAGGCTGCAGTATACGCACAGTGGTTCATAAGCGATATGCCTCCTCCCTTTCCCAGTAAGAGCGGTTGTCTGGCAACGGGAAGGTTGCTGGTTCGATCCCCGGTCTCCGCCTCCTAGCTAAGTGTCGAGGTGTCCCTGAGCAAGACACCACCTAACCCTAACTGCTCCTGACGTGTTGGTTATTACCTTGCATGGTTGGCACCGCCGTCGGTGTATGAATGGGTGAATGTGAGGCAACTGTAAAACGCTTTGGATAAAAGTGCTCAAATGCAATCCATTAACCACTAGAAGCTGTGTATTCCTGCTTTGCGTCTCGTAGTAGTAGTAGTATGGATTTGACAGGCTAGGACCAGTGTACCTCCGATGGTGCATTTAAAATACGCCATCAGAGAATCCCCGAAGCGAAGAATACCTCTCGGTCGTCAACATGCCGCAGAACGGCAGAAGAGATCGACGCCAAAGATGAAATCAAATCCGCCCGCCATTTTGCATATTCGCGCCGCACGTTGGATACTTCTACTACTCGGTGGTGGTGGTAGATTGCGCCCGTCATCCGCAGTATTTCATCATCTATTCTGACATGCGTTCCACCAAAATACCCCACTCCCCCCCCACGAGACGTTCTGTCGTACTGTTTACTCGACACACCCTGGGCCCGCTACTTGGCAAACAATACTTAGCCAGTACAGACAGCGGAGAGAGAGAGAGTGTGTACGGTTACGGTCTCTTCCTCATGTTCTTATGCTAAGGTGTAGTAGTACTATTATGCGCGTTTGCATTTAATCATGCAAATCGTCAATTTCACATGATTTTACACACCCTGACCTTGTTTATCGGGGGAGGTCTTTAGGGAGGGTTTTTAAAATATTCTATTAGAAAATGTATTCCAGGAATTTCACGAGTCGTTGTGTGTGGTGTGTTTGTTTTTTTTAAGCTAGCCCCGTGTGTTAAATACTGTAGTTGTGCTCGGGCTAAAGAACAGCGGTCTGGGTTGCTTAAGGCGGCGAGGTGCGAAATTCAGTCCAGGATGAACGGCCCTCTAAGCACTTCCAACGTGTGAATCCCGTGTCGGCCCCAAATAGCTGCTATCGCTATTCTAAAAAGAATTATTGATCCCTGGAGCGGCACTATGCCAGTTTAATGTGTTTAGCTAAACACACACACACAGGCGTGCACACACACACACACATGCAGGCACGCACACGCACACAGAAGATTCCAGTAGATCTGTGGGATAGCGTTGCCATTCAATGTTTGGGTTGTTTTTTTTGTAGTAATGATTTTTAGATTCACATTTTTCATTGCGGAGGTTCAAAAGAAAGCCCACACACTGCCCTGAGCCTTTCATCTCGTGTCGACGAAATGTCCAAATAAAGTCAGACCGTACCACCTCCTAGACCGCGGACTCCCCCACACTGGGCTCAAAGCCTCCATATTTAAATGGGACTTAACGAGACTCCATAGCCCCTGCCTCTCTCTCCCGTGGCCCCTGCATGTACTCGGATTAGTTACTTTATCCACACTTCTTTTAAAATACTTTTTTCCCCAGGTCTTTGTTTGCCTAAATCAACAAGACAAGCCGCATTGCGATAAACTCCTGGCACGCTTCCCGAAAAAGATTTTGATTTAGTTTTGGAATCTTAAAAGTCATCTTCGTCTTTTAAGTGTTAAATCTTCCGCAGCCCAGCGCCTCGGAGACCGATGAGTCCTGCAGGGTTTAGCGGCCGAGCATGCAGGCTCCGAGCGTCTACATTCATGCACCACCAGCACACCCGCGCGCTGGTTTAGTTGAGAGCTCAACAACGTATTCATTAGTGGTCTTGCAACTTCTGTTTGCTTCCGTTGGTGCTTTACACTTATGAAAGAGTCATTCTTGATTGAGTCATTCTCACACACAAATGCAAAGCGCTCCAGAACCACATCTAAAAACACTATTAATCATTTTGATCGATTTGCATTGGTGTAGTTCAATTTGATCAGGTCAAGAACATATGTCCACTAAGATTGTTTCCACTGGCACAGGAGAGATGGCTAAACTGTATGAATAGTAATTAGCATTGCTTAGCATATTGTATGTTCTTAGATGTTGGTAATGCACTCAGAATGGCACGTCTGCTCTTATCCCAGCTATTATGCAGGCAACCTAGCAATTATGAAACTCGTTCTATTAGCCTTGCAGTTATGAATGCTTGAAACCTGCTTATTCTTATCTTTATGTACCACAGTGGCATATTGCTGTCTCCTTCAACAAATGTACTCTTTGTAAGTCGCTTTTTATAAAAGCATAAATGTAAGAGATGCCCATGGAGGATTCCTTATAATGGCAATTGAAAGACGAAGGGTCCGTCGAATGGGGTCTGGCTGGGTGTCAGGGGGTCTCCTGTTAAAGGGCGTCTTATTAACCAGGGAACTTGCCGCCATTTTCAGATTCTAGAGCACTCTAGATCAGCTAAAGTGGCATGAGCCTGGCAGTTTCACATTGAATAGTGTGAAACGTAATCAATGTGACTTTTTTTGTCAGAGGCTATAAGAAAGTCATTTTCAAAATGAATACCATTAGTCTGGTGCAGGAATGAAGACTCTGCTCATGGACAATTACGATTATTGCCGAGGGTGGTTTATAATTCATTTAATTGTCATGTTGGTATGCAAAGACTAAAGTGAAATTAAATATTTTGATTAACGGAACCCAGACCAAGTTGTTTAATTAGATTTACACATTTTATTCTGTCCAGACAGACAGCGAACACGTTCCAAGAAAAGTCAGAGGCTGGAGTAAAGTTGAACGCTCTTTACTGTTGTCGTCATTCTCATGAAGGAACTTTTTTGTAAATCTGAAATAATACAAAGAAATAATGGCAAATACTGGATGCTATCTAAACAATATCGACACAAAATCATCCAAATGATATGTAAATAGCTGTACACAAACTGCAACCATCCTATAAATAATGCACACCAAGTTCACCAGCTTAAAACATTAATAATTTAAATGGTACTGGCTTACTTACAGTTGGAAAACTATTAAATAGCTTCAATTGGCAGTATTTAAATTTAAATAAACTAAATATTGAAATGTATTGTGCTACGATTAACTGTGAAGATAAATACAACTTACAAGTTAAGTTTTCCAAGGCACAAAAACAGAGGAAGGAAAATGGGAGAAGCTATCACTAGTATTGATGACATGATTAGCGGGAAGATGGCAACATACATTATTGGTTTTTGCTCGGCGAGATCGGTCCGAAGAAATCATTACATTGTAAGTCGAGGGTTTAATATCAGAAAAGGACAATATCGCTCTCCATGCCATCTCATAAGATTACGATAACCAGATTCCAGAAGAGACCCAATCATATCTCTGTAACAATAGACGGCTAGAGAGAGAAAACACAATTCACCTCAATTAAGTCATCTCATTAGTCCTGCACATAAAAAAACTAAGCATAGTCTCTGGATATAATAACCAGGAATACCAGCGTGTGAAAATAAATAATACAACAAAAAGCCCAGAATGTTAATATTTATTCGGATCGTTAAGGAGGTAAGCTCTTAAATAAGATTCACATGAAAGTTTTAATGTTTTTTTTTTTTTTTTTATAAATAAATGATAACCGGCGGCAATATACTGCCGTATATCATGACTTCTAATTTAACACGAAGCGCATTTCTAGCGTTTCCCCTCCGCCGAGATGAGCAACATCGTTCCTCTCCTCGCACCGTGGCCCACTTGCCCTTGTCTGTCTGCCATTTTCTTCCGGCTCTTCGTTTTTTTGTTTTACTGTCGGCGACGCGAACGCTTCCTTGCAGCCAGCGCTCGTTTCTCAGTCCGACGGCGTTCGGCCCCCGGGCCCCCAGCGCCTCGCTACAAACACACCCGCTCTCTAGGTTGTTTTTTTTTTATTGTTTATTATTTTATTATTTTTGCGAGCGTTCTGCTCTGATCAGCGCTTGACCTTGCATAGGTCGACGAGGCGAACATAAAAGAGAGAGATGACGGGGTGGAGGGGAGGGGGGGGGTGGTGTTGGCGGAGGGGAGAGAAGGGGAGGGGGTGGGGGGGAAGGGAGGGTTTCCTACAGGAAGACACTGGGAAACTCTTCAAAGCGTTCGAATCAAGGCAACTCAAGAACTCCCTTCGTACTCCTGCAGTGCCTTCCGGAAGGAGAGAGAGACACACACACACACACACACACACACCTCTGCGCTTGTGCGTTGATATTCGGAGTTGGTACACACACACGCACACACACACACGTGGGACCCAGCTCTCCCAACCTCTACAAACCAAGCAACAGCCATGAGGCTTCCAAAGTTTGTTGGAAACAAACGACACAAGTGGGAAATTGAAAGTTGTTTTCTTTCGAGAGCGTTATTTCGAGGCTTTCTACTTCCAAGTTGAGTTGCCCATACGATGTGGGCCTTAGATTGGCCCATTAATGGGACCTCACAGAAATCAATGTTCTGGTTGTGATTTAGACACACGCACACACTCGCGCACACTCACGCACACACGCAGTACTTTTTTTTCCGTTTTTGTTTACCCAATCTGAGCTGAGCCCACTGCTTTACAGCGACACCCTGATCCAAATTCATGGCGCGTCGCACAATCAGGAGGGGTGGGAAGAACAAATGTGTATATATATTGGTTCTAAGCAATACATTGTAAGTGGAATGCTGTCACAAGCTCCTGGCCCACGTCACGACCGCAGAGTTCTCACACTGGTTCAGAGTTCACCTGGATTCTGCATAGCTTCCCTTCTTTACCCCCCCACCACCACCACCACCTCTCCTCCCTAACCCACTCCCACTTACCCCACAAGGGTTTGAATCCCATCCACTCTCGTATCCCTTATAGCACTTTACTTGTATGTTCATACATCCCGGAACTTAAAATAGTACTTAGCATTGTGTAGCATCTTATGCTAGCTATCTTGGTACCATCAAGGGGTTAACCTCGTGATCATGAGTGCTTGAGACTTGTTCTATTCAGATGTTACCACACCGCCAGCGATATATTGTTATTTCCGCTGTCTTCGGACAAAAGCGTCTGCTAAATGCCCTAAATGTTTAAATGTAAGTGGTTTTTTTTCCCGCCCCCCGCAGGACGGTGCTTTGGTCTTGCGGTCGGAGAAGAACGTGACACTAAACGTCCGGAACGGCCATGGACACCTTACTGGCCAGCTGACCGTGGGTGAGTCTCCTTCTGTTCGGTTTTTATTTCACGTGCACCTGACACATTCTCAAAAGGCAAAACTCAAATGCAAAAGGACCCGTAATTGCTGTTTGCGAGGAGGAGGACTTCAGCAAATGTCAACTGTGCGTGCGGCGTGGTGAGGATTGTGGATCGTTCTTTAGTTAGACCGCAGTCATAAAGACAGCAACAGTTGTTCCTGGAACACGTCTAAGAGGTCGTCTCCCGTTGGCTGAGTTCAGCCGCTAACCTTTTGCTGAACGGCGGTCGATCGCTAAATTGTTTTGCGCACGTCACGCGGCCGATGAATCTGATGGCGTGAATGGCCACTTAACTGGAGTAATTGGTGGGGGGAATAAAAAAAAGCGAAGAGACCAAAGATTGTGTGTAAAAACAAAAACAAAGAGTCTGATAGGGCTGCACGATTATGGCCAAAATGATAATCACGATTATTTTGATCAATATTGAGATCACGATTATTTATCACGATTATTCATTAATTTTAGGGACAACATCTTTTTATTGCTTGAACGATAGTTCATGAACTCGTTCATATTTTGGGTCGAACGTGAACTGGACCGTACTGTCATTACTGCCTGATGAACGGTTACTGTGACGCGTTCATTCTGGTTGTCTGTGAACGGCACGCTCTCTCAGTTTTTAACTTCGTTTCAATAATGGGTGGCCAGATTTCTATATAGAAACCCGGGCTAAAAACACAGCCGTAAACAGGCCCTTAATATGTAGCGGAAAAAAACACCCAATCTGGCAACACCAGCCACCAGTGTCACTGCCGCATGCGTCATCAAAACAAAGCGTTAAAGCAACAATGGGGGAATGCTGTCGCCTCAATGTTAATGTAAACCCTGGTTGGATAAGGATTCAAAATTGGATATGAAGATGAAATCTGACGCATAGTTTCAGTGTTAAAACTGATAAAATAATTGCTGTCTGTGGTTCTATATGGGCTGTGGCAATAATTTTGAAAAATAATAGCTCGCAGCAACATATTGAAAAAATCAACTATGAACTAGTTCATTTTTGGAACTGTGAACTTAGTTCAAAATGTTTAATTATGAACTGAACTAGTTCATTTTAACTGAACAGATCTTTGAAACCGCGAAAACAGACTTTACACTTTAATATTAAAACTAAAAATGCAGATTCAAGATTCAAAGATTCAAGATTTCTTTATTGCCGTCTGTAACAAGTACAACTTGTACAACAAGTAACAAGTGCTTACTTCCCATTCACTCCTGCAGTATTCTTCTAAACATACAATCTAAAAAACTCTAAACAATTAGTAATAGTACCTAGTAAGTACAGTAAAAAGTAAAAAGTTTTCTTCTGAACAGCATTCTTATAAACATAAATACTAAAACAACTAGACAGAGTATCATCCGTTTTAGGAATATTTTGTACAAGGGGGGGGTCACACTTCCTTCCTTTCTTCCGTGCGATTATTGTTTTTCAAATGGTTTTTATGTTTTGTGTTTGTTTGTTTGTTGCCAGGTTCGGAAGGCGCCGTCTTTCAGGCGCTCGGTGGAAACACCGCTTTTAAATTTGTGAACCGGACTTTGAACTAGTTCATGTAGAAAGTGAACTTTCCCAACACTGCCTATATGTGTGTGGACCTTGTGGACAGTGCGGGTGCCAGCCGGGCGGGCAGGCAAGCTGTAGCCGCTGGACTGTTTGATTCAGTCGGTTAAATGGAAACCAAATATTGTTCTTGGGGTGGTTGCTTTTTATACATTTTGTAGCATCGGGGGAATCGAGAGAGAGCCTACGCCTAATAATACACTATTTCCTTCAATACATTATGGAGCACACGAGCAGTAAACAAGTGTGTGTGTGTGTGTGCGTGACTGTGTGTGTGTGTTTGTGAAAGAGTGAGAAAGAGAGAGCGTGTGTGCGTGTATATTTATGTGCCTATATATATATATATATATATATATATATATATATATAGGTCTTCTGATGAACCAGCTTGCATGTAGCAGATATACAGACACGCAGGGCGCCGTTTAGATTTGCGCCATGCGACAGGCGGGGCGTGACAGCTGAGCGGGACCGGGGGGCCGGGGGCCATGCGGGTGTCTGGAGTCAGCCCAGCAGCACCCCGGGGTGGGTGGCTCTCCTGCTCCGACAGGAGGACAGAGGCTTCAGGGTGCCATGAGAGAGGGGGGTGGGGAGGGGGATACGTCTCAGTACAAGGCTGTCGGGAGACACAACAGCGGCCCACTGGGCTTCGGCGTCGGGGACTTTTCATCCAAATAAATAACATTTTTAAATCCACGCGCAAATCTGCCCCCCTTCTGTGTGCGTCTGGGAAACCGCTCAGACACACACACACATACACGCACACACAGATACCACACTACACATGTACCATCAGTAAACCACTGTGGATGAGAGGGATGTAGTCTACACACACACACACACATCCTGGCCTGCTGTGACGATGGTTACGCCGATAGTTGTCTTGTGTTTGTGGTGTGTTTTGTTTTTTTGGGTTTGAGCCAGCCAGGGATTCTGGGAGAGGAACAGAGAAGATCTCGCAATCAAAAGAAATGCACCAGAGATTTTCTCTTTCTTTCTCTCTCTCTCTGTCTGTCTCTCTCTCTCTGTGTCTCTCTCTGTCTCTCTGTCTCTCTCTCTGTGTCTCTCTCTGTGTCTCTGTCTCTCTCTCTCTCTGTCTCTCTCTCTGTGTCTCTCTCTCTCTGTCTCTGTCTCTCTCTCTCTCTGCCGTCTTCTGAAGCGTCTGTGTTTCCTCTTCCTGCTCCGTAGCACATCGCTGCCTCCTCCTCCGGTCTGCGCTTCCATTCCTTGTTTCTTAAATACCCGCCGGCTGTTGTGAGTGGAAGACAGCGCGCCGCTCTGTTGCGGTCGACATTTTGAGCACATGGCGAGCATTCCTTCGCTCCAAAGTCGTGACCCGTTTCTCTGGCGACCACGAGGTCCAGATCCAGCAGCCGGGGGGTGATGGGCGGGGGGGGTTCGTGGTTAGGGAGGGGGATCGAGACCCAGTTCCGTAAGGACCCGGTTCCAAATTTCTCAAAATCCGGAAATCAAAGGGTCGACTATTCGAATATTAAAAAATCATGACCCATCGATCAGTTGCAGTGCTGATGAGATATTATTCTTTTTGCACAGTAAAATAGTCAGTCAACCTATAAAAGCAATACCAGTTCTCTGAAGATTTTTTGGGTCATTTTGTCTTTCCATCAAATAATAGAAAAGTATCGATAGTGGTGTCGATTAGGTGTCTCGAAAAGGGTATCAGTATCAATATAAATGATCAATCCCCATCCCTAGTTCTGACGGTTCCCAGACCTTTGGAGCTGCCCTTATTTTGAAAAATCACCTGCTGTCCAGTTTCTGTTGCTTTGTTTCTCTTGTGTGTCTCTTGTATCGAAAACTCAAAAAGAAACCCCCTTATTTGGGTACACATTTCCCCCACCTACGCCTGTTTTACTGTCTAAAAGGTTTAAACCTGAGAATGATGGACATAACGGCGTTAGTTTTGAAAGTAACGCCAAATAACGCACCGTTTGACCGGTTTGCTCATCCCCCAAGCCTGAGAGAGAGAGAGAGAAGAGAGAGAGAGAGAGAGAGAGAGAGAGATGAGAGATGAGAGAGAGAGAGAGAGAGAGAGAGAGAGAGAGGAGAGAGAGAGAGTAAGGGGAGAGAAGAGAGAGAGTAGAGGAGGAGAGAGAGAGAGAGAGAGATGAGAGAGAAGAAGGAGAGAGATGAGAGATGAGAGAGAGAGAGAGAGAGAAGAGCGCGCTACTAGAGGAATGAACTGTACCACTGGAAAACTGTGAGGCCGCTCATCACAGCACACACACACACACAAAAGCGGTGGGCGGGGTGGTGGTGGAGACGTTTCCCTCATCCATTTCATCCTTGTGCTCCGTCCCCGATGAACTACAACATTCAAAGCAAGAAGCCAACCGACTGGGAAGGGCGGGGGGGGGGGTCCGCCTAGATCGGGGGGTGCGTACAGTACTCTGTAGGAACAGCGGCATCGCCTCGGCGTCCATCTTTTAATATGGAAGCCAGTCTCTCTCTCTCTCTGGTCTTGGCGGAGCAAATGAATTCCCTGCTTCCGGAACCACCCGAGTGCTCACTTCAGAAGCCCGTGGGTCAGCCATCTCAACCTCTTTTTCTTTTTCTTCTCTTTTTCTTCTTCTTCTTTTTTACCCTCCCTCCCTCTCTCTCCTCTCTGATGGCCAAGAAAGGGTTTTGGATAATTGAACGCCACGCACTGCCATGACAACCGATGATTTTGCGGTCGGCGCTTTTGATGGATGACAATGGCGCCCCCCCCCCCCCCACACACACACACATACACACACATGCTCCTGAAAGCACTCTTAATAATAATATAATAATAATAATTGGACTTGTTCAGATGGTGAGGGTGTGTGTGTGCGGGCCGTGTGTGTGTGTGTGTGCGTGCGCATGTGCGCGTTATGGAGTATTTCTGTTGGGCGCGGTGTCTGTGCGGGGGCCTTCCTGGGTCTTTTGATGATACGAGCGCGGAGCACAGATGGCACGCTGGGGGCTCGACAATGTTGGCGTCTTTAAATGCCGTTGTGTCGTCGTGGTGAAATGTCCCCTCGTCGTGATACCCCGTCGTAGTTATACGCTCACGCCACAACGCCACATCAAGTGGCTTAGTTCGGGGCTCCTCCAAGGACACAGGCAAATAGTGGTGTCGAAAGTCTGCTTTATTTGTTAGGTTTTCAGGTAAAATGGAAGGCATGCTCTCCCTGAGTGTGTGTGCTGGTGGCTGACTTAACTTGTGGTGCACTGATTAGCCAATGCACCACAGGTGTGCAGACCCACCCCCCTAACTGGGCCAGGTGAGGCTGTAGCCCCACCCCCCCCAGACTCTAACTGGGCCAGGTGAGGCTGTAGCCCCACCCCCCCAGACTCTAACTGGGCCAGGTGAGGCTGTAGCCCCACCCCCCCAGACTCTAACTGGCCAGGTGAGGCTGTAGCCCCCACCCCCCAGACTCTAACTGGGCCAGGTGAGGCTGTAGCCCACCCCCCCCAGACTCTAACTGGGCCAGGTGAGGCCAATTAAGCCATCAAACACACACACGCCCACAATGCCCTTAAAATGATCGAATATGACGTTTGCAACACCGGAGAACAAGGAAATCTCATTTTCAGTCCTGACACCATACTGCAAACATCCATAGGCTTCATCTTCAATCTAATGACCCTCAGTCACAGTCAGACTGTTTAGAATGGTGTTTTGAATTCATAAGAATATTGTGATATTTATCGATTCCCCCATAATTATCGTGATGCTACATTTCGCCACGGGCCGCTGCCTCGAGTGTTTCAAAGAGTTTGCACAGGTCAGGCCTCTCGAAGGGCAGGTGAAAGTGTCTTTTTTTTTATTTAGTACTTTTTTTAGTATTTTCTTTTAACAGCAATGGAGTTGTTCAGGATGCCGTCGGAGGATGTTTAGTTCAACTTGGAGCGTGGCCAGATCAACATATGGCAACGGAAGAGGGCGCAGGTGTTATGTCACCTTGCCTCGCTTGGCAAGTGTCCTTTTACATCACACTTTTATAGAAATGATTCATCAACGTTTTCCCAACGGGATCAATGCATATTACCGATATGCGAACGAATGCCAATTGCATTTTTTGGGAGAACAGCACAACGCCTGACAATCCGTTTAACTCCCACGTTATTTTAACTCTTTGCCAGGTTTATATGTGAGCAATTTGCGGTTGCCATGGAATCGCGCGATATGCCGTCACCGCAGCCGGTCTTGGTTCTTCTTGTCGGAACTTAAGTGGCACTTAATTCCATGTGATACGGTCGGTGCCGCCCGAGCTCCCCTCCATCGTTGCCGACGCTGACAGACAGATGACAGACACAGATGGACCATTAAGAACACGTTCCTGTCCTCCACTTATATGCGTCTCCCGGTGATCTGATTCTTACCGCGTTCGTGACACGACTCGCTACGACGTAACCGCTGACCTGAATTATAAATTACATTTCCATTTACATTTAGGGGCATTTGGGCAGATGCTTTTATCCAAAGCAAAGTACAAGGAGTACATTTGTTGTAGGTACATAAAGATAAGAATAGAGCAGGTTTCAAGCATTCAATAGTTGCGAGGGCTAATAGAATGAGTTTCATAATTGCTAGGTTGCCTGCATAATAGCTGAGATAAGAGCAGACGTGCCATTTCTGAGTGCATACCCACATACAATACAATACAATATGCTAAAACAATGCCAAGTACTATTAATAATGCAAACATGCAAGTTAGTGCTAGAGTTGGGAGAGGGAAGGTGGGGGGGGGTGGTTATGCAGAGTCCAGGTGAACTTCTGAACAGGGGGGTCTTGAGTCTCTTGAAGCTCGGCAGCGACTCTGCCATCCTGACGTCAGCCGGGAGCTCATTCACCACTGCAAGAACAGAGAAAGAGTTGGGACTTGGCAGAGCGATGTTTGCCTGTTCTTAGTGAAAGGAGGTACCAGTCGTCTAGCCGAAGTTGTTGAGGAATTTCACGAGTCGTTGTGTGTGTGTGTTTTTTAAGCTAGCCCCGTGTGTTAAATACTGTAGTTGTGCTCGGGCTAAAGAACAGCGGTCTGGGTTGCTTAAGGCGGCGAGGTGCGAATCAGTCCAGGATGACGGCCCTCTAAGCACTTCCAACGTGTGAATCCCGTGTCGGGCCCCAAATAGCTGCTATCGCTATTCTAAAAAGAATTATTGATCCCTGGAGCGGCACTATGCCAGGTTAATGTGTTTAGCTAAACACACACACACAGGCGTGCACACACACACACACACGCAGGCACGCACACGCACACAGAAGATTCCAGTAGATCTGTGGGATAGCGTTGCCATTCAATGTTTGGGTTGTTTTTTTTGTAGTAATGATTTTTAGATTCACATTTTTCATTGCGGAGGTTCAAAAGAAAGCCCACACACTGCCCTGAGCCTTTCATCTCGTGTCGACGAAATGTCCAAATAAAGTCAGACCGTACCACCTCCTAGACCGCGGACTCCCCCACACTGGGCTCAAAGCCTCCATATTTAAATGGGACTTAACGAGACTCCATAGCCCCTGCCTCTCTCTCCCGTGGCCCCTGGATGTACTCGGATTAGTTACTTTATCCACGCTTCTTTTAAAAGACTTTTTTCCCCAGGTCTTTGTTTGCCTAAATCAACAAGACAAGCCGCATTGCGATAAACTCCTGGCACGCTTCCCGAAAAAGATTTTGATTTAGCTTTGGAATCTTAAAAGTCATCTTCGTCTTTTAAGTGTTAAATCTTCCGCAGCCCAGCGCCTCGGAGACCGATGAGTCCTGCAGGGTTTAGCGGCCGAGCATGCAGGCTTCGAGCGTCCACATTCGTGCACCACCAGCACACCCGCGCGCTGGTTTAGTTGAGAGCTCAACAACGTATTCATTAGTGGTCTTGCAACTTCTGTTTGCTTCCGTTGGTGCTTTACACTTTTGAAAGGGGCCAACCAGTCGCCATCTTGATCGAGTCATTCTCACACACGAATGCAAAGCGCTCCAGAACTATTAATCATTTTGATCGATTTGCATTAGTGTAGTTCAATTTGACCAGGTCAAGAACATATGTCCACTAAGATTGTTTCCACTGGCACAGGAGAGATGGCTAAACTGTATGAATAGTAATTAGCATTGCTTAGCATATTGTATGTTCTTAGATGTTGGTAATTCACTCAGAATGGCACGTCTGCTCTTATCCCAGCTATTATGCAGGCAACCTAGCAATTATGAAAGTTCTTATCTTTATGTACCACATGGATATATTGCTGTCTCCTTCAACCAATGTACTCTTTGTAAGTCGCTTTTGGAAAAGCATAAATGTAAAATGATATACAGTGTAATCCGCTTATAGTGTCACGGATATAGTGATCAACCGCTTATATGGATCAAAAAGCCTGGGACAGAATCGTTCCTATACAAACACTGTTTAAATAATTCGCTTATAGCGATCAAGCAGTCCGCTTATAGTGATCATTTTGGGTCCTTTTATACATAACATATGTGGGAGAAATTAATAAATTACGGTAATTTTAGAGCGGCTCGCGCGTGCACGTTTTTCAACGCCGGCTCGCGCGTGCACGTCTTCGTGCATGCGCGAAGACGTGCTGAAGCACATCGCATCACACCATGTCGGGTAAAAGAAAGTAACTTTCTCTGAACGAAAACGGAGACTCGTCGAAGCTTACAGTAGCCTACTGCAGTGTATTTGATTTATAGCTACACAGTGCAATGCTGTCATTTAATTTGCTATTTGGAATCGCGTTTCAAACAGCTGTACTGTAACGTTAATGTACGTACTGTACAGTATTTTTCAGTTAACTTGCTGTAATAAAATCCAGTAAATAGCAAAGCTGTCCGTTTCATTACTTATACATGTATTAATGTGTTATATATACAAATGTCAATTGGATGGTAATCTGCATAAAAATAAAGAAAATTAGAACATTTCGGTTATAGTAATCAACCGCTTATAGTGATCAATTTGACCCGGACAAACGTGATCACTATAAGCGGATTACACTGTAATGGCAATTGAAAGACGAAGGGTCCGTCGAATGGGGTCTGGCTGGGTGTCGGGGTCTCCTGTTAAAGGGCGTCTTATTAACCAGGGAACTTGCCGCCATTTTCAGATTCTAGAGCACTCTAGATCAGCTAAAGTGGCATGAGCCTGGCAGTTTTCACATTGAATAGTGTGATATGTAATCAATGTGACTTTTTTTGTCAGAGGCTATAAGAAAGTCATTTTCAAAATGAATACCATTAGTCTGGTGCAGGAATGAAGACTCTGCTCATGGACAATTACGATTATTGCCGAGGGTGGTTTATAATTCATTTAATTGTCATGTTGGTATGCAAAGACTAAAGTGAAATTAAATATTTTGATTAACGGAACCCAGACCAAGTTGTTTAATTAGATTTACACATTTTATTCTGTCCAGACAGACAGCGAACACGTTCCAAGAAAAGTCAGAGGCTGGAGTAAAGTTGAACGCTCTTTACTGTTGTCGTCATTCTCTTGAAGGAACTTTTTTGTAAATCTGAAATAATACAAAGAAATAATGGCAAATACTGGATGCTATCTAAACAATATCGACACAAAATCATCCAAATGATATGTAAATAGCTGTACAGAAACTGCAACCATCCTATAAATAATGCACATCAAGTTCACCAGCTTAAAACATTAATAATTTAAATGGTACTGGCTTACTTACAGTTGGAAAACTATTAAATAGCTTCAATTGGCAGTATTTAAATTTAAATAAACTAAATATTGAAATGTATTGTGCTACGATTAACTGTGAAGATAAATACAACTTACAAGTTAAGTTTTCAAGGCACAAAAACAGAGGAAGGAAAATGGGAGAAGCTATCACTAGTATTGATGACATTGATTAGCGGGAAGTTGCCAACATACATTGTTGGTTTTTGCTTCGGCGAGATCGGTCCGAAGAAATCATTACATTGTAAGTCGAGGGTTTTAATATCAGAAAAGGACAATATCGCTCTCCATGCCATCTCATAAGATTACGATAAACCAGATTCCAGAAGAGACCCAATCATATCTCTGTAACAATAGACGGCTAGAGAGAGAAAACACAATTCACCTCAATTAAGTCATCTCATTAGTCCTGCACATAAAAAAACTAAGCATAGTCTCTGGATATAATAACCAGGAATACCAGTGTGTGAAAATAATAATACAACAAAAAGCCCAGAATGTTAATATTTATTCGGGATCGTTTAAAGAGGTAAGCTCTTAAATAAGATTCACATGAAAGTTTTAATGTTTTTTTTTATTTATTTATTTTTAAATAAATGATAACCGGCGGCAATATACTGCCGTATATCATGACTTCTAATTTAACACGAAGCACATTTCTAGCGTTTATCGTTCCTCTCCTCACACCGTGGCCCACTTGCCCTTGTCTGTCTGCCGTTTCTCTTCCGGCTCTTCGTTTTTTTGTTTTACTGTCGGCGACGCGAACGCTTCCTTGCAGCCAGCGCTCGTTTCTCAGGTCCGACGGCGTTCGGCCCCCGGGCCCCCAGCGCCTCGCTACAAACACACCCGCTCTCTAGTTTTTTTTTTTTTATTGTTTATTATTTTATTATTTTTGCGAGCGTTCTGCTCTGATCAGCGCTTGACCTTGCATAGGTCGACGAGGCGAACATAAAGAGAGAGATGACGGGGTGGAGGGAGGGGGGGGGGGTGGTGTTGGCGGAGGGAGAGAAGGGGTGGGGGGGGGGAGGGGAGGGTTTCCTACAGGAAGACACTGGGGAAACTCTTCAAAGCGTTCGAATCAAGGCAACTCAAGAACTCCCTTCGTACTCCTGCAGTGCCTTCCGGAAGGAGAGAGAGAGAGACACACACACACACACACCACACACACACACACACACACACACACACACATACACACACCTCTGCGCTGTGCGTTGATATTCGGAGTTGGTACACACACACACACGTGGGACCCAGCTCTCCCAACCTCTACAAACCAAGCAACAGCCATGAGGCTTCCAAAGTTTGTTGGAAACAAACGACACAAGTGGGAAATTGAAAGTAGTTTTCTTTTGAGAGCGTTATTTCGAGGCTTTCTACTTCCAAGTTGAGTTGCCCATACGATGTGGGCCTTAGATTGGCCCATTAATGGGACCTCACAGAAATCAATGTTCTGGTTGTGATTTAGACACACGCACACACTCGTGCACACTCACACACACACGCACACACGCACACACGCAGTACTTTTTTGTTTACCCAATCTGAGCTGAGCCCACTGCTTTACAGCGACACCCTGATCCGAATTCATGGCGCGTCGCACAATCAGGAGGGGTGGGAAGAACAAATGTGTATATTATATTGGTTCTAAGCAATACATTGTAAGTGGAATGCTGTCACAAGCTCCTGGCCCACGTCACGACTGCAGAGTTCACACACTGGTTCACCTGGATTCTGCATAACTTCCCTCCTTTACCCCCCCCCCCACCACCACCACCACCACCACCTCTCCTCCCTAACCCACTCCCACTTACCCCACAAGGGTTTGAATCCCATCCACTCTCGTATCCCTTATAGCACTTTACTTGTATGTTCATACATCCCGGAAACTTAAAATAGTACTTAGCATTGTGTAGCATCTTATGCTAGCTATCTTTGGTACCATCAAGGGGTTTAACCTCGTGATCATGAGTGCTTAAAACTTGTTCTATTCAGATGTTACCACACCGCCAGCGATATATTGTTGTTTCCGGCTGTCTTCGGACAAGAGCGTCTGCTAAATGCCCTAAATGTTTAAATGTAAGTGTGTTTTTTTCCCGCCCCCCGCAGGCCGTGCTTTGGTCTTGCGGTCGGAGAGGAACGTGACACTAAACGTCCGGAACGGCCATGGACACCTTACTGGCCAGCTGACCGTGGGTGAGTCTCCTTCTGTTCGGTTTTTATTTCACGTGCACCTGACACATTCTCAAAAGGCAAAACTCAAATTGCAAAAGGACCCGTAATTGCTGTCTTGCGAGGAGGAGGACTTCAGCAAAATGTCAACTGTGCGTGCGGCGTGGTGAGGATTGTGGATCGTTCTTTAGTTAGACCGCAGTCATAAAGACAGCAACAGTTGTTCCTGGAACACGTCTAAGAGGTCGTCTCCCGTTGGCTGAGTTCAGCCGCTAACCTTTTGCTGAACGGCGGTCGATCGCTAAATTGTTTTGCGCACGTCACGCGGCCGATGAATCTGATGGCGCGAATGGCCACTTAACTGGAGTAATTGGTGGGGGGAATAAAAAAAAGCGAAGAGACCAAAGATTGTGTCTAAAAACATTAAGAGTCTGATAGGGCTGCACGATTATGGCCAAAATGATAATCACGATTATTTTGATCAATATTGAGATCACGATTATTTATCACGATTATTCATTAATTTTAGGGACAACATCTTTTTATTGCACTTTCACGTTTAAATGAACAACACTGCTTCCACTTCCATTGTTGTGCTACATTCTGGCTAATGTACAAATCTTTGCATCAGACTGGTCCTTACAGTGCATCTCGTAGAAGGAAAATATAAATAAAATAGTATCAACACTTTTTACCCAAAATTATTTTTTTATTGTATTGCTCTGCGGCGCAGACACAACTCTAACGCACTCTTTGCATATGATTTGTTCTCGGTTAACATCACTTGCCCTAAATCCCAAAAACTTCCAGACAACGGATGATGATCCTTTTCGAGGGACTAGCTCGAGGGGACGAATCATTCAATGATTCGTTCGAACGAACGTGATTCGCGAGCGAACGTGATTCGTCCCCTGCGAACCAGTTCTGCTGTGCTGAACGAATCATTCAATGAATCGGCAGTCCCTCCCCCTCCCTGCTCGCTGCTGATCACTGAGTGAGTCGGACTACGCAGTACGTAGTCGGAGCTCCGCCCAAGCACTGAACGATTCGGTGAACGAATCTTTTGAACGAATCTTTTGAACAAATCTTTTTAATGAACTGATTCCAGTGATTTGAGTCACTGAAATGAACTGTTTTGCCCATCACTACTACCGGAGTCGACGGCAGACGCAACTTTTTTGAGGCTGCCGCTGCAGGGTGCATGACACCTCCCATCTCGTTCTCCACCTGGTGGTTGGCTGACTGTTAGTTGAGGAAGCGCTTGATTTGATATGCAGCAGAGCACGCATTTTAAATCGCTGACGATCATGCTCATTTAAGACTCTAACTGGGCCAGGTGAGGCCAATTAAGCCAGCCACCAAACACACACACGCCCACAATGCCCTTAAAATGATCGAATATGACGTTTGCAACACCGGAAATCTAATTTTCAGTCCTGACACCATACTGCAAACATCCATAGGCTTCATCTTCTATCTAATGACCCTCAGTCACAGTCAGACTGTTTAGAATGGTGTTTTGAATTCATAAGAATATTGTGATATTTATCGATTCCCCCATAATTATCGTGATGCTACATTTCGCCACGGGCCGCTGCCTCGAGTGTTTCAAAGAGTTTGCACAGGTCAGGCCTCTCGAAGGGCAGGTGAAAGTGTCTTTTTTTGTATTTTGTACTTTTTTTAGTATTTTCTTTTAACAGCAATGGAGTTGTTCAGGATGCCGTCGGAGGATGTTTAGTTCAACTTGGAGCGTGGCCAGATCAACATATGGCAACGGAAGAGGGCGCAGGTGTTATGTCACCTTGCCTCGCTTGGCAAGTGTCCTTTTACATCACACTTTTATAGAAATGATTCATCAACGTTTTCCCAACGGGATCAATGCATATTACCGATATGCGAAACGAATGCCAATTGCATTTTTTGGGAGAACAGCACAACGCCTGACAATCCGTTTAACTCCCACGTTATTTTAACTCTTTGCCAGGTTTATATGTGAGCAATTTGCGGTTGCCATGGAATCGCGCGATATGCCGTCACCGCAGCCGGTCTTGGTTCTTCTTGTCGGAACTTAAGTGGCACTTAATTCCATGTGATACGGTCGGTGCCGCCCGAGCTCCCCTCCATCGTTGCCGACGCTGACAGACAGATGACAGACACAGATGGACCATTAAGAACACGTTCCTGTCCTCCACTTATATGCGTCTCCCGGTGATCTGATTCTTACCGCGTTCGTGACACGACTCGCTACGACGTAACCGCTCACCTGAATTATAAATTACATTTCCATTTACATTTAGGGCATTTGGGCAGATGCTTTTATCCAAAGCAAAGTACAAGGAGTACATTTGTTGAGGTACATAAAGATAAGAATAGAGCCGCTTTCAAGCATTCATAGTCGCGAGGCTAATAGAATGAGTTTCACAATTGCTAGGTTGCCTGCATAATAGCTGGGATAAGAGCAGACGTGCCATTCTGAGTGCATTACCAACATACAATACAATATACTAAACCATGCCAAGTACTATTAATAATGCCATGATGTACAAACATGCAAGTTAGTGCTAGGAGTTGGGGGGGGGGGGGGGGGGGTGGTTATGCAGAGTCCAGGTGAACTCTGAACAGGTGGGTCTTGAGTCTCTTGCGGAAGCTGGCGAGCGACTCTGCCATCCTGACATCAGCCGGGAGCTCATTCCACCACTGCGGTGCCAGAACAGAGAAGAGTTGGGACTTGGCAGAGCGATGTTTGCCTGTTCTTAGTGAAGGAGGTACCAGTCGTCTAGCCAAAGTTGTTGAGCGGAGCGCTCAGCCTGGGGCGTGGGATCTGAGTAAGAGATGCCTTGCTTCTGTGGAGTTTAAATGTACGTTTGACATTATCGTGGGGGAATTAAGAATAAACATCCATTTACTTTCTCAGGGATGTGATGTTCTGCACCAAAACTGCTTCTACATGCAGAATTTATTCTTGTTCGGCCGCGAAAGTGCTCCCGATCACAGAGCTCGCGAATTTGTCACTTTGTATTTTTTCCTCCGGAAGGAAATATCTTATCTTGGTCTATATTTACAAAGAAAAAAAACATGGCAGAGGCATCCGAAGAACAGTGCTCCTGTCGTAAACACGGCGTTGATTATCGGGCACCAGATGTCGGACGCAGGTCGATTACTGAACGCTTGTTTTATCACCCACACGGAACCACAGTCTATCAATGTAACAGCGCGCAGGTCCTTACTTTAGACAGTCTAATATGGATCCCAAGGTAAACAAACATCTATTTGCCGAACTCTACAATTCCATTGTTTTTTTTTCTCCCGTTGTGGACCACCCAATCTGCCACAGCAACTAGCTGTCACAAATGACAACAAACTAAAAGTTTGACGCAGGTTGTTGCAAAACTGCTCCACGACTGCTCGGTGTGAAATTTGCTGAGCTTTGCTAAAAACATTTTCAGTTTCTTTTCGGTGTACACGATCCAGCGACGCTATTTGTTTAAAACAGGTGATGCCTCGTTAAACCCAGGGCTCTTATTGTGTAGGAACGTGCTGCTCACGGTGAACAACAATGTGTACGGAGCAGGGGCCATTCTAGAAACAGCTAGACCTTTAGGGGGGCTCAGTTCCTAATGAGAGTGTGACATGCGGACAAAAAGTGTGTAAACTCCCCTGCTAAATCACTCATTTCACTGTATAACAATGAATGCATTCAAGAACTTCAAGAACTTGAAGTTCTCACACAGGCTGGGAGTGACTTAGACGATGTGATTGACACATGGTACCCGATCGCATACCATCGTCACATGGGTCCATGGTCTGCGTGGCTCGTCTTCACAATCTGCTGCATGCTATGCTACGCTACGTGGCACCGAGCTATGGAGCTCCATACCCAGCGAGTCGCTTCGCCGTGAGTCAGGGCAGATGAAAGCCATCACCCCCGGCAACCACTCATCCTCTCCAAATGTGTGTGAGTTTCCTGGAGAATTGAACAGTTTTTCTTTCTTTTCTTCGAGACTCCAGCTCCTTAAAACGAGCATTCCATTTGAAATGCATTGGAAAACAGATTTGGGCAAGATGGTGGTGGTGGTTGGAGGGGGTGGGGGTGGGGCAGGGGGGTGAATCCATTTGAAGCGGTTATGAAATGCGAAGACAAACTCTGCACTGATTGGCTCTGGCTCAGATCTTCTGCTTGTAAACAAATATTCCAACGGAGGGGGTGGGTGTAGGGGGGAGGATGCATAATTGCGTTAGTCTCATCTTTCTGAAGGTCAGCCTGTGCTGAATAAATGACAAATGGCCTCTTGGTCATTTAAATAAAACTAAAAGCGGTTCGCAGCCAGCAGCCCCTACAGGTGGTGGTTAAGTTATGGGTTATGCAAAGTCAAGAGGACAAATGTTTATAATGCATATAGTTTAAGTGCATGCATGCATTTTGAAGTTGCACAAGGCAACGTTGGTAACACTTTACAATAAGGGTACATTAAGTAACCTTAGTTAGTTAATGCAGTAGTAAGCATTCACTAATGGTGTTCATGTTAACTGGTATAAAATGTATACATTATTTAATAGGGTTAGGGTTAACCCTGTTAAATGTTAAAGGGGACATATTATGCCACCAGGTGTGAGTGTGATTAGCCGTTGCAAGCCGTTTCACAATTTCCGTGTGACTACCATCTAGTGACATCACAAGTGGGAATGTCCACCTAGAAGTATGATGACTAGATCAGTTTACAGTCCACTGGGTAGGCTGCTAGACTGATTTAGTAATCATACATCTAGGTGGACATTTCCACTTCTGACGTCACTAGACGGTATAATGTGTCCCCTTTAAAACTACAAATTGTCCAAATTATCATCGACGAAGCTAATGGTGGTGGTGGTGATGGTGGTGGTCGGTCTTCCAGGCTGGAGTCTCCCACGCGGACGCTGACCCTGGGCGCGTCCCAGAGGGGTGGAGGTGTCGGCGGTGGGCGGACCACTGACCGTCGGCGGGCGCAAGGACCTGCAGCTCCAGTCCACGGAGGGAGAGGTGAGGAGGAGGAAGATGAGGTGATGGAGGAGGAGGAGGAGGAGGAGGTGGTGGTGGTCGGTGGTGTGAAGTCACCTCCACCTCGTTCACTGTTCACACACAACACACACACACTCTCTCCACCTACTGGGAAATGATTACTTAAAGGGTGTTTAATATTATACACATATTAGAGAGATGTGAGAGATGTGGTAAATATTCAAATCAGGATTATGTTACACAGATATTGATTGATTGGTAGTGAACGTGATATGATTGACTATTAGTGGGAATTCTTTTATTGATTTGATTTTCCCTGTAAAAAAATATAAACTATTAAAATCAAGATGTGACGTGTTGGCGTCGGTACCAAACAAACATGATTTCTTACATCTGGAGGAAGATTTGTGTGGAATTGTTTTGTGAATTTGGGATAATGTTCAGCCCCCTATGTTATAAAGGGTTCAAATAAAGGCCACATTTTGAATATACAGATCAGTCACGACCCAATGGACTTCTCACCATGAACACGTAACTCGATCTCCACCTGCAAGGGAAGTGTGACGCTCCGCCTAAAGGGTGCAGCTTCTCACTCCAAACCGCCACGAGAGAGCAATCACCGTGACCTTGAGTGCTGCTGTTTACTTCCCCTCTCATTCTCTCTCTGTCTCTCTCCTGTCAGATCATCTTAGACGCTGCCACCGTTCGCTTCGCCAGTCTGCCGCTCGGCGTGTATGTCCCGGCGCCGGCGGTGGCGGGGGCGTCTCCGGCGGGACCGGGACCGGGACAGGCCACGTACGAGGTGTGCGTCTGCCCCAGCGGCAAACTGTACCTCTCCCCGGCCGAGAGCAGCTCCACGTGCGAGGCGGTCAGCAACGTCTGCCTCTGGAGCTGACCTGCCCTGCTGCCGGGGGGGGGCGGGGTCTGCGGCGTAGGCTTCAAGGTGCTGGGTCGACCGCTATTGGGTGAAGAGGTTGTGGTGATGGTGGTGGTGGAGATTGACTGGACGCTAAAAATGGTGGCCGATGGCGATCACATCCGACGTCGTTGCGGTCTCGTTCCCGACACTAGGATAGACTCCGGAGGAACGGCGGGAATATCAGAGAGCAGTTGGGAGCGGTTCTCGTCCGCCGTACTTGGATGTCAAGAGGACTTTGTCTTTTCACACGTGGGATTATAAACAAAACACTGGTGCCTTCAGCTGTGGGATGGGACGTTTGTCACTCATGGTCAACCTGACGCCATTTTATCACAGGGAGGAGGGGGTGGGATATGGTAGGGTGTAGGGTATGCAATTACAAACGGATATGTCAACTGAAAGAATTCTGTTTTGTATGCGTCTTATGATGTATAGGTTGATTGTTAATGGTGCATAAAGAGAGAAACTGGCTTAATTACATTGTGTGCGCGCATCAGAAACGCATCTAGCCTGTGCATGACCCAATGACTTGTAGCGTTTGCCGGTGTTCACACGCCACAGATCTACCAGAGGGTTGCGAGTTCATTCCCGGTCCACTTCCTCAACTCCCCGTGACCCGGGCCATCAGCACAATGTCCTCTCGCTTCACACACACGAGGAGAAGGTAGGGTTTTCTAATTCAGTGACATGGTCGTTACATATAATGTGTACAATAAAACCATTAGTGCTGCTCATCACTGATGCGTGAGCGGGTTCACGAGACTTTATATTGGCAGGTTCTCTCCAATGTTTATCCATCACATCACTGTTGAACTTAACACCAGTCAAAGGTGAGTTTGATCACCGTTTCGTTTGACCCCATTATTGCCCTAAAACCCCCAGAAACAACTCGATCAGATGGATGGATGACCGATGCGAATAGCGTGACTGTGTTTCCATTTTTAAACGCAAACGTTCACTTTGCTGTCGTTCTCAGCGGGGGAAAAAAAAAAAAAATCCAGTCAGGCCTGAAGGTATTTTGAAACCCACGCAATACCTCAAGGTGCTATGTAAGCAGCAGCAGCAGCGAGGAAAATGCATCATCGACTCCTGCTCATTAGCATGACTCGTTTTCTGGATAAGGGGTCAAAAATTCCCTATCGGGCTAAATATTGTAAATTTCCCCCCAGACACGCGGTGATGAGCGAGCCTCCATCGGTGACGGTTGAAGGGTGTGGAGGCCTCGCGCAGTTTAGGTTCGTTGCCACGCTAACACCTGTCGAAACGTCGACTCCCCTTTTTTTGTTTTAGCGACGTGTTCATTACGGTACCAATGACAGCGTATCTTCATACAAGTAACACGCAACTCTGCATTATGGCGTGCTGCTGACTCAACAATTCGTATTTGCGTACACATTCGGGGTCACCGCTTTGAAGTGTCGCTAATTCAAATGATGGATGAGTGCGCGGCAGCGAGCTACTGTTGCGTTGCGCTGGAGCGCGTTGCTTCTGGTGATTAACATCCCAACACCACCTCAACCTCGCTATTTTTAAGAGTTCAGTGAGTCATACACTTGACCACGCTGCTGTAAAAGCATGCTTAAGAAGGCACGTCGTATACTAAACGGGCTAAAATAAAAACCGCATGTAAGTGGATGTGCTGATAAATGTACATTTGCTTTTTAAAAAAAAAACGATCTTTCAGGCAGAATGGGTTCATTTGATAATGTTTTGAATATGACGTTTCTGGAAGCCGTACTAAAGGCTACTTTACCTTTGTTAAAAGCCATCTGTATTCAGAGGCACGCAGAAAAGGTTTGAAGCGCTCCCAATTGAATCAAGGCAATCACTTGCCTGTGCTGCCATCTGTTGGCTTCTTTAAATAGACGGAGAGGGAAACAAACGTCAACAAGCACGACTGAATTCCGCATCTTTTAATACGTTGGGTCTTAAATACACTTTGTTGCACAGACTTAAAAGCTAACAATTAAAAGTTCCACGGACGGCGGGGCAAACTGCATTTGTTTCCAAAACAATAACATTGAAGCTTGTATGAATGATCCACTCGGCCCCATGCGGGGTTATTTATATCTATTGTTCCATACGGTGGTTAAAATAACCGTGATGCCGTCAAACACCACTTTAATGGGTCTAGTTTGACATGGTAAAAATATATCCTGGTTCTTTGGCGAGCTGGGGGGCATCTTGGGAGTCCTGGTGGGGAGACGAGCGTTGCTCCGCCCCTTTGTTCTCGGATGATGCATCTGGAGGAGCTCCTTCAGCCTGGAGCCACAGTCAGTTCATTATTATTATTACACATTGGAGAAAAGGCATTGTGGGGGGGGGGAGACCAGGGTTCACACAACCTCTTAAAGGGCGCCTGCTATATGAACAGGTGTGAGTGTGACTAACGATTACAAGCAGTTTCAAAATTGTGACGAAGTGACATCACAAGGGGGTGTGTCCACCCAGATGTATGCCGACTAGCTCCGACTACCAGCCTTCCCGGTGGACCGTACAACTGGTAGACACTCCCACTCCCACTTGTGATGTCTTTTAGTCACATGACAATTTTGAAACTGCTTGTAATGGCTAACCACGCTCACACCTGGTGGTATAATAGGGCCCCTTTAATCAAACCACGTATCATGGTTAATTACCGTTGCAACACTGGAGAATTGTGAACAACGAGCGAGCTTTACAGACAATAATTAAAGAGGCTTGAATGTGTGAACACTTCTCAATAGCCCATCTGCTGACGGTAAGTTAAAAGAGAACTTCAATTTCTGTTCTTGCACAAAATACATAAATTCAAGCCCCCATCAATGACCCGTGGGGACACTGATAAAAAATAAATACAATTATTTTCCCTCACCCAGAACTCTTGCTTGGAGGTTGTTGGCCTTGAGGGCAGTCCTGGATATGCCCATGCCGGGGGGGATTCTGTCTGGGTACCGCAGCGCTAGCTTGGTCCCCATCAGCGCATAGCCCTGGGGAGGAGGAGCAGGAGGAGAGGACCCAAAAAGGTGACCGTTTATGGCCAGATGAGAAATCGGCACAAGTAACTATACTTGACGCCGGACTAATGCAGTGTACACACCAGCAATAAATTCAGGAATCTCTGCCTAGCAACCCAAACCTTTGTTTTAGTTGAATAATTTGCTAATCACAGATCAACAAGATCCACATGAATGGTACATTCAATGGTAGATACAAATCGCAGCAAGGTGACAAGTTTAAACCCCATTTCCAACCTAGATGGAGCTAGTTATCATTGTACCATGCTAATACTAGTCGATAAACAAGTGAATGTAAACTATTGGAGACTGCAGAGTCTCTCACGAGTCACTCATTTACCATCACAAGTTACCAGGGAAAGTGCAGATGTCCTACTCACATGGAACTTCATGATTGCCTGGTTGCAGTGCACCGGGGTGGTGAAGTTGACAAAGGCACATCGTCTGCCGGATAAAAACTTAACACTGTGGATCTTCCCGACGCTGTAAGACAGAGGAGACGGCTGAATGAAATGTCTGCTGTGCTCCTATGCATGAGGAAATCCCAACCAGCTCCACCTGAAATTATGTAAAGCATGGCCTTGGGAAGACTGAACACTGCAGCAAAAGGTACTTCGCCAGAGGAACAGCAATGGTCACATAAACATACAGGCAATTTAAAGTAGAATTAAGAATCCACAGTGGACAAAAAGTGAACTCATAGAAAGATCAGTTAACATCCTACACCAAGAGAAGAGACCTAATCATTTCTGCTACTTTAGAATTCTTGTTGAGGCTCAGCGAATGATTTAGTTAAAGAATAACTTCCTTACTTTCGCTCCGCATGAAGACTATCGTGTGAAAAATGCCTGCCGATACCCAACATACCCAACTAAGTAGAGGGAAGCAATGCTGATTGGGCTCTTCAATTTCCAAATGTTGAACCCAGTAAATTGATATACAACCAATAACCAATCCAATACAATTGCATACAATGTTAACTGTAGGAGCCAAATTAACATTTTAGCAGTTGTGCCTTTACATGCAATCGTGTCCTTTATTAGCACTCTAGTATTTAGTTTGGACTAGTTCATAAATGGTGACATTACTGGAATGAGTCAGGCCAACACCCTCACGCGCTAAGGAAAGGAGCTATAATACGCGATGAGGCTGTATGTGTAATACACACCCAACAAACAAGTCATGAGTTACATTTCTGTGTGTGCGATATGATTGTGTGCCACACATAACAAGTCAGTGTTGGTGCCATAGACTTGCGCATTCGCCGACACACGATCTAAGGGCCACTAGCGATGGTCTTACCGGCCGAGCAGCTCAGTCACCATGGTCTCTGTTATAGAAGGGAGGAGGTTTCCCACCCAAACAGGAAACAATTCACTGTAAATAAATAAAGTAGAACCATGTTACGAGCAGGCTCAATGAGATACACACACACACAGGGTTCTTTAATCGTTAGAGCAATAACATATTGAATTACTCTCTTCCTCATAATTGTGCCAGAATAATGCCGATATAGCCCTTTGGCTACAGCACCATGGAACATTTGCTTAACTTTAAGCTCTTCACTAATCAAAACGTTGTGGTACTCACGGCGGAGGGTTACGGTGCTCTTTGCTGCTCTTCACGGGGTCAGGAGAAGCCTTGGCCACCATATTGGAAGTACTCTGTTTTAAGGGGTTGCTACTGGGGCTACTGGGTGACAGCTGGGCTCTGAGCTGCAGCGCAGAGGGAAGAACGTAGCTCTTCACCACATGGCCGGCGCCAGGGACAGCCTTGGCCACCATATTGGAAGTATTGTGTGTTAAGGGTTTGTTGTTGGGGCTGCTGGGCGGCGGCTGGAGCGCGGAGGGCAGCACCCTGGGGAGGCCCGGGGAAACGGGGGCAGGGGCTCTGGGCGGGTACTCCCCCATGGCCGGTGGCAGCATGGGGGTTTTATATACGATTCCTGAAACACACAAGTGACGGGGTTTGCATTTGACGGGTTAGAATTGAACACACGAAACAGTTGTGGCGTGAACCCTTACTCATTTCCTCTGGTATATTGTTGTGGAAAAAGTTGTAATATAACCTTATTTTATTACGAGCTCACTTTAAAACAATTTAAGGCAATATTCAGCCAAATGGCAATGGTACCATCATATGTTCTGAGTAAATGTCTCCATCTTGGTTCCCTTACACAATAAGACTACTTATGCAATAAAGGAGGAGGAAGCCTGATCTAAGCAGACTAACAACCTGTGCGCTGCTCACCTGTATGGTTTGGACGATTCAACTTGGACAACACCTCCATGGCTTTGCCCACAGTGCCGTGGATTATTAAAGCGCTGGAGCTCTGCTCCCGCGTGAAACCACACTCCTGTAGGGCACACCACATGGTCTCAGCACAGTAACCACCACACACCATGACAACTTCGCCCAGCATCAACATTCACAGACAAAGACAACTCAAGACTTCAGAATCAATCAATATAGAAATGAAATCAATGTCAGCAGACGTGACTGGTTAGAACCTCTGAGGGTGTTATTCATCTAGCGGCCATCTTGGCTTCGAGCATTCACCTTCCACACCCTTAACGAGAATCTATGGTCAAGATGGCCGCCGGGTGACCCATGTGGACAACATGATGGTGCAGGCGGAGCAAGAGTGGGCGTTCGACTAGTGCTCACCATAAGATGTGTGATCTGCACACGCATCAACTCCTGGGCGGCTTCCGTGCACGAGTTGTCCAACTTGAGGACGTCCTCGAAGGTGCTGGCCGCCTCCTCGTAGCGCTGTGGCAGACAGAAGGTTACGTTAGCAGTAGCTCAGGAGGTAAGAGCGGTTGTCTGGCAACAGGAAGGTTGCTGGTTCGATCCCTGGGCTCCGCCTAACTAAGTGTCGAGGTGTCCCTGAGCAAGACACCACCTAACCCTAACTGCTCCTGACGTGTTGGTTGTTACCTTGCATGGTTGACACCGCCGTCGGTGTATGAATGGGTGAATGTGAGGCAATACTGTAAAGCACTTTGGATAAAAGTTAAGAAGAGTACTGTGTTTCAGAGCCACTCTAGACAATTGTAGCCTTGCACAGACTGAACCAACGCTGCACGGTGTGGATTAGACTGCTCATCAAAACGACGACAACGTGCAAAACCCCCCCCCAGCCCAAACACGTAAAATTTCACACCAAAATATCGCAACATTGCAGATAATAATGTTGGTCCAACATCGAGTGTAGTCATACGTGCTATTGGATGACCAACATGCAAATATGAATATACAGTAGTCCCGATTAATCAGAACGGTCGATTGGACATGTCCAGGGACGGAGCCATGCAGACCAAGTACCTTAAGACCGGCCAGGGCCCGGCCCTTCCTATAAAGACCTTTGACCCAGCCGGGCGCCATGTTGAGGGACAACTGGGCGTCGTTCAGAGCCTTCTCATACTGCTGCAGCCTCTCGAAACAGAAAGAGCGGTTGCCAAATAGCCTACGAGAAGAAAAAAAAAAAACAAGGGACAAAGCAGTTCAAACCCACTGTGCAGCTGCTAACCGTTTATTAGAGTCATGAGTGACAGTTGAGAACATCTGGGGTCGTTTGTGCAGAAGTTCCACTTGCCTGAACTCCTTGGGGTTGTATTTAATAGCATCTGTGAAGTACTGCACAGCTATAGCATAGTGTCCAGCACTGGCATACTGATTTCCCACCGCTGGAACAGAGAGAAGCCCGGGTTAACGTCTGAAACACGTCTAGAAACCATGAACCTTTATGGATCTTGCATTACAAACAACATCGTACTCACTTGAGAGTTCTGTGCTTATTTTCACATTATCTTCATAGGTGGGTTTAATACTGATGGGGGCTGCAGATATCTGTTGGCAAATACAGAAATATGGTGGTGGACGTTTACTACATGTGAGTGCAAACACGTGATCTATGAAGGTTTTTAAATACATTTTTCAAAGTATCTCGCAGACGAAAAAACCTGACCACTGGTTGTTTCCGAGTGTTGGAATGGACTTATTGGTAAAATATATAATAATAAACATTGCTACACATTTATATAGGCAAGCAAGTCAATCATTGAGCAAGAATATGATTTAGGTCCACTGCAAAAGTCAGTGGACACCATTTCAGATAAGACGGTATTGGTTGGTTGTTGAATAATCCCGGTTTGTTCTGTCGGGGCAATTCCTTATGGGATATTGCATCGAGAACAGATTTGTAAATGCAAAAAGCACACAAAAGTTCCAAGTCTTTAATGCATGCAGGTCTCTCTAGACGAGTGAGTCTGGAACAGTTCAACAGTCTTTTAACACAGTTTCACCCCCTCCCCCCCCATAGGGAGGCTGTGTTGGCAAACGGGGTGAGGAAAGGGCCGGTGCCCCTGCTTATCTTTATGACCTTGCAGCTGTGAGCCCATGCAGTTTCAGCTCACACCAGAAGCAGTTACAGAAGAGATTAGACCCCATAGGAAAGGGAAAGCACACTATGAAGGCAAAGGATGAAACAAAGCAAAATAGGGATTTGTCCATCAAAGTTCTCGCCGAGAAGAAAAATAAAATAAACGATTTTAATTTAAATAGGAAGACTTACTGTGCTGCTCACATCTTTACGGGCGGGGGCCTTGGCGGCGCCGCCGGGCGGTTCTCGGGCAGGTTTGTTTTTAACGGGGTTGGCCTGCTGTTGTTTTACGGGAGCTTTCTTCTTCCTCCTCTCCTCCTCCTCCTCCTCCTCCTTTTTCCTGTCCGGCTTCGTGTTCTTTGGCTCCTTGAGGTCCAGCTTCCGCTTCACAATAAGACTCACAAAGCTGCTGGTCAGATCCAGCTCCTGCACAACAACAACAACAACAACATTGCCAACTTGTTTTGCTGACTGAACATCGTATTTATGTGTTTACATTTTCCTTAGATTCACTGTAAATTTGTTATTTTATTTTTATTATCATTCTATTCTATTTCTCTATTGTTCTATTGCTATGCAACCTCTGGCACAATAATTTTCTTCGGGATTAATAAAGCTTTATCTTACCATATCTAACAACAACACAGGGACAGAAATGGACGGCGATGGGAACAGTTAGGATTGTTTTGTACTGGAGTAAAATTACCAATATAAAAACTAAGAGGCACAGACCAAGACTGCATTCATATCGTGGATGACATTCCAGTGGCTTGACATTGTGCAAATTTGTAATCAAAATCTGACACACACACACACACACACACACACACCACACACACACACACACACACACACACACACACACACACACACACACACAACACACACACACACACACACACACACACACACACACACAGTGAAATCAGCTGATCCAAGAGAGCCAGACGCGTGTGTACCTCAGAGTCACTCTGGGATTCGGCGGCCTCGTCGCTGTCGTCACTGCAGCCGCTGGAGTCAGAGTCACAGGAAGAACTCTGGCCGTCGGCCCCGCCGCTACAATTGCCCACCGCGGCCGCCGTCGCCACGTCTCCGCTCATCGTCTCCGTGGCCCCCTCGTTTTCCTGCCAGGAAAGGTAAAAGGTTCGGCCCCTGCGTAAGCGCACACCCACACACTTCATGTGTGGGTTTGGTCTAAAAGTAGATCACTGACAACGACATGGCATCCCGGAAGAAGAGGCAGAAGTGATAGTAGTCATGCTGCGGTTGCTGCAGCCGTCTGGGGTTGCTGCAGCCGTCTGGGGTTGCTGCAGGCCCTCTCCCACGCAAAGACAGTCATGCTTTTAAAACCGCTTTTAAAAGTGTACCAAACGGCTCTCCTGAGTGACGACAAAGGCGGGTGTTGGGACTTGTTCCTATATGAAAGTCCTCGTGCCAACAGCACGAATGTCTCTCCGTGTGATGCTGCCTTGTGTCACATTGATTCCCGGGATTCCTGATGCTTAGATTTTTTACAGAGACGATGCACTAGAGACATAACTTGCATTACAAGCTGGGAATCAGGTAATAATCTCCAGTTTTGCTCAGTCCTCCAGAATAGTGCGCTTTCTTTGCATGCTCTTGAATTGGGCTAGTAGCATTATGGCAAAATTTTGCACAATTTCATTGAAACTTTTCCGTTGTGGTAATGATTTGATCTCCGGACGTTCAAACTCAAAGGACGTGTGTCTTAATTAGGAACTTAGGTGGGTCATGTTTCCAATGAGAGCACTCGCACCGAGGAAAGATTGTCCAGCATTTCTTTAACGTTATTCGTTACACGGCTAGCATTTTCTGACATCGCAAGCCACAGACTGGGGAATATGTCTCACCCCCTGTAAGAGGAAGTGAGCTGCTCACATCCCCCCGCCCCCCATCATCTCCCTCCCACACATACTCCCATACCTCTGCTTTCATTTTTGGTTTTTGCTTCTCCTTGTTGAGCTTGTCAAGGAGTTTCTTCTCCTTCTCCTTCCGCCTCTGTTGGGAGGAAGAGGAGGAGGAACGTGAGACAATCTGTTTACACCCCCCCCCACCACCACCACCACGTTGTCCATGAGACGCTAGCACAAAGCACTCACCTGTTTTTTGAGGCGCTTCTTCGCAGCCTTGGCTCTGGTTTTCTTATCTCGTCCTTCGACTTGCTGTAGGTGGGGGAGGGAGAGGAAGACAAAGGGTTCTCTGATCTGTGATCACCCACGATAACAACCACCAACCAACCAACTTGGGCAAAGTCAACGGACAACCTTTAAAAACGTCCGGATTTACTCACGGGGAGGACGGGCCCAACGGGTTCTGCACACTGCGGCTGGGGAGTTAGCTTGATTTCTCTCCCGTTGTCGTAGCGTCGTGGCTGGTATAGTGAGTTCTGTGTCGACCCGTTAGTCTCGTTAACCCGTGCGGGGCGGTAGCCGTTGTACTCGGGCCAGTACCTGTACGCCACTTCCCTCTGTATATCCCCCAAAAAGGAGCCGTCCAGATCCAACCCCCCTGGAGACAGGTGACCACAACGGAGTATTATTATTATTATTAATTATTATTATGATGATGAGATACAGATCCTTCAAATCCTCCAGATTTGATCCTTGATCAAATTGATCATGATGTATTGTATATTTAAAGTGTGTGATAAACACATCGCAAAAGAAAAATGATTTAACTGCGATCAGTAGCGTGTTTACAAACTGAATTTCACAGTGTGTCGCTTTGAAATTCAACAGTGCTAACAAACAATTGATTTTAATGTATTGATTGATTCTATTATTCATGAGGATGCATACTGGACTTTTATTCTTATTGCTGCATGCGCGTGTGTGTGTTTGGCGGCCGCCACTTCCCGCTGTGTGTTGTGTGACCACTATGTGTGGATTAATAAAGATCTTCTTCTTCTAAATCTGTTTCGGCCCATTTATCCCAGTCACGACCCAGATTTGTGATGAATCTGCTCGCAACTGGCAACTGATAGATAACGCTCTGAAACAAGGCCGTTTCAGTGTGTGGCTGTCGGAGCAGTAGACGGGCCGCTTGTGCCAACACTGTGCGAGGAGTTGGAAGGGGCTGATGCACCGACTCATCCGATAACCAAACAAACTCCAGAGACTATATTTAACCTGGAGAGAGACCGAACGAGCCGCTGCGTTGCTTGGCAAATGGTGAGAAACAAAATATCAACGTGGTGCCTTTCCCTACTTGTTGCACTGTTATGATTCCACCCTTTTAAAATAAGTTGCTGTAACATAAGCGGCAGCTGGCAGTGCACATCTCCAACTCAAATATAACGGTTTGAGTGAAATAAACGTATTAATCCCTCTATTTTGACATGTGGTTGTGCATGATGCAATGACATATTTCAACACTATCCTGCTGCTCTTTTAAGTATCAACAAACACACAGTGTGTCTGCGATAGACGACTGCCTGTACTTCTTTAACTTGCAGTAGGCCCACTTCGCAAGTCCACCAGCAGATGTTGAGTGACATTTTTTTATTGCCCTCCGTCTCGGCACAAGACGCTATGGATTATTGCCGCCACTAGACTGTTATTGATATAAACTATAACAAAGGTTTTTTATTTGTATCTCCTGCTGCTCGTTGTTGCTTGTATGTTGGTTTGACATATAATTAGGGCTGGGTATCGTTTCAAATTTTTCGATACCGGTACCTGAGTTTCGATACCGGTGCCAAAACGATACTTTTTTCGATACCTATGTGTAAATAAAAGCACATTTCATAATGCAATTGCCAGAACATGTTTTTACTGTAATACAAGTCTTTTTACATTAGTTTTTCCAAATAGAAAGAGTCCAAGTGTCCTTTTTCACTTCACAATTTGTAAACTAGGCCGTGTTTCCCATACATTGATTTATTTGTGGCGGCCCACAACAGAATGAAAACTGAGCTTTAATGATCCCACCCCCCCTCTAAATTCACCAGATTATACCTTATAGTTTTAACTTGAAAATGTCTAACATTTTCACACACAGAGAAAGAAGCGCTCAAATTGCACCAGATTGATGCATTTTAAGTTTAAAATGTCCACATTTCTAACTTACTCTATCCATGTTGAGGAAACAGTCAAACACAGTGCAGTTCTCTTGTCTCAGGTTAATGCCGTGCGAGATTAAATGCTTCATTCAATTAGAAGTGTTGCTACCCGCGCCAGCTATGATCTTATCACAAGTATTGCATTTTGCACGTCCCTACTTTTTACAAAATGTAACCAGACCTTGGACCGTGGTTTGGACATTTTTCGACTCTCCGTAAATGCGGACATCCACATGGCTCGGTGTTTACATGCGTAGTGACGTAGAAATGCAAGGACGCGATTAACGGAGCCCCGCCCCCCGGAGACGTTGACTCGGAGCCCAACGCGCGCCTCACGGGAGCGTAATTGCGCATCCTTGGTGCAATATCTGTGATGTCCACCAATGTCCAAAACAACAATACGTCCTTGATACCGCCACCTGAACCAGCAGTCACGTTAGATTTTAGAACAAATATAGTGATTGGATAAGAGATGAGGAAAAAAAAATAATAAAAAGGTACCGAAGTTTGGCACCGAATGTTCTGACCTCTGCCTGTGCTCGGTAGTACCGCAGTGATTCGGTCGGTACCAAAAAAGTACCGAATTTCGATACCCAGCCCTACATATAATGCATCTTGTCTGTGAGTGTTTTTTGTAAATTGTTGTTTTTTTGAGTTGTGTTGTGACTGGTAAGCTGCAAATGAATTGCCCTTCTGGTGATACATAAAGTTGACTGAACTGAACTAAATTACAATGCAAGTGTCCATGCGGTTAGACAAAACAATGTGTTCGTTTCTTACTTAAAATGCTCAACTCCAGGAGTCCGGGGGGCATATGAGGCATCCGTCTGTTCACCATGTCCGCCAAGGCGCTCTACACACACACACACACACACATTACGGAGTTAAGAAAGAACACAATCGCGTGTAAACCTAAAATAACACCGGCTCAAAGGAGCCCTAATTATCCCATTACAAGCCATTTAAAAAATGTAAAATTGCCGTCGTGGCTTAGTAACATCACAAGTGGGAGCCGTCCACAGAGCTGTATGCTGACTAGATCAGTCCCACCAGTTGGTACAGCCCACCAGTTGGTACAGTCCACTAGTGACGTCACGATGATAATTTAGTCACGTGGCCATGTCGACACGGCTTGTCGTGGCAAACCACGCCCACACTTCGCGCTATCACAGGGCTCCTTTAAAACGTACAGAGGCTACAAGCCAACGTGTCCCAAGGAAGGCAATGGAAGTTTCGCATTGTTTTGCATGGGGGGGGAGTACAGGCGAGTACAGGCGTTAAATATGAGGTGAAAGATGTACTCACCATGACGTGTGGGTCCATATAATCTAGAGAGAGAGAGGAGAGGAGAGAGGGAGAGAGCGAGAGAGAGAGCGTAACGGGTTTAAAGTTGAGCCAAACATCGCAACAAAACACTCGTTTTAGCCACAAACACGCTTACCTGTGGCGTCCATGTTTTGATACGAGTCACAAGTACACCGACGTGGAATTAATGCTTACGGCATAGAAGCAGTTGTGACGCTAATAATCATAATCATAATAATAATGGTAAAAATAGCTAAATAAAAACGCAGGCACGCATGCAAGCGCACGAAGACGTCGTCGTCGTCGGGTCGTGAACGGAAGTTCGTGTGCGCATGCGCCGTCGGCGGGCGGAGCGGGACGGGACGTGACGCGGCACTTCGTTGACCAATCACGTGTTCGCAGGAGGGCGCCAAGTGTATAAGAAGTGGAGGGTGGTACGGCGGTCCTGGGGCCTTAGTCACAACACAACAGTGGAATGTTTTAAGAGCGTTGCGGTGACGTGGGAAGCAACATGGAGTTTAGATAATTATTTGGAGAAGGAGAAGTCGGCCAGGAGTCTTAAGTGGCAAATGATAAAGTCTTTTAATTGTCCCCTGAACAGTGTTTAAATCAAATGACCTTAAACCAGCTTCATTTATGTTGCACTTTTTATACAACATGTAGTCTAAAGTGTTTTTATTTAAAGAAAGATTAAACCAGCATATACACAAATAAAAACAGGAATGATGAATAGACTTTTTGCAGACTTAAACACTGCAATAAAAACTGAACTGGAAATGAGTAATAATACACAGAATTAGTAATAAGACATCAATGATAGTAAGTCAAATTATTAACACTTAACTTAATAAAAAAAACGCGAAGAGTAACGAATAAATGTGTGGTGAAAAATTTTTTACTACTTATTTTGATGACTGGAAACAATCATACGGTGTTGCCTTATGGGGCCTAACACTCCACTTCAATTGATCCTCCACCGCTCTGTTCCCTTATCCCTGTATCAGCGGCTGGAGGAGCAGCTGTTGTTGGCCATTCAGGTTGTTTTGCAGATGGGATTCACTGGTGTGGTGTGGTGTTGTAGTTATGGTGTTGCCATACTGCGTGGGGATCCTTCACCCCCCTCTGTCTGGCCCACCACCATCATGTCTTCCTGGGTGGTTTTATTACCCAAAGAATGTGACCAATGTGACTGTGTGACTGTTTGTTCTCCTAATCAATTTATCAGGCCATTGATGCAAGGGATGATGTCTTATTTTCTGTTGAGTCTTTCCACACTCCACAGTTCATTCATGTAGCACATCTTTTTACAAGATGGTCACGCCTATGCAGCGGGAGAGAGAATGCAGACAGTTCTTACTGCCATCATGGCCTTACACAGAGATAAAAAACAGAAACTGTCCGTGACGCGAGGACAGTTATTTAAGGCTTAAGAACTGAAAGTAAACCTTAAAGGCCTTATTTCAGTGCTACATTTTGGAAATAACAAGCAAATAGTCCCATGTACTCAGCAGAGTGGAAATGTACCAGTGCACAAGGTTAATACTGTCGTGGATTTACCAATACTCTGACATTCGTAAGAGGGAGATCAGGAAGACCGAAGTTTGAAAGTTAAAAACTTTATTTGTCACTGCCAATAGTAACACAAAGCCTGAGTCAAATCTGCAGAGAAGACTGCCACACCCTTCTCGGGCTCTGTCTTTTAAACCCAATCTACACATGTTTACATCTATACATTCCAAACCCTATAAGGATACCGTGATAGAGTACCATACGTAGATTCTCTCTCCTGTACCCGGCACAAGATAGCACTGTTTAGTTTGGCTCATGTCCATCTTTGGACATTCAGTCTGCGCTTCTGCACTGCATACCTCGTCATCAACACGCACGCCAGACGCAAACGTTTGATTATATCAGTCTACAGAAACCTAAGCCATTTACACCTAAGACCCCAAAGACGTTTTTCACCGAGGCCAGACCTCCTGTAATGTGTAACATGTGGAAGCTACTAATCATAACAAGGAGACGATTAACCTCAAGCAGACCTCCTACACCACAATGGCCAGAGACAGGAATGCCGTCATGCCGAAGAGTGCGTAGACACAATGAACGGAAAGTAGAAACAGATGGACTTTTGTTGTTATAATTGAGTTTCATTTTTATAGCATCTGATGCTACAATTCTCCTGTGAATTAGCCTGCCCAGTGATTACAGATAAAAATGTAGCTATCCAGATGACTCTGGGACAGTTAATGACTGTCCAAATCCCCAGTTCAATAAATAAATAAAATAAATACATCTATCATTATTGGAATACTATAAGTAGGGCTATGTCTCTGTGGCTGTCCCTCTGCCGGTGTCTGTCTGTCTGTCCGTCTCTGTCCATTAGTCCAGTAGAAACGCCAGCCTCCCTTCTGACAGGCGTCACTCAATGCATCAACAATAGATTCAATTCATCAAATAATGTAATTCAACCAACAACAAAAAATGCTGGTGGGCGAGGCGATGCCATCAAATATGACACGCTGTGCAGTGAGTGAGTCGTCCACTTGTTCCTCTTAGTTGCTATAGTTGCTGTCTACAGGCCACTTACTTGGAAGGGCCACTGTTAAAATCAAATAGCTTGTGAGGTCACACAACACTGCAGTCCTGACCACAAGTTCAATACAGAGTATTTATTGAGCGCCAGGACGAAAGAACCCCTCCTACCCACGACGTGACCTATTTTTTTTTTGTTTCATGATCGTGAGAGATACACAATTTGATGTCTTGTCTGGAGTTCCTCTCCAAAATTGTGGGCGCAATGCACTTCATTCGCCACAGGGGGGCGCCGCCGCGTTCACAATTTTATTAGCTTTTCTGTTGGGCTTGTTTGAAGAAGCAAAATGATTCAGTTGCTTTTTGTTTCTCTGGTTTTTAAAACAAAAACAATGGTAATTTTATAGTTAGAGACCAAGGACGGTTGTCAACCATTTGTTAATAATAAGCCACGTCACAAAACACGCAAAGGAGTCATGAAAGTTTATTAGATTTTGCACAGTGCAGTTTCATTTTAAAACACCCTAAAGGCTGGAACGTCACACTAAATACAATTGTCGTTACAGGTCAGTGCGTAAAGAAATATAATTCGGCCGTGAAATCGGGTTAATTTCGTTCGATTTCAACTGCTGAGGAATGTACAAAGATTTTGATGCAAAAAAATCTAATAATTGAAGTGTGAAGTCAACCACAAATTACCACAGGCGCATTGTTCCCTCTAAATTTGCATAAGACAAAAAAAAAGTTTAATATAAAATAAAGATTTCACTGACCTATAAGTCTCACATGTATTTTTGGGCTTCCGTTTTTTTTTATGTACCTTGGAAGCACTGAACTTTATGTTTATAAAAAAAAGGAAGAAAAAAACATTGTAACGATATAAATCGGCCTTTAATCACAGAGGTGTAACAGTAGGGTCAACCTCGGGTGTATCATGAAATTAACTATAAGGCACTGGCATGTCTACAGACCATAATAACTTAATTCCCCCCCCCCCCCCCCACACCCTCTACAAGTATTCCACCTCTGTGATAAAGCGTTGATATGCCTTCAAACTGTGTTACTGGTAGTGATTAATATGTGCTACTCGACCCGCATCGCTCAGCATATCACGAGTGCATTAACAGGTTGCTAGCGGAAACAAGAACAACAACAAACAACAATACAAAAAAAAGTCCTTCACTGTTAGCCGTCACTGCACAGGCAAAGCACAATCTTCCTGTGGCATTGTGAAACTCTGGAGCCTTCCTTTCAAACAAATATGAAGTAAAAATCATCACAAGTGCCACCTTCTTTCTCCATAGACACACCACTACCCGCTACCACACCTCACGCACACACACACACACAAATGCAAGTAGTACGTTTAGCAACTCCTGTTCGTGCAAAACGGAAAATCACTGATGATTGAAATGTATTTTGCTATATTTTGCAAATCAGGAACTTTCACGTTGGGGAATGGGTAGAAGCACAATGCGCGGATGTAGGCTTCGAGTCTGGTCTGGTCCTGACAATTGCAGCATTTAGTCGTTAGCGTTAGCTACCTGATTAAACCTTGGCTAAACTCTTCATTTCATAAGTTCATCCACCGATGTGACGCACGCGTGTGCCCAAAATCCGACATCTCGTCTCGACTTGTTCGGATTTTTCCACCAAAGCCTTAATTAGCAAAGACCTAAATCTAAATCACATGTTTAAAAAAACGCAACTAAAAACTCCCAACAACCTTCAAAAGCAGCCGTATGACGCCTTGCACATCGTTTTAAAACTGTCCCTGCCCTACTTCCTCCCAAGTTACAAACAACAACGTTATGTTCACTGGTCTACACTTTCACACGACACGCACACAGCCTAAAAAGGTGTTGGTTATTCTAGTAAGGCTATGGTCTATGTATGCTTTGTTTTTTTTGTTAGTTTTCTTTACTCAGAACACCTGTGCTAATAGCATCAGCGCTAGCTTCTAGCGGCGGCGGCGGCGGCGGCCTCTCAGGCGAGGGGTGAGGAGGTGGAGGGGGGGAGGGTGGAGGAGGGTGGAGCTTCATACGTCTCCGTCCTCGATGCGCGCCAACTGTCTCTCCAGGATCTCGATGCGCTGGCTCTGGGCCAGCACCACCACACGTAGGGCCTTCATCTCCGCCAGCAGATCGTTCAGAATGTCGTCCTGGGTGAACAGAACAAGAAGTGAATGTTTACTGCAGTTTGCCATTGTTTGCCATGTTTGTAGCATATTGTATGTTCTTAGATGTTGTTAATGCACCTCTGCTCTTATCCCAGCTATTATGCAGGCAACCTAGCAATTATAAAACTCACGCCTCAACCTTGCAATTATGATTATAATTATAATTACTTGAAACCTGTTCTATTCTTATCTTTATGTACCACCAGCTAAATATTGCTGTCTCTTTCATCAAATGTAATTCTTGCAAGTCGCTTTGAATAAAAGCGTCTGCCAAATGCCCTAAATGTAAGCGACTTGATATACACTTGATGCATGTCAGCAACAAGACACGGGCTACTTTCTAAAGATTGAAAATGCCCACTTATGGCTCGCGACCCACATGTTGACAATTACCGCTTTAGCCATACTACAGTATATCCGGCCCTCAAACCACATGAAAATTTTAAATTAAATTAAATTCTATTTTATTCTATGGAGGGCAGGTTGGTGGAGTTAATCGCATACTTCTCTCTTCAGCCTATCTGCCGTTCCGTCGGTGGGGTTGGCTCGGGCCTGCCGCTCCGCCTCCCCTTCCGTCTCCTTGGCGACCGCGGCGGCGGTGGCCGAGGGCGTGGTGGTGGCGGCTGTAGCCGCCCCCGCCACAGTTGGGGCCCCGCCCCCAGAGTCCTGGGCCGGCAGCTTGGGCCGGCCCCGCAGCGTGTCGCGGTGCTTAGAGGGGGGCGTGGCGTAGCCCCCGCTCAGGGACACCAGCAGGGGCCCGGCATCCTGCCCAGCAATCCACTCCTCGGCCAGGAGGGAGGGCTCCAGGCCCGCCGTGTCCGGGTACAGGTCCCCCTGGAACAGGTCCGACTGGAGGTGGGGTGGGGGGGGGGGGGGGGCAAACACACACATCAACAAACAAACAAACAAACAAACAAACAAAACAGGAGATGGAGGAGATTGAGATGATGACGTTTTGAATGAGCAATTACGTGGGGCGTTTCCACTGGACTAATGGACCGACTAATGGTTGGACATACAGACAGACAGACAGACAGACAGACGGACGGATAGACAGACAAAGGGACAGACCGAGGGCAAGACAGACAGCAGACAGAGGGAGAGAGAGCAGACGGGGACAGACACATGCATACACACACAGACAGACAGAGAGACAAACAGACAGAGAGACATGGCATACTTTGCGTGGCACAGTCATGGAGATGGGTTCAATCTTCCTTTCGTGGACTTTGTAGAACCTGAGGAAACGGAGGGCGGAGTCAGACAGACGCGTCCCATGAAACGTACATCAACATTGATCTTTTATAACGGGGATTATTCACAGAACGACAGCAGGGGGGAAAAGCATTAAACACGAGTATAACTAACCACACCCACACGGGGGCGCCACTGGGATGATCGCGGCGTGCCTGTGAGACACACCTACCTGGCAATTTCGCACTTGTTGACGTCGACGCCGCGCTTGCTCACGTAGCCCGCGCCGCGCTGGGGCTCCTTGCTGCTGTACAGGTTGAGGAAGTGGACGTAGGGGGACTCATCGGTCACCTCGAAGTAGCGGATGGTGCAGTCACCCTGGGGGACGCGACGCACACACACACACACACACACACACACACACACACACACACACACACACACACACACACACACCACACACACACACACACACACACACACACACACACACACACACACACACACACACACACACACACACAAGTTTGAGAAAACACAAGAAGCGTGTGAGAGGGGGTGACAGTGAGGGGGCGACAGGGCCAGCACAGGAATAAATTCAGAATTCCACTCAAGGAGAGGTCTGTACTAATTTGGACAGTTAGACAGACATACATACAAATAAAACAGAGAAACATAAACTAAACAAAATGCAGATGGAAGAAAGAAGGCTAATAAATACAGAAATAAATAAATACAAAATAGCACAATAGCAGAATGGCAGGACGGACCAATCAAATTAAATGGAGGAAAAAGAACGCAGTCACAGACATGTAGAGGGAAGGTAGGAAGATTGACAATGGTTCACAAAGAGTGAGAGGACGACCAATCACAAAGAACGGAGGGAAACGAGAGGACCAATCACAGAACGCAGAGGAAAAAGAGAGAGCAGGTGCTATCCAGACTTCAGGTGTGTAAACAAAACAGTGTGTGTGTGTGTGTGTGCGTGCGCTGCTTAATGCACAAACCTTCCCACACAAATACACCATGTTGGTGTCCGGGTCGTAAAAAGGCAACAGGACACCGTTACTGGTGTCCATCTCCTGCACGGCAATTGGCTCAGAGAGATCTTTCTGCGAAGAAGGGGGAAAGAATATATAATAAATTACACGGCAACTGATTTTCCAAACGGACAGGCCCTTTGTCCCACTTGGGAATAATATAATCTATAACCTAATACAACATATAATTGTGTCTAATTCAATATTTATTCAATATATGGAGCCGTCTGACAGGAAGTCGTGGGAAAGGGGGATCTTAAGGAGGACGTACCGGGTCCCACAAGGCCATCTGCCTTTCGCTCATGCGGCTGAAGCCGGTGGTGAGGATCTTGCCGTCGGACAGGAACACGGCTCTCATGGGCCGGGTGCCGTCGTGCACCTTCTCCCTCACCTGGAGGCAACAGCCACGGTGTCGGGAATAAGACGAAAGCAGAGCTGATTTAGTGAGGTGACATTAAGATAGGAAGGAACTGCCGATAGGAATCACTGCCCATACATATGGGACACAAAGCATGTGTAATGTGACGGAGGTGGAGGAGGAGGTTGGCAAATCAAATCGATAATCAATAGTCAATCATAATAAATAATCGCCATCACAGTGTGGAGTATATGGATATTTTCAATGCACATATATTTAGACATCTTTTTTCTCTTCTTGTTATTGTATCTTTTTTGCCTACTGTTGCCTGCCATGTCTTAAGAATGTCACTGTTCAGAATGGCCCTGTGTTGATGTACATGAGACAATAAAACACTTTGACTTTGAGTGTGTGTGTGTTTCGTGGCTGGTTTAAGCAGCCTCACCTGGCCATGAGTCAAGCTGATTAGAGTCTGAGGCTGGGTGAGGTGGCTAGTCAATGGACCACAGGTTAAACCAGCCATCAAAACACACACACACACAACACACCCCACCTTCCCTGTCAAGCAAACATTCTGCAAGCTCTACAACTAACCGGTTTATCATCATCAACAACAACAACAACTTCCTGTGTCCTAGGATTAGAGGGGCCCAGGTCACTGTTGTGCTGTACACACACACACACACACACACACACACACACACACACACACACACACACACACACACACACACACACACACACACACACACACACACACACACACACACACACACACACACACACACACACACACACACACGTGTCCTCATAAACCGTGCCTTGAGGACGGTGCCGCGGCGCGGGTCGACGATGCGCAGCGCCTTGTCCTTGGAGACGGTGCACACGGCGCTGCCGTCGCGGTTCCAGCACACGCTGAAGATCAGGTCGGGGTGGGCGTCCGCCAGCTGGTACACCAGTTCCCCCGTGCCCACGTCCCACACACACATCACGTTGTCACAGCCTGGTGGGGGAGAGGTGGGACACGGGTTTGCCTTATTGACATGACTACTTTTTATATTTGTACTTTTACTATATTTGTATTATATTCCCTGCTCCTTTTGCTGTAAAGACTGTAAATAGTGTGGCTATTTGATTCTCTGGTTATTTGTATTTGTTGCACATCCCACTGGGTATCGCCACTTTTTCCATTTCACTGCATATCCTGTATGGATGTGATGATTAAAGTTCTTTAAACGGGTGTGAGGAGGGAACATCGGAGCTGGAAGGAAGCGGCTTCATACACATACAAGATGCGCAGTGAAGTGAAAAGTGGCGATGCTTTTATGCGGAATGAGCAAAAGAATAACACAAATAACACAAATTTGAGGGAGCAGAATTGGAGGGATCAGAATATTTACAGTATTTACAGTAAAAAGGGCAGCGAACAAAACAAAACACCATCTCTCTCTCACTCTGTCTGCTGTAGCCTCCTCTTTCCACCAGCCGTCTGTCGTGCTAAAGATTGATTGAGTTTTGTTTGTTAACATTTTCCAGCCAGGCATTGGCTTACTGTCTCCCTCTATCGTGAGCCATTTATCCTTCTATCTGATGATCTGGGATGCACTATAATGTATGACTCCATACGCTTCCTCTGGGCAGGATCTGCTGTCTGCTCCGAGGTCTCTGAGTGGAAATGTAACACTGTGCCCAGATGAAGAGACTGCTGGCTGGCTACCCCGCCATCCATCCATCCATGACCTTAAATCGCCCTTCACCATACACTATGTATTACCGATCCTATTTGTTTTATTCTTCTTTCACTCCTCTCACCAGTTTCCCTCGACTAACGGCTGCCTTTGATCCGATACACTTTGCTACGTATACTGAAGTGCTCTAAAGACACACACACACACACACACACACACACACACACACACACACACACACACACACACACACACACACACACACACACACACACACACACACACACACACACACACACACACACACACACACACACACCACACACACACAAAATGTGTACGATTTGGCCAACTGTCGCAATTAGTCCTCCACAAACATAGGGGGCAGCATATTCAGAGAAAGTTGTGCGTCCCACAATCATCAGTATAGCAGGAGTATTTAGATGTTAGCTATATAATATACAAAGACATGGTTTGCGCTACTGGGTGTCTGTTGGTCGGTGAGCTGGAACGGAATATAACGGAAGGGGTGTGACTAAGGCACTCTATAGACAGTAAAGAAGAAGAAGTTGTGGTGTTCACCACTACTGGAAGAAAGAAGGAAATGCACAGTGTTCACTGTGCTATGGTGTCGTCAAGTTGTTCTTCTTCAAGTGAGCTGGTAAGTTTGAACAAGCATTCCATTTGTGTTCTTTTGACACTTGATTGGGGTTAGAATACGGACGCTGCAGGGACGGCAATCGGCTCTTGAGGTACAAAGTGGTATGTATGACCAGACGGTCACTACCTGCTAACTTAAAAGGGAACTTCTCCGATGTTCAACCGGCTTAGTATCATGTTAATGTGGGCAGTATTATGCAAATGTTTACTTTTCCTCCATATTGCCCACACCTCCATCCCTCCCTCCCTCCCTCTCCTCCCTCCAATGGCTCAGGGGGTGAAAGGTCACCCTCGTCTGTGTTGACTCGGTTCACTGGCTGACTTTTCTGACCTCGTCAACAGTACACAAATGAAGAACAGTGAGATACATGCTGTGGTTTTTCCTTCTAAGGAAGTGTGAGTGTGTATGTGTGTGTGTGTGCGCATGTTAGCTAACCGTTTTCCACGATCCCATCAAGTCTTAAATGCCATCTAGTGCTGTGTTCAATAGCAATGAGCTACAGTCAACGATAGCCTTAGAACAACAACACTAATGCATTACTTATCGGACTTCTTCCAGCAAAGCATTACACAGTGACCCATTGCTTTCAAGCTAATCGGAAGGCTTTTAATAACTAAACCGGAGACTTTTAGGGAAGTGCTTGGTCAGCACATACATTCTGGTTTTACCTAGATCCTATTTGAAAACAAGCGGACGAGGCACTACATTTGTTAAATATATAATCAATGTAACCTTTGCGATAGACCACAGTGAATGACAATAACCCCCGACAAATATGGTAATCAGGAAGCAGGAAGGAGTTACCTGCGGTGAGCAGGATGTTGAGGGCTGTGGGGTGCCAGGCCAGGATCCCCACTCTCTTACTGTGGCCCTCCAGGGTCACCAGCGGCTCCGTCATGGGCCCTGTGAGGCCCCCGTCCGGGATCTGCCACACCTGGGGAAACGCACGACAGCAAACAAACATTCAATCACATGACGTTCAAAATGCTACACATTGAACTGTGATATCGTTCTGTGAAGCATGACAAACCATCGGCAAATTCCAAATGTACACCATGAAGATGCATATTCTGAAATTACCACGACACACATTACAGTAAAACGATGCCAAGTTACATTAAGAACAACTGCTGAACAAATGCTACCACCGTCATGTTTCGTGTGTCGTTGTGATGGAATACAATACCACAAATAAAATGTGGGTGTTAGCGTGAACAACAGAACGGAAGAACTAAATCAAATTGTGTCAAAAATACCTTCACGGTGTTGTCCTCTGAGGCACTTGCAATGATGTTGTCGTCATGGGGACACCACTGGATGTCCAGCACTGGCGCCAGGTGACCGCACACCGTGGAACACGATTGGTCGATCCGGCCGCTCTGTGAAATGGAGAGGAAAACCCTTCGATACCATGACGGCATTTTTAACATTTCAACACCGATCGTAACGACTTTCCACTCCTCCGCCTCCTATTAACCCTCACCACCCCGACTTCCCAGATGGTTTGGTACACAGAAGAACCATCCGGGAGTCCTACTTTGAAACTGCCAATGCTTGGCATGTGATTGGACAAACCATGTATCTATCACCACCACGCCCGCTAAAACTTCCTTCCAGTACTTCCTCGTTAAACACTGATTGTTTCGAACCACTTATGACCAGTTTTACTTGGAATACCTGGCGTATATGTAGAGAACAGGACAGAGAGATCCCACCCCCCCCCCACCCTCACCTTGCCGATAGGCAGGACCAGGAAGGCTCCTCCCCCGCCCGACTCCACGATGACGGCGATGAACTTGGGGTTGACGGCGCACAGGGGGCTGTCCCAGGTGACGCGCGACACGCGGACGTCGTCGATGCAGTGCTCCGCCTTCCAGGCCTGCGCGAAGACATGCCGGAACTTGCTCTGCCGGACCACGCCTCTGCGGAAGGACATGACTGCGGAAAGAAAATAGTTCCGTTAGGCCCGGGTTAGACTCTCCAGACGAGGGTAGTAGGCACCCTTGAGTGAGACGCTAAAACTTGTATTACCTGCGCATCATTACGGACACTCTATCTGAAACAATTCACTGTAGCGTCGTTTTGGATAAGCCAGTAGGCCTAAATACAAGTGACATTGCAAATACACAACTACAAGCAAATAATACACCAAGTTCGTTTGATGGAGAGGAAGATGAGTGCAAAACGGCCGTTGCGTAATCTGTGGCCCACATAAACATATAAACAATATCCAGGTCTATGGCGTTGGGCTCAAGGTGACCCAGAGAGGCAAACAAACATCACAAATGGTATTCTTGGCCATTCTATGACCATGCGTGTCCAAGTGGCGATGCTCAGCGGAATGTGCGTAACAATACCAAAGATACGTTGAATCGGAGGGATCAAAATCAGAATATCAGTGGACTAACTGTGTTGCGGTAACTATGTATTTACAATGACCCTTTACGGTTAAAGCTTTCCCCATCCTAATGTCGTTGACTCACTGGAGTATTTCTTTCTAGAAACAAGGAACGATTACCAAAATAAAAGTCTCATTCAAAGCATTATGGAAATGACTCCCCTCCCATGCCCTTGTGGTTGTCAACACTCTGTGGCCAGGATTTTGCCTGAAACCAGTGGAGTGGGGGTGGGGCAGTGGAGTAAATGTACTCATGTACTGCTCTACCTACTTACAATGGAGCCTTTTCACAGAGGTGTGTAGTAGTAGACTAGCAGTGACCCTAGTTACGTCTACGACACCTGCTAACCCTGGTACATAAAAGTAGCAGACCCATAATTAGGGTTATGGGTGATACCTATGTTCTCCCCTACGACGACACCTCTGTGAATAGGCTCTATTATGAGCCGCCTGTAATATACAACGAGAGTAATGGCAGGCTATATCGGGGGACTTTCTACTACTTGTAACTTCACTCCATTGCCAAATGTGTTACAGATAACAGATAGTAGTAGTTTAATTCACATTCGTCTGACTCATAAAAGTGTGTTCATGTAAATAAAAGGCTGTTCGATACGAGCAGTTGAAATTTGCATTGGGTCACCACTGAAAGCAACACATTGGGCCCAGCCGAAACTAGACCATCCACGCTGTCAGCCAAACAGGTTTATATAGGGTGGGAATGGGCATGTGTCTGTACCATAGTTGGAGTGCACAGTATGGGAACATAATATTCGGCTCTGCGTCGGAATGATGACCTTTTACAGTTGATCCTTTATCATTACAGTATGCCTAGTAGGCCTGCTCCAATATTGCACTTGTGTGGAATGTTGTCAGTGTGTCTACCTATCTCATATACATTGATATATCACATGCAGTCTATGCATTTACACTACATGCACCTTTTTTCCTAAACACAAAATATAGCAGGGGGGTGGGTGAGGGGGGCGGGTCACACAGAGCTAATTATTAAAGGAGGGGAGGTGTGTAATTCTAGACCCCAGGGGGGGATGCTCAAACGGCTTGGTAATGTCAAAATAATGACTAAACACACTGTAGTCTGCATTCTGCACAAGACAGCTGCGTGTGTTCATTGTCACCATTTCATTGCAACATCATGTTGGCAACGTGCCTCTGTTAAATACCATTGAAATAACGTCACATTGCTCTACATCCAGGAAGGATCCAAAAGTAATGGTGGGTTTGCAATGGTGGGTTTCAAAGGGGTCGTTCAGGAAACTCCACTGGCTACCGTAACAAAGAAGAATGTGTGTGTGTGTGTGTGTGTCTTTTCTGTATCGCGCTGGTTCATCAAAATAATCAAATAATCAAAAATAAGCAATACAGCAGCGGCAGCAACAACACATCAGACAAATACAATACCTTATTTTTTTTTGGGATCCCTGCTTTTGGGAATGCCTGGCGGTGTGGACGAGCGAGGAGAAGGCCAAATAAATAAATACAATAAAATAATCCACCAGCAGCAGCAGCACCACCACCACCACCAGCAGCACCACCAGCAGCAGTAACTTAATCCCTTCCTGTGTGGAAGAAGAGGAGGCGACCCGACGCAATGAACGCACTGTTAAGTTATGTGCGTAAATGCCAGCGTTCCTCCCGGCGCACGATCCGACTATTGATTGATTGATTGATCGATTTATGTATTCCCCCTAATGACGTGTACGTGTGCGCGATCGCGAGTAAGGCATTTGGTTGTCTAAAAATGGTGCTGAAGATGGTACGGTCCAATAGACGCGACTCGGGGTTTTGCGCTGCAGCCCGACGCGCCGGAGGAGGAGGAGGAGGAGGAGGAAGAGAGACGCGGACTCCGTGGCGGCGCCACTGCGCACTCGGCTGGCGCGTCGGGTCGTCGGAGCGCACAGTGGGGGGGGGGTGGGTGGGTGGGGGGGGTTATGAGGATGATGATGATGATGATGGAGAAGAAAAAAGAAAGAAAAAAAATGTCCACAGACTTCCGCTCATGACAGGATATTCTTTGTTGTGAGGGGTGGGGTCGTGGGGGGGGGGGGGGGGGGGGGGGGTCGTTGTTTATGTCATCGCGTTTGCTCAGCAGCCGCCTCACCGGTGGAGGCGACTATTGGCAGTTTGTCCGTGTGTGAGGAAACAAAGGGGATACCCTCTCTCTCTCTCTCTCTCTCTCTCTCTCACTCAACCTCTTTCTCTCTCTCTCGCTCTCTCTCTTTCAATTCAATTTCAATTTCAATGTAAAGAGCTTTATTGGCATGGGAAACTTTACATTGCCAAAGCGAGTGGTAAATAAAAAGTATACGTATAAAGAACTAAATATATACAGGTCAGTAAAAAATTATAATTGTAAATACAATTATTATTATTTATATATATATAATAATATTAATGAAAAATAACAAATAATAGTACAAATAAAAATAATGATAATAAAACAACATCTCTCTGTGTGTGTGTGTGTGTCTGTGTCTGTGTGTGTGTGTGCAAAAGAAAAACAGGCTATTATGTACAGTATGGTATGGTATTGCAGACCCCAGGGTCAGATAGGGTCGAGCATATTTACAACTGATTACATAACATAAGTTAACGTACAGTGAAGCACTGCATGTTTACCTTTTATTGGTGAACACGTTCACAGGACATGGTATATTTTGGCTTTTGAGTTTCTTTTGAGTTTTCAGTACAATGTGACGGAATGCTGCTAAACCCCAGCCAGGACTATGGCGCCCCCTGGTGGTGGACGAGTCTAGCACATGCAACGATCTCCAAATCACAGCCTTGTGAAATAACACATTTATATTGAATTTCCACAATTATTCGACACATAAACAGACGTAACAGATGGATCTCGTTGAGATTTAGAAAATGTCATTTTGTGCAGCGTAATTCATTTTAGTTTCTTCAAGAGATGAGCGTAATTAATTATTAGTTATAATATGATGTTGTCATGACAACAATCAGAAGTAGTAGTAGTAGTACTATGTCGTACGTACAACAAGACAGAACCTGCGTTCATCGTGCAACAGGTGGCTCCGTGGCGCAATGGATAGCGCATTGGACTTCTAGGCTAACACGTGCGATGTGATTCAAAGGTTGTGGGTTCGAGTCCCACCGGAGTCGCTCTTTTTTTTTTTTTGTTGACATCTCTCCGCGAAGCGAAAGTATACACGTGTACGGATGCCGGACCACAAACGGACGAAAGAAGCCAAAATATCACACGTACGTTCGAAACATTTTGATATTTATGCACGTTATCATTCCGCGTCAGTACATTATCATGCTTCTTTTTATTTTTTATATATAAATCGTGAACGGCACCAATCATTGAATGTGTAAAAGTACGAAATTGTTTGAGAAGTAACATTATTAAGAATCTGCTGTCAAAAAATATTAAATAAAATAAAATAGAAGAAAATCGAAGAAGTCAACGCACTTTATGACGATCGAGCGGGACCTAACGTCCGCGGGCAGTAGTTTCTAGTCGAGCGGGAGAGGAGGGTGCACCGGGTGTCGCCGAGCTAATATTAGCATAGGTAGCTGTAGCTAGCATGTAGCATGTAGGCTGCGCCGCTGCGCCGTGTGTTTGTTTTGCGGACTCGAGTGTTCAACGCGGTCCCGTCGGAGCCGAGGCGAGACGCGTCGCGGTACATGTCGCCCGCCGCCCCGCCGCCGCCGTTGTCTTCGAAGTCGTCGCTTTTAATTGCACATTTTTTGGAGAGGAGCTAGCCGCTAGCCTATGGGTGTCAGGTCTCGCCGTGACTTCGCCGGGTGTCTGGCGGCCGCGGCTTGAGCGCTCACGTTACGGACACGTCAAGGTAAACACCCAGAGTGGCGAACCACCACCACCACCACCACCAGCAGCACCACCAGTAGCACCACACATGTTATTCCTAGGCTAGTCGTCGCTAGATCACATTCAAGACTCCACTACTTTATTTGTCACATACAGTGACAGTAGCTCAGGAGGTTAAGAGCGGTTGTCTGGCAGCAGGAAGGTTGCTGGTTCGATCCCCTAGCTAAGTGTCGAGGTGTCCCCTGAGCAAGACACCACCTTAACCCTAACTGCTCCTGACGTGTTGGTTGTTGCCTTGCATGGTTGACACCGCCGTCGGTGTATGAATGGGTGAATGTGGGGCAATACTGTGAATAAATACTCTGGATAAAAGCACTGTATAAATGCAATAATGCAATCCATTCACCATTTACCATACAGGATGTGCTAAACAATACCAAAGAGATCTTGAATCGGAGGGATCAAATAATGGACAATGACCATTTACGGTTACAGCTTTCCCCGTCCTCACGTCGGTGACTCACTGGAGTAAGAAACAAGGAACGAAGCCCAAAATAAAAGTGTCATTCAAAGCATTATGGAAATGACCCCCCCCCCATGCACTAAACACACACACACACACACACACACAACCTGAACACCACCCGGGGGGGGGGGGGGGTGCGAGGGTGGAGGAGGCTCGCAGGCTGACGGGGTTGATGTTGATGCACCACCCTTACAGTAAATACACTTTGACGTGTTGGGTTTTGATGTGACAGCAAAGCAAAGGTACGGGCACTGTCAGCTCATGGTGCGTTGTAGTGATCCAGTTGTAGTCTCTGAAGTCGGACTTTCTGACTACCAAGTCGGAAGTCAACCGAGTCAGCTGGGGTGAACCCGAGTTGACTGAAGTCGGGCTCTCTTGAGTTCTTTGCCGACATTCCGAGGTTGGAATTCGGACTTCAGTTCCTCCTGAAACCTCCCGACTTGGAATTCGGGAAGTTCCGTCTCCTGAGTGCAACTGGAACGCACCATGACTCAAGTAGAAGGCTCCCTTGATCTTGATTTAATTTGTGTTACAGTGAGGGCCACTTGTAAATGTATAATAAAGTAATCAATACTGATCCTTAGCCCTTTGACTCGGCTAACTACCGTGGTAGATCATTGGCTGTTAACAGTTATGTCATGTTCAGGTTCTGGATTATTATTAAGTCTCTCATGTCGCTTATCATGTTTTCTTTATCAAAGGTTGCCCCCGACCTGTCTCTATAGTATCCAGGGGCAGCGATGTCGGAACCGAAGCCCCCCACTCCCACGCCAGCCGGAGACACCTACAAAGGCTGGGTGTTCAAATGGACCAACTATATTAAAGGGTATCAGCGGCGGTGGTTCGTCCTGAGCAATGGACTGTTGTCATATTACAGGTGAGGTCCTGGAAGCTGACACACACACACACACAACACACACACACCAACACACACACACACACACACACACACACACACACACACACACACACACACACACACAACACACACCCTCTCCAACAGTTTAACTTTAATTTTAGATTCTGTGAGTGTGACTCAAGCAGCGATATACACATACAAGTCTTAATGTTGTGTGACATTCTGAGGTCAAATGGGGCGGCAGTAGCTCAGGAGGTAAGAGCGGTGCTCTGGCAACAGGAAGGTTGCTGGTTCGACCCCGGGCTCCTCCTAGCTAAGTGTCGAGGTGTCCCTGAGCAAGACGCCACCTAACCCTAACTGCTCCTGACGTGTTGGTTGTTACCTTGCATGGTTGCCGCCGCCGTCGTTGTATGAATGGGTGAATGTCAGGCAACTGTAAAGCGCTTTGGATGAAATCGCTATATAAATGCCCAAATCCATTTACCCCCCCAGGACCCAGGCGGAGATGGGCCACACGTGCCGGGGCACCATCAACCTGGCCACGGCCACCATCACCGTGGACGACGCCTGCAACTTTGTCATCTCCAACGGTGGCACGCAGACCTACCACCTGAAGGCCAGCTGCGAGGTGGAGCGGCAACGCTGGATCACCGCACTGGAGCTGGCGAAGGCCAAGGCAGCACGCCTGCAGGCCGAGTCAGGTAGGGGGTGGGGGAACGGGGTCACGTACACAAGTACGTGACAAGAAGGAACAAAGAACCTGGTCTAAAAAGTCTGTGACTCACAAAGCATGAGGTGAAAGTCCGCTCTGTCACCATACTGATTATACCTCATTTAAGTAGTATGAGGCATCACTTCAATATGAAATGGTGCCGGAATTAGCAAGCAAGATCTGAAAGACCGTAGCATCCCGAATGCTGCCCCCGACATGTCAAAGCTGTGAGTGGACATTAAAGGACTCCTATCATCTTAAAACTCAGCTGTTCCTCTCAGTCTTCCCCTAGGGCTCTGGTTCATCTATGTTCCTAATGTTTTATTATTTTCGATGCCTTTTTATTAGGTTTCCTGTGTTAACATTGCATTATGATTGATTATAGGGCTGGGCGATATAAAACGTTCTCGAACCGGGATCGCAATGGAATGCATGTTGATTACGATCTAACAGCCTTTCACGCAGCCAAATTAAACACCACAATAGCCAATCAGTCTGCCGTTTTTGCCTCGTACACACCCGTTTCCTACCGCAAGGCATTGTTTACTACCAGCGTCGGCGAAGAAAGCTCTGGAAAGGAGGAGAAATATCGAGTGAAACCGGCGAGGGGCATGAATTTGAAAGTGAATGTGAACGCACTCACTGGCATCCTCCAAAGATGAGGAAATTGCGAAGAAAAAGGGGCACACAATGTCCCTTGTATGGACCCGGTTTGGTTACCGTAAAAATGACGAGGCACAGATAACGATGGTCTACAAAACATGTCGGTCGGTGCCAACCGAGTCGGGAAACACCACCAATCTGTACAATCACCTCAAAAGGTACTACCCCAGCGACCACACAGAGGATGAGAATGCGGCCCAAGTAAATCCTTCCACACGTCGCAGCGCTAGTGAGGCTGTGCAAAAACAAATATCAATTGTGACATGAAAAAAGACATGTGAAAGGCGATCGATAGAACCACAGATATCACATTATGAAACTCGTTTTATTAACCTTGCAATTATGAATGCTTGAAACCGTCTCTATTCTTATCTTTATGTACCACAGTGATATATTGCTGTCTCCTTCAACAAATGTACTCGTTTTAAGTCTCTTTGGATAAAAGCGTCCGAAATGTAAATGTAGTGCAGTGTTGTATTTCATTGTTTATTTTGTTAAATCATATTTGCACTTGCACCGTTAAATATTTACATTATGTTGTGCTAAATGAGTGTTTACATTTTGCACTTTTTACTCGGATGTCTACCTCTAAAATATTTAAGATGTAAAACCAGTTGATAATTAATATTTACTTTATTTCATCTTGGTTGTACTTAAATGTACAGGGCCTTTGTCATCCACTTGTTTACTCTTTTTGTCTTGATTGTACCTCGGCAAACATTTGAGACGTTTGCTGCCCTACCAAAGGAATTTGTGATAGGGAGTCACAGCTTTTATTGACATTATTTTAATCATTTACAAGGCAAGTGAACGTATTGTTTTGTTGAGGCGGATACATCATGTTTGCACAGTTAAATGTTTACGTTTTATTTTTGTTAGTTCAACTTTAGAACATAGTTTATTATGAACCCTTTGTTTTCTTCAGGCTTCAGTCATTATCAGGATACTCTTCAAACTGGCATTAGCAAATTATATATCGTGATAAATATCGATATTGATCAATATGGAAAAAAATATTGTGCTCATATTTTTTGCCATGTCTCCCAGCCCTGATTGTTTTTACCTTTGCGGTCTCAAAAGCAGGTTGGAATGGCCCCACTTGACATCACAAGTGGGAGTGTCCACCCAGATGTATGGTGGATAGATCAGCCTTCCAGTTGCTACAGTCCACTGGGTAGGCTGGTAGGCTGATCTATCCAGCGTACTTCTCGATGGACACTCCCACTTGTGATGTCGAGTAGGGGGGGGGGGCGATTCCAACCGTTTTTTTAAAAACTGCGTGGAATGGCTAATCAAGCTCACACCTGGTGGTATAATATGCCTCCGTTAAGTTAACCTATTTCTCGTTCCGATCGCCCGCCCACTCTCCCACAGATGACTCCGGCGACGACTTCCCCCCCCAGCTGGCGCCACACGGGCAGAGCGCCGCAACGCAGAACTCGGAGGTGCAGTCCACGCTGCGCACGCTGGGCAGCAAGGTGGAGGATCTGAGCACGTGCAACGACCTCATCTCCAAACATGGCTCCGCCCTCCAGAGGTCAGTTATGATTGATTGTGCGTGCGTGCGTACGTGTGTGTGTGTGACGGTCCATGATGGGTCATGACTTGCGTTGGTTTCCAGGTCTCTGTCGGAGCTGGACAGCCTGCGTCTCACCGGAGAGGCCGGAGACAAGATTCGACAGGTGACCGAGAGAGCCACGCTGTTTCGCATTACCTCCAATGCCATGATTAATGTGAGTATATCTCCTTCTCTCTCCCCCACCCTCCCTCACCCACCCTCACCCACCCTGCCAATCAATCTAAATATAGGTCAGCAGCTATCTCAACTGATGGACTCTAGTCTAAGACTCGCCTGACTCGTCTGCATGTTATATGGCTGCCTTTTGAATTGGCCGTGTGTTCACCAGTACACCTGTTGTATGTGTGAAGAGTCACTCTTGTACAACTAGACTCTGCTGACCAAAAACCTATGTAGCTTACTTCGTGTTTTTGTTTACAGAGCACATGGAAAAAATGCGCCAAAAAAAGCAGGTTGAATTATCGTGATCCAGAAATTCCACCTTTTGTTGTGTTCTCAACTTTGAGGCTGTCCTCTGTCCTATCCCAAGGTGAAACGATTAAGAAAGTCAACAACGATAAAACCCTTAATCCTAGTCGACACAGACACCAGGTCGAGTACACGTGGTTTGTTTTTTTGGGGGGTTTTTCTGCCGCAAAGTTTCATCCACGCGAGGAAAAAGGAAACGACAGAAAAGAACCACATAAGATCACTGCACTGCATTGCACCCCCCCTCCCCCCCAAGCTAACTCGCACACTTTGTAATAGTTTGTACAATTGTATGCTAATAGTCTTTTTTTTTTTTTTTCGTGCCGTGTTGGGCGTGGCCGTGGGCAGGCCTGCTGGGACTTTCTGGCGCTGGCGCAGGCCCACAGCAAGCGGTGGCAGAAGGCCCTGCAGGCGGAGCGGGACCAGCGGGTGCGGCTCGAGGAGACCCTGGAGCAGCTGGCCAAGCAGCACAACAACCTGGAGAGGGCCTTCCGCGGCGCCTCGCAGGCAAACGCCCCGTCGGACAGCAAGGGTAAGGCCACGCCCCCCACAGACATAGATCCGGCTCTGACACTACGGATCAGAGGTGGATTTAAAAGAGCCTCCATGATGAGTTGTGTGTGTTTTGTGTTACGTGTACAGTAAACGCTGTGTGTAAGGGAAGCACTGAGGACTGGCATTTTTGAAAGTCAACCGTTATCTAGTGTGGTCATCTTGTCCGCTGTAGGGGTGACCTGCTCTGCTCTGATGCTGATCTCAGAGCGGGCAAACAGCCAGAACATGCCTGTGTGGACAATGACTGGATTAGATTAAAACGAAACAAAAGCAATGTCTTTTTAAAGTGATTACAAAATAAATAAAGGGAAATCAAATTCTGCGCAAAATTGCCATTTTGATTATTAAAAAGGAGTACACGTGAAAGTTTGAAGGACAAAACTAAAAAATAAAAGGCCACACAACGGCAAAGAATGGCTTTTTGAAAAGGACAAAGGAAATCAAATGAAAGTGGCAAAATTGCCCTTTGTGACGACAAAAGAAAGACGAGTGAATGCATGAGATATCACAGGGAGCATTGTGTCTCCAAATCAAAACACACCTGCAGGAGAGAGGGAGAGAGACAGAGAGAGAGAGACAGAGAGAGAGACAGAGAGAGAGAGACAGAGAGAGAGAGACAGAGAGAGAGAGACAGAGGGAGACAGAGAGAGACAGATAGTCAGAGAGAGACAAATAGTCAGATAGAGACAGTAGCCCCTTTAACCCCGCCTGGCCTTCTGTACAAAAGGTACACACACGGAATAGGGGAGGGGGGGGGGGGGGGG